>JAAONU010000010.1:24393012-24838643 GCA_012932295.1 Cyclina sinensis
AAAGAATGAGATTTAAGAAGGTATTTTAAAAGGAGGTTTTGAAGGAGGTATTCTGAAGGGAGATTTGTAGAGTAGGTATTTTAAATGTTAGGAAAATAGTTCTTGTAGCCATTAAGTGAGTTTTTTTGACTACCTGTTAAGATAAAAGCTTGGTGTATGTATCAAGTGACAAAAAAAAAAATACATGCAAACCTGTTTGAAAGAAGAAAAATGAAGGTGGACACTTTAATGACCTTGGGGGAAAGTTTTACTCTTAATGATTAATAAGTATTATTTGTATGAATCAGTAGATTTTGTACATTAAGAAGAGTTGAAGTTAATACTTTAAAGTTTGTGGTATTACTAAAATTTGCCTTTTTCTTTTAACTTGTGCATAGTTTTATACTTAAGACAAAGTGTCAAACTGCTGCAGGTGTGCAAATAGCTCATTTGGAAGATCTGATGTTCAGGGTGTATCTATCCAGCTTTGTTCACTGAACATTGTGTTAGGAGTAAAAAAACCAGAACACATTTTTTCAGCTTAACGAGGTGAAATGGATGTATGGTAGGACATGGTGGGGTCAATGGTTTGAGACCACATAAGGCTGAGTGATCTTCCCTGGTTTACTTTAGAAACTGCTTAGCTGTATTCTTGTATCTATGTATGTTTGTTTGTATGTTCAGATAAAGTTCAGATTATGGCTAGTTAGCTTGCCTTTAGAGTTTTCTGAAGGAATTCTCTCATCTTGAACTGAAATGTACATACATTGACACAATATGCGCATCCAAAAGGCAAAATATTTACACTTGTGTAAACAGGTGGGGTTTTTTTTATTAGATTTTTTTTTGGCCAGATATAATTCCTTTGCTGTTTATTTGCAGGGATTCTGCAGTAAAGCTATAAACATGAAATTAGCCAGTTTCTTTGTATCAAAGATACAGTGATAATGTGATGTTACCTGGGGGGAAAATAGTTTGCAGTATTTTGTAGGTTTTGGGAAATAAAAAATCTAACATTGTAACAACGCAGACATATAAACTGTCACTAGTGTGTATCTATCATACAGGTGATTCTTTTGATCTGAAACTTGTAATCATGCATTAGGAAAGATTTAAAAAAAAAAAAAAAACACACCTTTTTTTCAAATTCAGATTGCAGTTTTACACAGAACTGAGTTAAATTATTTTGTATTGTAGAGTTTTGTGTTTTTAAAGATAAGAAACATGTTCACTTTAAATCGTGATTGCTCAGAGCAAAACTATAGTATCCTCTAGATTCTCTTTATGCATGTAGTAACATTACTTTGGCTCTGAGCCCTTGGTAAATTTGAAAAAAAAAGTTATATTATGTAGTATCAATGTAGAGCTCCCATGGTTCCTGTAATGTTTACACTACATTCATGTAACTTTGGTGTCTATCTATTTGAGCTTGTTTATTGTTGGTACCAGTTGCCCATATGACCAACACCCGCTGAAGAGATTAGTTATTTTATGTTGTGGGGGGTAGTGCAAGATACAGAAAGCATCCCATTCCAGAGACACCCCTGGTTCTTTTGCATGCTCAGTGTATAGCACTGATACATGGGACCTCAGTTTAACTTCTCATCCGAAAGACAATTAGTAATGTTAGTGGAGGAGTGGGGGGTCGAACTCGGGACCCCTGGTTTACCAGTCCAGTGCGTTACCACTGGACCACATCTGCTCCTAACTCTGGTGTCTAACAACAATAGTATTATATTGTGTACCTGGGCTCTGCAAGTCTGGTATTAGAAAGTAATAATTAAACGGTTCTTACAGCTGTTCTGTTTCATAGCATTGAGAGCCTGTTTACCTTCATACTTTTATATTAGTCAGAAGAAACAGATTTTTGAATGTTTATTTTCCATTTTAGAGAGTTGTATTGTATATGTATACCTTTAGAATTTTACAGCGTTTATTTGAAGCTCTTTTATATTGTTAATTAAAATATGCCTGCATTTTATAAATTAATTTTGACACCTGAGCCTTTGGCTTCAGAATACACTGCTCTGTTTGGTTGAGCTTGAGAGCATCAAAGCTTTAGTCTGTCAAAGCTAACGATTTTCAGTCAGTCAATGCAAAGCTCAAAATTTTCAGTGATAAAATTGTTCACTATTTGTAAAGCAGCTAGATTATTGTCTTAGCAGATGGGGCCTCTGTGGTTATAGTTCATTCTCTGTTCTCACAAAGTTAAAAAAGTGGGAATACAAAACATCAGGTAATTCTGTAACAGGTTATGTCAATGTTTGCACTGAAATAGGTATTGGTATGCAATTAACCAGGAAAGGTAGCTGTTTAAGGATTCAGAACTCATAATGCTGATATTAGAATACATGTTTTAAGTTTTTTTATATGTTTATTTAGTGCTAGTATATCTGAATATTTCTGTTTTCAGGTTAAAGATGTGTCAAGTAATTATTACCTGTCGGTCCATCTTTTGGACATTACTCACCATAGCAACGACCCAGATCATGATTGCCTCAGTGATGTCACCACAGTGGCTTATCGGTTTTGAACGTAAAACGGGACTTTTGACTCTAAAGGACATGGATAATAATACGATTTCCGACGGAACTGACGATATGTTCCGTCCAACCATTGGAATAATAAACCGATGTACACGTCTTCATAAATTCAAGAATATTTTAAAAAGGGAAAACTGTGCAACTTTTGTGACAGACTTTGCAATGCCTAATTCCCAGTTTCCCGATGCATGGAAGGCAGCGTTTATATTTTTCTGTCTAGGGTCTGCATTACTTGTTTACACCATGGGAGCTTCAGTAATGAGCCTGTGTGTTCAGTCGATGTGTGGAAAAAGTATATTTAATGTGTCAGGATTAATTCAAAGTATATCAGGTATGTGTTTCTACTTTTTTATATGCCCGAAAGGGGCATATTATGTAATAGTCCTGGGCGTCTGTCCATCTGTCTGTTCGTCCATCCGTTTCTGGTGGATAACTTGAGTAACTCTTTGGCTTACAGTCTTTTAACTTAATATGATTATTGCCCACATTGAGTGAATGACCCCTATTGATTTTTTGGTCTGTAGGTCAAATGTCAAGGTCACAGTGACTTAAGCACTGAAAACTATTTCAGCTGTAAAACTTTATAACCATTTGTCATACAGACTTCAAACTTCTTATGATTGATTACATTGAGAAAATGAACCCCCCCCCCATCCCGTACATCTTAGAATCAGTAGGTCAGATGTCAAGGTCACAATGTCCTAAACACTGAAAAGCATTTCTGCTGTATAACTTGGCAAATACTTCCCATACAGACTTCAAACTTCTTAGGATGATTGCCATCATTGATTACATGACCCCTATACTGTTCAGGATAAGTACCGGTACATAAAAGGTCAAGATGACAATCAACTAAACAATCGATATATCTGCTCTAGAACTTGATAACCATGCATGACAGCATGAACAACTTTTGAAAGACTGACATTTATACAAATTATTAAACCTAAAATTCAGGTATGATAAAAGTCTAAAAAACTCTAAAATTGAAATTATAAAATGTTAAAAATCAAAATATTATAAATCTAAAACAAAAAATTCAAAATTTAAAGCAAATCTTTTAATTCCCAAGCCTAAGGCTTCATCACAGATACATCATACTTGGAAGAACACCCTTCAGGTGGGCATATAACACTCTACCCAGCAGTGCTCTTGTGAATACATTGTTTCTCCTGAAACTATAAAACATATCTCTCTCTTATTGGTTAATCTTGTACTATTACCACCAGTATGACTCAGCAGAAGACCTCACTTACAAGCAAGCAACTGTGATAACTTTTTTTTTTTAAATATAATTCAACATTTCAATTGTTGTTGTTGTTTTACAGAAGAATCTGTAGCTCTCTGTAGCAACAGATTTTTTGCTGTAACTTTAAGCAATAGATTGGTAGTCTGGAAATGACACCTGTGCTGGCCTTTTGCTACTTGCAAATGTCCCCAAGACCTGTTGATGATATCCATAAAATCATCTACCAACCAGCTACCTAGCTTCACTCAAGGCAGGTCATATTAACATACTATCTTAGTTCACATAGTGGTAGAGGCCAGCATGTATAAGAGGTTAAGCTAAATCTTAAAATGTTTAAAATTCTTCAACAAACATGATGCAGACATGTTTTAAAAAGCATTTCTCATAGAAGTTAAATTCTTGGAAGAATTCCAGGTAAAAGATCACCTGTTTTCAAGAATATTCTGGAAATAAACATGATTGTAAATTGTATCAATATCGTAAATATTTTACAGGTTTGTTCTGTTTCTGTTACTCCATTTAATTTTAAATGAGCACTCTTACAGGTTTCAGTACATGATTTTTTTTAAACCTATGAATGCCTAGTGGCCACAAAAGTAGACTTAGGAAAACAGTGCAGACCCAGATCAGTGGCCACAATACGCAGCATCTGATCAGGGTCTACACTGTTTGCATAAAGGACTTTCTCCCTAAATAGAATGAAATTTCAAATTTATACCAGAAACCCTTTTAATTGAAAATGGACTTGTCCAATCCATTTGGCATAAATTATCAGTACCAATGCTTATTATTATGACTGACATCCCCTGAATAGTTCTGTATACATGTACATTATGGGAGAAACAGAAAGTACCCCAGCCCCAATGTAATTCCTGTTTCTTTTCAAATGCTTAGTGTACAGAACCAATGAATTGGACCTAAGTTTAACATCTCCTCTGAAAAGGAGTATTGTTACTGGAGGAACAAGGGATCAAATTTTGTGACCCTAGATTACACTCCTATCAGTAACTTACTTCATAATCTCTTTATTTTCTCCCTTATCTGAAACCAACATAAGATTTGGTAAGTCTAGGCCCACCTTTCATTATCAAAAAGATGGAAATCCAGTGGGGATGCATACTTTGGCATTAGTATGAGATTTAACATAACCATGACTGTTTTTAAGGGTACCTCTTAGTAAAGAGGTGTGCAATCAGGACTTGTGTCTTTCTCTGCCTCCACAGCTTGAAACAGACCTGTTATTTAGACTCCAGCTATAAGCCAGACTCCCTATTTTGCATCATATGTTTACAGTTATTTCGTTGATTTCTGTGATCCAGTGGGCAAAAAATAATCACTCTTAAGTCAAGATGACCAATGTTAATCTTGTGGTTAGGTCACATTGTAATTAGAGGTCTGTTGGTAAATATGTTACCTGAGACAACCTATGCTAATAATTGAATCAATAATGAGATGTGGAGAGCAGTCAGTCTATCAGATGTTTATATCTGACTGAATGTTTATTGGTTGACAACTACATAGACTGGTTTCAGACCTAGCAAGTACCGGTAATCAGGGGCGGATCAAACAGATATTTATATCAGACTGAATGTATATTGGTTGACAACTACCGGTACACAAATCTAAGGATAATACCTACCTGTTTGAGGTTGCCCATATGACTGATACCCCCTGGACCTAAAATAAAATATTGTTTGTTCCCCTCCCGCTACCTACCCCAAAAAAATTTATCGCAAAACAAAAAAAAAGTATTTTATTGCACATGGAAGCAGAGTATGTCAATGAGAATCACATCTTTATATTTGACTCATATTTTTGCATTGTAAATATACAAATTGGGATGTATATATTGAAGAAAACTTTGAAACTTTGGTTCTAAACTTTGAACAGATGCTAAGCACTCAAAATTTCTGCTTCTTTGAAATCCATATAATTGAGATACATGTATATAGATTATATAATCAATAAAAATATTTTAGATTAAAAAAAAGTATTTTACTTACCTATCTACCCTACCCAAACTGGCATGGGTCGTGGGAGGGGAAACAAACAACATTTTATTTTAGGCCCTGTAGAGTTTAAATACAGTGTGGTGGATAGTGGAAGAAACAGAAAGCATCCCATTCCAGGGACAGTTTTTGTTTTTTACATGCACAGTGTAAAGTACCAATACATGAGACCTTGGTTGAATATCTCATCCAAAAGAAAATTTGGAATTTGAAATTATACTAGTCCCCAACTAGCCTCATTTCAGATCTGGACCCTCTCCCCCTATTTCTCTAAGAAATAATCCTTAACTGTCTAAACAATAATGTGTGTTTAACCTTTACCCTGCTGGAGGTAATTAACTCTGCTTTTGCGACTAGTGCAGACCAAGATCAGCCTGCACATCCATGCAGTCTGATCAAGGTCTGCACTATTTGCCATTTAGTCAGTAAATTTTCAACAAGCACCCCTATAAACAGTTAATGGATATATCAAAATTGAACGATAGACTAGACATGGTGAGAAATACATGACATATATATATAAATAAGGAAGTCAAGAGAAGACTAATGAATGTTGTGTATAATGTTTGTGTTAGCATCAACTTATTTCTTCTTACTCCAGTTAACTCTGTAACAATGAACTCTGTAACTAACTGGGTAATGTAGACTTACCATTGAGGTCCAAGGTGAAGGTCACGTGGTCAGTGTGATTATACCCGCAAGAGTTTCTTGCTAATATTCAACTGAATATGTCAAAGATATGTTTTAAAACCTCACTGTTTTAGTGTCAAGGTCACCTTTTTTCCTGTTTAACCATGGTAGTGATTTTTGTATCCTACTATATAGAAAAGCTGGACTGTTGGACTTCATTTAGGTGAAGGTTATCCTTTGAGGTCAAAGTTGAGGCTTTATTTTATTTTATTGACTGTTTATTGTTTGCAATTAAGTTGAATTATCTTTTATGAGATAACAATGTATTCAAAGTATCCCTGTTCTGTTTTTCAGGTTTATTCTGTGTAATTGGCCTGCTGTTGTATCCTGTTGGATGGTCATCAGAAAAAGTGAAATTTTACTGTGGGGAAATGTCCTCTGCTTACAACATGGATCAGTGTAGTCTTGGTAAGTGTTACATCTGTCAGGAAAAAAAGGTCCTTTCATAATTTTAGTGCCACTTTGTCTTTTTGATTTTTAGCTCTCTTGGGCTAGGGGCTAGAAACTTTGGTTGAGCTATAGTGAGCTTGTCAGTTTTCTGCCATCCACCACTTGCTTGAAACAACATCTTTTCTGAAATCACAGGACCAAATTTTATGAAACTTGGCAGAGATGTTCAAAGAAATCCTGTTCCATATGGAACTCTGGAAGCTGTGACAACTTAAAGGTAAAACTCAAAGACCTTTTGTCTAAAACCATCAGTCTCGGAGCTCTGATAAACGATAACTTTGGGGTCAAAACAAGCTCCACCCCATAGTGAGACATTTTTCTCAAAGACTTTCCTAACAAAAAGTCAAACTGACCAAAAGGTGTAGAAATTAAATAGATAGTGTGTGCATTTTATTGTGGTCCTCCACAGAAATTGTTGAATCATAGATTTAGGGTCAAAAATGACCCCATGCAAACTTAAAAAAAGTATTTGGTTTTGTAGCATTGTCTAGTATTTTGTACCAGTTGTTCAAATCTTTGCCCTGGAGACAACTTTGATCTTTGTCAACCTTCACCTACTGACCTTCTTTCTGTTCAAGAAGATATGTTTTTGTTCACTTTTGCTTGCAGATTTCATCTTAACCATGACCTACTGCCTTGGTTGCTAAGCAACAGCACTGAAATTTGAGCTAGATGCATTATTTTGCTTGCACACTAAAACTTTTTAATGTAAGGAACTTGCCTTTAAGTGAACACAATATTTGGTGACTGAGCATACTTTACCTCTGTTGAATGTTTCTAATTGGCCATGGTAATGATACTCAGTGGAGTATAAGTCATCATGGCCTTCTTGTTGATTTAAAGGAGATAGTACTGAAATTAAGGTAAAGAAGTAAAAAGAAAGCTAGGAACTGCTTGTTCCAAATCTGTGATGATAAAAATTGTCTGCATTTTGTTGGATTTTTGGATATTAGAACTATGTCTGGATTGCTAAAATTACAATGTACCTCAGTCAGGATTGTTTTTGCTGGATTATCTTTTTTTTGCCTTGTTATTTTCATCAGTTTTAAACAGGGCTCGTAACTTATATTTTTGCAGGTTGGTCTTTCTACGTGTGTATATTTGCCATTGTGCTGGTGTTTGTGTGTTCGATATTATCCATTGGTGCTGAGCGAGCCACATCAAGCCGCAAGGTTGAAGAGGAAGTTATTGAAGGAAAAGCTCTCATCTGTGTCATGGCTTAATGTCCTGTTACAATAACTGATTTGAAATACTAGTATTTTATCTTGTTACAATATTTGAAATGCAGAATACTGTAAAAATATTTAAAATTTACTATCCTGTTACAATATGGTAACATTCTTTTACAGCATTTATATTCTATTATCCTGTTACAGTGTTTGAATGTTAATTGCCTGTTACAATACTTAAATGACTTTTTCAGTGAATGAATACTTTTGAAACTTCCAACTATTATTATTGTTAATAAGTCTCCATCTAGTTACTCAGAAAAATAGGGATTTTTTAACTTACAGAAATGGAATATTACACTGTTTGCATAGACTTTTTTTTAATAACGGTTTGTGAGGGTCATGCCTAGTTAAGATTCCTACAATACGTTTTGTCAAAAGATTACAAAGGTTTAGCCAATGCTTGCCATGTTTTGATATTATTGTTATGATTTGTAATCTTTCTGTTAAACTTGAGAATGGACATAGGTTATTCAGTCATCTTGTTATTCACTCATATCTTGATACATGTAGCTAAGTTTCAGTTTAGACTATAATTATAATGACTTTATTGCCTTGTGGCTTCAAACCAGTACTGCAAAACTATCTCTGTAGATTCTCATGCCATATGGGGATTCAAACTAGGGACATTTGGAACAAGACCCCTGCAGTCTATGCCAAACTTAATAAGTGATTTTGAAAAGAATATAGAAATAGATGTCTGCTTCTCTTTTTTGCAAATGTGTGTTGAAAAGTTTTATTCCATTACAAAATAACTGCTAAAATGCATTGTTGATAACAAAACAAAGCTCAAAGTTACCTTTAAACAGTTTTGCCTCTTAGAGTGACTGTCTCACAGACGGGTCGATGATGCAAAAAAAGAAAAATGTTTATACATATAGAAATTCTAGTTGTAATTGTGAAGAACATATATTAATTAAGTTACTTTCTCATTTTTAGTTACAAAAACACATCAAAGCATGAAGTTTTACATACTTTTCTTGGTTAAAAATTAACCCAGTTAGTCACAGGGTAGATACTTTGTTTATATAGTTAATTCTGACGAGCGGTGATCACAAGTTTTTGTGGCTTAGTGGTTTAGTTCGCCACTCTAAATTTTGCTTACTATGAGGGCATAGGCTCAAATCCTTTTAAAATCAAAATTTTTTTCTTTAGTTCTCATGGTGTATAGAAGCATCAGATCTTTTTTCTCCATAGTATAATACTTTCCCTTTAGTTTTTAAAGAAAATCATTTTTAAGCCATATTCTGTGAGTCAGTTGCTTTAACTGTTATTGCAGCATGAACAAAGATAAAACCTGGGATGGACTGTAGATGTGTGTGTTATTTGTATGTTAATGATACCATTGTTTTGTGTCACGCATACACAGAAAGTTTCCGTTGACAGTGTGGGTCTATTGAATGATCTGTTTTCGTTATACTGTTTTCTTTCCATCAAAGTTTTAAGCCATGATGACTCTGAAGGCCAGGAATAATAAACAGTTCAGCTTCAATAACATTGTTACAGAGGAGTGCACACTCGCTTCAGTTAATGAAAAAATAAGCTTTTGATAACTTCCTAGGGGAAATGGTCCTTTGGTTCAGTGATCTAGGGCATTGATGTTCAAGGTGTTCATGATCCAGCAGGCGTGAGTTGGAATCCCGTGGAGATTTTCTTTTTTTCTCATGCTTTTCATCTTTCTGTTACAAACAAAAGTTTGTTTGTATCTTTTTACCAATTTGTTTTGATTAACTTCATATAATTATTTCTAGCGATTGTCACTATAAAGATACTTATTAGAGCAATTATTGATTTTTCCTGTTCGAAGAGGAAGGGCAGTTAGAGTTCATTCCCTTGAATCATTACTCAGAAATGGCAGTGTTGCTTTTCAGGAAAACTGTTACTGTTATTAAATACTCAGTGTATAAAAGTACAAAATACTTATTGTTGTGTTTTTATTGTTCTTTAGACTAGACTGTTTTTTATAGATTAGTGAAATGTTGTTGTAATTAAAGAGACATACTTTAATTTTTTATGTATTCCATTTTCTTAAAAATCAGGTAAATGTGAATGCAGAGACATAGATAACAGAGATAAGCAGCTCCTATTTACTCCATTCAAACAGCGCACATGCCTCTCAAAAAGTGTAAAAATAAGGCATTTTGTAGCAATTAAAACTCAATAGCTATTTGTTTGACCCTTTTAAGGTATACATCATTTGAAAGCTTAAACAGTCGTCTATAGCTGCAAGTTAAAATATTGGCAACTTTCTAGCCCTTTAATTTAATATAACTTGGCAGAATATACCCACTATCTCAGTTTTTCACCATCTTTATAGTTTTGTGAAAAATGCTTAAGTTGCAGTTCTCTTTAACACATGATGCATCATTTACTTTCACCAGGACTAAAATTATTTTACCTGAAGCAATAGACAAATGACTAGGCTTTCAGAAAATGTATTATTTGATTAAATTTGGCAACTAGTTAACAAGTTATACTTGCTACAAGACACTGTCTTAGCAGGCACGCATGAGACAAATTTTTAAGTCGTCAGTTGAAAAATGCCCAAAGTACAAAAGGTAAACCAAAGGCATTGATATAAGTCTTAAGATAGGATATATTTTCTTTTTTTTTCATTTTGTATCAAATAAGTCAGAAAAAATATATATGCAGTATATCCTAGGTTATGTCCCTTTGATTCTGAAGGTCAGAAAATGCACATAATTATTTATGTCATTGACAAAATGCAACAGTCATGACTGACCTGTTTTTATTCATCTGTAAACTCTAGAATAATTTGAATTCATTATAAATGTTATGCAACTCAAAACATTTATTCCAAGCAAAAGAACAGATGTGGAAATGTCAATATTCCGCTAACATAAACTGTTATGGCTACAAATACAATATTTTGTCACATAGTTGACACACGCTGCTGATATTTTGTACAGTTAATGGTGCTGTTTATATGAGATTGTCACGTTGTTGTTTTTTTTTTACATAACGCATTTTTTTGTCTTCGAATATAGGTGTTAGATTGTTAGTTGGAAGTAACAAAAAGGCCTAAACTACCAAGGTGAGATTCATCAGGCATAGCTATGTTGACTGAAAATCATTATCAACACAATCATCACTTACTGTTGTCATTATCTGGTAATCTACCCACATACAAGCTTCGTTTCTCATTACAGAAAATATAAAGTCATCATCATCATAATCATCATCATCATCTTTTCTTTCTTCTTCTTCTTAATCACCTTCATCATTACTCACTTTATGATAATCATTGTCATCTTTATCCTTATCATCAGAAAAAATTCATCATCATTTATTACTCACTTTATGATAATCATTGTCATCAACGTTATCCTTATCATCAGAAAAAAAAATCATCATCATTTATTACTCACTTTATGATAATTATTGTCACCATCATCATCGGAAAAAACTTAATCATCATACATCATCATCATCATCATGACTGGTAGGTGATATTATAAAACTTGTCATAAGAAGATTTAATATGAAGTGTTCTGCTAGATTTCAAATCATCATCAAACTGTTTGTGTTTTATTCAGACTGAAAGCAAAATACAGACAGTGAATCTTGTGATGATTGATAACAGAACCAAAGCAAGGTGTACCAAATTATGTTTTATTTCAGTGAGTAATGTGTATATATTTTGTTCAAAGTTAACTTATTTTCCATTTATGTATCAGATTTAGTTTAACAGTTGTATTTGTTACTTCACCCTTGGACTTACGGTCCCTGCTTCACCATATGTTCATGTTTAGAGTCCCACTTATAAGACTAGTCCAAAAATGATCCTATAACGGTCTCAATAAACCGTCTCATTAATTCCAAAATTTTAGACTCTCGTTCTAGCAAACTGTTAATTTTCGCACAGTTGTTAAAATAATCAAAGTGATATTATTGACCAGACTTACCTGTATTAGTCTTTGGGTATTTTGAAGCCATACTATATGTATGTTTCATTTATAGTCCTAGTATTATTCAAGTCCCATGTTTTGTATTTTCTTTTATTTTATGCCTACCAATGAAATATATACAGTGAGATAAAAGTGATAATACACTGTTTTGAATCAGTTAATTACCATTTTGATAATACATGTTTGTGCCTGAACTATTGAATATTGAGTATTAATCCGCTTTTATAATTAAAGTATGTATGGCAAAATTCAGTAAATATTGATAAACTGTGTAGAAAAAAATAAATATTATTTGATGAAAGTGTATTCAGTTTATTTCAGCAGAAGTAAAGTTATCATATGTATTGGAGATTGTCTGCACTTTTTTTTTGTGTGGAGTAACCAAAGTACGCATTAACTGATTTGGGGCTCACAATGGGGAATTTATTGAAGGCCCTGATTAAAAATGTCATAAAAAAACCCATTTTTGAGGTGTTGGCATAAAATAAAAAGAAAATTTGTTTTCAAACTCGTGAACACCATATGTTGATATTTTCACTCGTGGCTGTGCCACTCATGAAAATATCACATATGGTGTTCACTCGATGAAATAAATTCTCATCTTTCACAAAAACAAACAAATATCCTCTATATCTTGTCCAGTGTACAAAATCAAAGCACTGAAAGGCATTACAGGTGTATGTTGTAAATATGATAAATTTTCACAGGGATTGAAGAAAATCAAAATTAATGAGCTCTGTTTGATCAAAGGTATTGTCTGATATAATGGACACTAGTTACCGTACTTACTGGCAATTAAGAGCTGCAGTTTGTCCTCAGTGTTACCGTAGTTTCTTCAAGTTATGAACTTGTCATCTTGTTACTTTTATTTTGTATGTACATGTATGTGAACTTTTTAGCCTCTTCCTGTAATATTTACTTTTCAGATAAAATATTTGTATACATGTATAATTGTTCATTTTGTCCATAAAGAAATAAAATGTTTGAAAATATCATTTCTGTTTTTGCTTAATTATCTCCCTTACTGTCAAGTCAGGTGACAGCCCTTTCTGATTTTTTTGTTTCATTTAGGTTATAAAAATCTTCAGAGTAGGGTAAAGTTCTAAATACCTTTTTGAATGACCTTGAACTCATAAATGTATCTGTTATAGAATAATAATCACTAATGCATACAAAGATAGGGGAGGGGGTCTGAATATTAGAGCATTCATCACTTGTTCAGAAAATCTTAGGTTTTAGATTCAATTCAATTATCACAGAGAAAGTATCGGGCCCTGGTGAGGTTTGAACTGACAATCTGATGCTCTACCAACTGAACGAGCCAGGTCAGCTTAAGAGTAACTGGCTGCAAGGTGTTGTCTTGATAGCTATTTAAATAAGGTTGGATAGCTTTAATCACAATCGAGCTAGAATAAAGTCATCAAAAAAATTAATTAAAGGTGTGCCTGCTGAAGTTAGCAGACTGTTTGTCCTAACTGAAATCCTTGCATCTTATGTCTTTCTATGCATATAAAGGCAGGATTGGTTAGGCAATAAACAAGAGCCACTCCAAAGGCAAACACATCAGAGGAAGCACATTGTGGTGAAGGGATTTCAAATGAAACATCATTTGGAAATATAATTATACATAACAAAAGTTATGGCCAATTTTAGAAACATTCAGAAATTTGACCTTAAAGGTCAAGGTCAAGTTCAGTTTAACCTTCTTTTGAGGTTTTGTCTAAAAGGTAGTTATGTCCAAGCATGAAGACACTACATCCATTAACAACAAGGATATAGCAAAGTTAAGTAATGTCAAGGTCATTTAAAGGTCAAGGTAACACTTGAATTGTTCAACATGTTTGTTTTACTCTCAGTGTTGTTTTGTCCCTACATAGATCAAATCCGTCCATAGATAAGAAAAGTTTGGCTATTTTAGCAAAATGCAATAATTCAAACTTGACTGTAAAGGTCATTTAAAGGTTAACGTCATACTTGAATAATTTAACATGTAGGTTTTGTCATGAGCATTGTTTTGTCCAAATATTAATAAACAAGGGGGCCATTTGCCCCAAAGTGCTCACCTGAGGACAGACTGTCATGTGTGTGAAACGGACAAGGCTAGTGTTTATTACAAGAATTTGAACAATTTTTACTATATATTTGGTCCAAATTTCAAACCTGTACATTGAACAACAAAAAAGGAGGTCACTATGTCAAAATGTCATTTAATGTGAGAGTTCAATTTTAACACCTGAAACTGTGCACAGGGTTCAAATTTCATAGCTGTAGATAAAAAAGCAAGAAAGTAGGTCACTAGGGATATAATTTGAACAAACTTGGAACAGGTTCACTAGACAATATTTCATGCCAAATATCTAAGCTTTAGGCTTTGTCATTTCAAAGGAGAAGATTTTTAAGATTTTACTATATACATATAAGGAAAACCTATGACCCCTGGGGCGGGGTCAATTTTAAGGCTAGGGACATAATATGAACAACTTTGGTAGAGGACCTGTAGATGATATCATATACCAAATATCAAATCTCTAGCCTTTGTCATTTCAGAGAAGATTTTTAAATTTTTTACTATATACATATAAGGAAAACCTATGACCCCCTTGGGCGGGGCCAATTTTGGCACTAGGGGCATAATTTGAACAACTCTGGTAGAGGACCTGTAGATGATATCATATACCAAATATCAAATCTCTAGCCTTTGTCATTTCAGAGGAGAAGTTTTTTTAAGTTTTTACTATATACATATAAGGAAAACCTGCCCCCCTGGGGCAGGGCCAATTTTGGCACTAGGGGCATAATTTGAACAACTTTGGTAGAGGACCTGTAGATGATATCATATACCAAATATCAAATCTCTAGCCTTTGTCACTTCAGAGGAGAAGATTTTTTAATATTTTACTATATACATATAAGGAAAACCTATGACCCCCTGGGGCGGAGCCAATTTTGGCACTAGGGGCATAATTTGAACAACTTTGGTAGAGGACCTATAGATGATGTCATTTACTTAATCTCAAAGCTCTGGGCCTTGTACTTTCTGACAAGAAGATTTTTTTAATTTGCATTTTTGAAACTTCTTTTTTGGCCCTGTGACCTACTTATGCAACAGACCGTAACCATTTGAACAACTTTGTGTAGTTTGGTTAATGTGCAGTCAGTAGTTTCAGAGTAGATGTCATTTTTATGTAATTGTTGACGACGCACGACTACGGACACCAGACACAGGGGGATCACAATAGCTCACCATGAGCACGTTGTGCTCAGGTGAGCTAAAAAGAACTAAAAATGATGTACGTCATGGCCAATATAAGCAAACTTCAATAATTTGACCTTGATGGTCAGGGTCATTTGAAGGTCAAGGTCACAGTTGAATGATTCAATGTGTCAGTTTTGTCGTAAGTGTTGTTTTGTCCCAGTGTAAATCAAATCAAACCATAAATAACAAAAATTTGGCTATTTTAAGCAAAATTTAATAACTTCACCTTAAATGTTAAGGTCATCTAAAGGTCAAGGTCAAACTTATAATAACCTAAAATGTCAGTTTTTTTGTTTTATCAAAGTATAAATCTAATTCATAAATAAACAACAGTTATGACAATTTAAGCAAAATACAATAATGGGACCTTGACTGTCAAGGTCATTTTAGGGCAAAGGTCATACCTGAATTATTCAACATGTAAGTTTTGTCAAAAGAGTTGTTTTGTCAAAGTATGAATCAAGTCTAACCATAAATTACACAGTTATGACCAATCTTAGCAAAATTTAATGATTTGATCTTGCTAGTCAAGGTCATTTTTAGGTCAAGGTCAAACTTAAATCAAAATGTCGGATTTGTCAAAAGTATTGTTTTGTCCAAATATAAATCAAATCCATCAATAAATGACAAAGTTATGACAATTTAAGCACAATTCAAACATCTGACCTTGACGGTTTAGGTCATTTTTAGGTTATGGTCATACCTGAGTTATTCAATATGTTGGTTTTCTCATAATTGTTGTTTTGTCCAAGTATGAATTAAAACCAACCATAAACAACAGAGTTATGACAATTTAATCAAAATTTAATTATTTGACCTTGACAGTCATGGTCATTTTAAGGTTAAGGTCAAACTTGAATAATTTATCTTGTCGGCTTTGTCATAAGTGTTGTTTTGTCAAAGTCTGTTTCAAATCCAACCATAAATAACAAAATTATGGCCAGTTTTAACAAAATTCAATGATTTGACCTTGACTGTCAAGGTCATTTAAAGGTCAAGGTCAAACTTGAAATAATCATAATGTCAGATTTGTTGTAAGTGTTGTTTAGTCCAAATATGAATCAAATCTATAAATAAATGAGAAAGTTATGACAATTTAAGAAAAATTCAATCATCTTACCTTGACGGTCAAGGTCATTTTAAGGTCATTGTCATATCTGAGTTATTCAACATGTCGGTTTTGTCATAAGTGTTGTTTTATCCAAGTATAAATCAAATCCAACCATAAATACTAAAGTTATGGGCAATTTTAGCAAAATTTAATAATTTGATCTTGAAGGTGAAGGTCATTTATGAGTCAAGGTCAAGTTTAGTCTGGTGATCTTGATGGTCTTGTCCAAAGGGTTGTTGTGTCCAAGTATGAAGATAATCCATCAAGGAATAAAAATATTATGATCAATGTTAAAGTTTTCGGTCAGGAACGGGAACGGCTATAGCAACGGCAACAGCAACGACTAAAAGTCAGCTAATAATGGACTTACTAGGCCACAAGTTTGAGCTCTGGCATGTGAATATTGAGTCAGGGCCATTGATCTTAATAATTGCTTCTTACTGACAGTCTACCTCCAAGATGTATGACCTGGGTCTTTCAATGGAAAAATGCTCGAGAATGGAATTAAACAGAATCTGTATTCAGTTATCTATTCCCTGTCTGACTCGCAATCTTTCTGTAGTCAACCTTTTTTTGTTCCTCAATTCACTTCATAAAATGTTAATCTAAATATCAGCCAACATCAGATGATGGGTGTCAAGATATCAGCCAACATCACTGGGTAGTGACTTCAGATGATGGGTGTCAAGATATCAGCCAACATCACTGGGTAGTGACTTCAGATGAGAGGTGTCAAGATATCAGCCAACATCACTGGGTAGTGACTTCAGATGATGGGTGTCAAGATATCAGCCAACATCACTGGGTAGTGACTTCAGATGATGGGTGTCAAGATATCAGCCAACATCACTGAGTAGTGACTTCAGATGATGGGTGTCAAGATATCAGCCAACATCACTGGGTAGTGACTTCAGATGATGGGTGTCAAGATATCAGCCAACATCACAGTGTAGTGACTTCAGATGATGGGTGTCAAGATATCAGCCAACATCACTGTGTAGTGACTTCAGATGATGGGTGTCAAGATTTCAGCCAACATCACTGGGTAGTGACTTCAGATGATGGGTGTCAAGATTTCAGCCAACATCACTGGGTAGTGACTTCAGATGATGGGTGTCAAGATTTCAGCCAACATCACTGGGTAGTGACTTCAGATGATGGGTGTCAAGATTTCAGCCAACATCACTGGGTAGTGACTTCAGATGATGGGTGTCAAGATATCAGCCAACATCACTGTGTAACGACTTCAGATGATGGACACCACTGGGTAGTGACTTCAGATGATGGGTGTCAAGATATCAGCCAACACCACTGTGTAGTGACTTCAGATGATGGGTGTCAAGATATCAGCCAACATCACTGTCTAGTGACTTCAGATGATGGGTGTCAAGATATCAGCCAACATCACTGTGCAGTGACTTCAGATGATGGGTGTTAAGATATCAGCCAACATCACTGGGTAGTGACTTCAGATGATGTGTGTCAAGATATCAGCCAACATCACTGTGCAGTGACTTCAGATGATGGGTGTCAAGATATCAGCCAACATCACTGTGTAGTGACTTCAGATGATGGGTGTCAGGATTTTATTCCAACTTGTTTTCCTTTTTACTTTGTAAACTTGTTTTGTTTGTAATGGCTACAGATAAACATAGAATAACTTTAACTCTACTGCCACTTAGTTTATTTAATATAACTAAAGCAACTGAAGTCAAACCCCTGCCCCAAACTACGTAAGACACTGTTGCTATGGAAACAAACAAGAAACACAAGTTATGTGAGTATTCCTTTATTACAGGTAATGGCAATGATTTTATCCATCGACCTTCACCACTGACCTTCACTAGCCTTGTATGGCATTCAGCATTTTTCAAAACTTAACACTAGTTCAAGAGATCTTGTAGGATACTTTATCAAAGCAAAGTTAACTTTCTGCAACTCATGTCTTCTTAACATTTCATCTCAAATTGGCAAAAGCTTCATTAACCTTATCTGATTAAAATAAAAATGATTTCTTCTGTTAAATCAATCTAACAATTTTCTCTTTACAGAAACAAGTCTTAAATAATACTTGTATCAGGTTATTCTTCAAAAAAATCAAACAAAACTCTTAATAGGTATGATGCAGTCTACTGGAACAAGGATTATTTCTCCAATTACTGTTACATCAAAATATGAGAGATTTGCCATTACTGTAAGACAGATAGAAGGCCAGTGGTGCTGAAGTCCAAGGATACATTTCAAATGAGAATGACATAATGTGAGATATAATAACTGCCTGAATGTTGACTGGTATACAGTAATTTTAACCAGACTGGTTGGTATACAGTAAGTTTAACTAGACTGGCATATAGTATTTTTTTTTTCAACAGACTGGTATACAGTAAGTTTAACCAGACTGATAAACAGTAAATTGATCTAGACTGATATACAGTAATGCTTATGAGGCATGAATACTACACTGAAATAGTAAACTTTACAAGTTTCAGTCAAGTTATTTCATTCACAAGACTGGTACACAGTAATTTTAACCAGACTGGTATACAGTAATTTTAACCAGACTGGTTTACAGTAAATTCATTTTCCTTAATCAACAACAACACTATTCAACTGAACACTTAGTAGTATGTCAGTACCTAGCAGATAAATATCATGAACTACAGTGCCATTCATGTTAAAAAAAAATTATTTAAAGTTCAACCCCTCCCCCACCCCTATGTTTTTCCAAATTTTGTTCTTAATTTTTTGTCATTTCTCATCACCCTATTATTTTTTTTACTGTTTTTCACTATTACAGTACTTGCAACCATTTCAGACTTTTAATGCCAGAAATGTTCTTATTAAAACTATTACTTTTTTCCCGTTTACAACATTGGGTACAAAAAAAATATGTAATGCTAACAGTTTTTGAAATCCTGACATGTGCTAACCCTGAGATGACACTTATCTGAACTTTACTTAAACATGATATTCAAATATGGGAAAATGCATTGTTTATATTATAAATACTTTTTTTGTGTGGTCTGTCTAATTTTTATGACAAACAGTGAAAAATGTGAATAAATCGTCCACAAAAATCTCCTAGCACTCCACCCCGTAATTGAAAGATAAACCAGGAAAATATCAATGATAAACTTACCTTACTCTTGTATACCATTTACTGGTATTTCTAAAACCAACAGACTTCTAACCATCAAATTTCTTGCAGAAAAATGTTCTGTCTGCAAATGACTATTACTTAAATTTTCAAAGACCTGTTATTTCCAAAATAGGGTGGGATGGAGGGTGCTGACATAAACCTTAAATGCGACAACCATCAACTGTTAACATTTCTGATTGTGAAAATCTGCAAGGAAACTGTTTACTGAAAAAAAAAGTAAGTTAAAAGATGCTTTATCAATTCATTATATCTTCACATTAAGAACAGTACATCATAGAAAAATATATGCTCAACAAAATTTTCAGAAACTAATAAACACCGGTTTTACTTATCTAAAAAAAAAGAAAAACAAACAAAAAGGAAACGTGATAAATATACTCTCACTATATTCTAAAACAGAGATATGAAAAATGTATCTGAAATTTCAGTACAATGACAACAATTCACTATAATAACCAATGCTTAATTAATACCAATAACATTCTATAAGAAGCCATAACAAAATTAATCTATCTTGTTACAGACATAATGTAGAAAGGGGCAAGTAACTCTCAATGAATGCAGATTATCTAACTTGTGAGAAACAGTTAGAAATGAAACAATGCCCTTTTTACAATTTTTGTTGTTTTACAAAATGTAAAATGATGAAATTCAGAGAGCATTTTTTTGCATACAATTGAGTCTCAGTCAGTAAAGTTTTCAGTTTTAGTTCAGACTCTAAATCAATGAATAAACCCTGTTCAGCAAGCTTGAGTAACGCACATACCTTAATCCCGTTATTTCCGAACTTAGAACTACTTTTTTCCCCAAAGAGGCTTCCAAAAAAACAACAACAACCCATTCTCAGACAGTTTTGTATCAGTACAGTTAAAATACGCAGAATTCTGAGAAGTGCAGTCAGATCTTTGAAGGGAGAAATAATTTGTTTGTTTGTAAATCGCTGAGTACATTTTACGCTTATTCATATGATTAAATGAATAAAACAATTTCACGAGGTAGATACAGTATGATTCATTAAATGACATGAAGACATGATGACATGATAGGCTACAGGAACATGAAAGAAGAATGCTTGTTACACATACAACTAATTTACAAGATAAAATATTACTCAGCCAACACGCTGCTCGCAGTGGGAAAATCAAATCCTTTAGTCCGCTGATAAAAAACTTCTGACGGTTATTATAAATTTCAGAACCTACCCTACCCATCAAACTTAAAAATGGACTTGTCTATTTTATTATTTTTGACTTACTCATTACTGCTAACAGGGGTGTCAACATTACAAAGGCCAGAGAAGTGTGTTCTTACTGGCTAAGAAATCATAACAGCAAAGCCTAATTTGAGGAGGTAACTCGAAAGTCAGACATAATGTCATTTTTCATATATGGTTGTATTTCACTCTTAGTTTTCGAAAAAGAAAAACAATTCTTTATGTAGTAATAATTACCTCAATTAAAACTAATATACTACCCAACTGTTTTATTTTTATTTTCCAATGCAGAATATCACCTTAAAAGTGCTGTAATTAGAATAAAGATCTGAATTACTTTTACCTTACCATATAATCTGTACCTTTTGTTACTTCTCACAAAAATTCACATGTCTGCAGTATTTATCCTAGTTGAATTACATTTGTAGCGTTTCAATATCAGAAGTTTTTTCTGAACCAAGCAAACTGTCTAAACATGTTCATCTAAATTAATGTACAGAAACAACTAATCAACATGTTTTATGATTAACACTAAGGATTTTCCCTGACATGGTCTGAATAGAAAAAAAAAAAATCACAAAAAGAAAAACCACAGATGAATACACATTTATTTACACAAATGGAGTTGAATAAAATGCAATTGCTTTCTGCCTTTTTCCCTATTAGCCACTGTATATCACTGTTTAATTTAGTAAAAATTTGAAAATAAATACTGTATTACAGAAAGTGCTTTCTACTTCAGCCGAGGTTCTCACATCTGGAGAAGCAAACAGCACCGATCCCATAAATATGTACCCCAATTTTATCGCAATCAATCTTCAATACACTAATTACTCTAACGAACAGTGAATCATGATCATAGCAATATAATACAGATTTCAAACAGAGTTTTTATAAACCAATCTTAAAGCTTTCTTTAACCGAAGTGTCGCACCAAAGTAACACCCTGGTTAATAAAAGCACAGAAGATTGGCTATGTGAAATGAGTCACCATTCCCGCTCCTACTGACATGTTTCCCTCCCTGAGTTTGGTCGGAACGAGGCGTGACAAGTGAGGTAGTATACACCAAATTTCTCTCAGACACCCATACTGCCATGTAACACTAACGGAGAGATTACTATGAAATCATTTATATTTCTTGAGAATTTTGCTTTGAAGAAATAAAACAAATCAATAGCAGAATTTATGCTACCTTATGCTATTAAAAAGTGATTCTCTCATTGACAGAGGACCCGATAATTGCTCAGAATCATTTTTCATTCAAAGGAAACAGTACCGAAGGAACAGTATAGTGTTTTTACAAACACTGTTACTTCATTTTATTTTTGTTTATTTATTAAATTGGGGTTAAATGCCAGTTTTAAGCTCTTTTTATCGTCACATCATGGCAGTCAGTCCACCTTAAAAGTATCCCAGACGGCAGTCAGTCCACCTAACAAGTATCCCAGATATCAAACCAGTTTACTAACCATTTTTTCTGCTTCCTCACATGGGACAAATGATCTATAGACACATTATCCAAAATCAATCATGCATAAACTTAGCTGGCCATGGTGGGGTCTGAGAAGCCCAGGATTGACAATCCGATGCTCTACCGAACATGCCCGTTCAGCAATTTGTTCATGTTTGGACTGTTTTAACGATTTGTTTTGTTGACCTGAAACATCATAGAAGAATTTTGCACTGGTTGCCGGTATAGACGGGAATATCTGGCTTGAGGGTAACTGTTTACAGCCGTAGGAGGCTCTGCGAGTTACTGCTAAAGTTTCCTGAGCCAACTGTACCGGCAACCAGTGTTTCATTCTTATTCTTGCAGATTACACATTAAATTTTTTTAAAAAATAACGAAACTTAGTGGTCTTACACAGCACTATTTTTTTATAGTAGCGTATGATTTTACAACATCATTCATAACCGAGTGACATCATTTAAAGTATGCAACTTATCTTACATGGTTGGGGGGTGTAAGAGGGTTTTTTCTAACACTGGTGTAAACAGTAGAAAATCCTGTCTGATATTCAAGAAATGCATTTCCTTCAAAAGGAAACATATGGCTGAATTGGTTCACCTAAAATACAAATGATTTCACAGTTGCACAAAATGAGTTCAACACGAACATAAATAGAACTCATTTTATAATAACCTCTCAGCTGTGCTCCATACAACTGTACAAACAACATCACGAATAAGAAGTACGATACTGTTCAAACTTTTGAAATCCCCAAGATTACCTTTCTGACTTTTCAAAACTTAACCCTGAACATGCTGAAATTTTGTAATGGATTTGCCCAGCTTTGAATTTAGAACTGTCCATTCCAAGTTTAAGGGTTTCAATATCAAAATACAAAAATGGAGCTACCAACAGTATAGAGCCTGGTCAGACTGCACGGATGTGCAGGCTGGCCTGGCTCTGTACTGATGGCAAAGGCTAATCACTTTCGGTTCCAGCAGGTTAAGGGTTAGAATTCAAAATTTTCATTATTATACAAGTATCTAGATAAAAATTATTAATTCAATGAATTTGATCATTTTCCCTATCCTCTATATATGAATTGTTTACAGGTTCTTATACCTCCCCTATGTAAGGATTTCTGTTACAACTTCCATTTTTATATATAAGGATTTACAACACTTTCATTCTTACATTTACAAGACTTCACATTCTGAAATTTGAAATAGTTTTTCAAGCTAAAATTCTGCAAGCTTTTAGTCTGTTGTTCCATTATAAGCTATACTTTTTCATTTCAGTTACAAATTAGAAATTGTTAATTTTTATGTATCTGCACTTATTAATGACAAATTTTTTTGGCAGATTTCCAATTCAAAACAAAGATTTTATTCTTAAAAAAAAACCCATGGCCACTGAGCTGTGTAAAGTAACATACTTCTTCAAACAAGAAGGCAGTTTGTACAACATGTATTTATACCATACAAACAGGTGTCTGCTAACAGGAAATAAAATTTTACACATGAATGGCCCAAAAGGTACGCGTCACATATATAAATGTCCCTTTTCTTAGAATATAAGCAAAAAAAAAAAGATCAACATGAACTATATGTATTTGGCAGAGAATTTTTATTCCAAAGTATCTTTCAAGATAGCAGATCTTACCTAATTAAGGGAAAAAAACAGGGATCAATGGTTAAGAACCTTTAAACACAAGAAGATTTTCATTCAATTGATTTTCTGTTAAATGTTTCTTTCTCTCTTAAAAATAATATACATTATAGGAAAACTGTAAAAAAAAAAAATTATATTTTAAAGAAAAGCCTGTTTTCAATTTCTTTCAAGTAATCAAGGATAAAAAATATCATTCAATGTTTTAAGATGGGAGACAACTCCAGTTTTAGGGTGATTTTAGGAAAATTTTAATACCTCGACATGAATAAAAAGGCAGACAGGACAAAAATCTACAAAGAAATCTTTGAACTGGTAAATAAAATCAAGTCTATAGGACCTGCCAAATGAAATATAAATTTGCTTGCTATGTCAAAAACAATAAGAGATATATATGTAATTAAAATATGAGGTCTTTAAAATACTAAATGCATTAAAATTTCTAATTTCAGATCAATTCTTAGCACAATTCATGATAGAAAAAAAAATGCTCAACATTTTCTATGTAAAGATTTCACAACACAATAAAACTTGTAAGGATTAAATACCAATGCAAAGTCAGACAATTACAAAGCTGCTCCTATCTTCTAATCTTAAAGCATAAAATTATCTTTGCAATTAAAAATATAATGGTATTTTGTTTAAAATGTTATACACTAAAAAAGACGCGTCTGTATGTTCAATTTTAAGAAAACAGATCTTTTATTTTTTGTAAAACATTTTAAGCCATAAAACAACACATCTGAGCAGCCTATATTAAAAAAAAAAAAAACAGTGCTTATAAATTTGTAAACTTGATTAATGTATCTTTAAAGAAAATAAATGATCCACCGGTATCAAGTTTATCCACAGAGATCACCCCACATTCCTGGTCCATTTTATTAAACATGCAATTCAGACAGCAATTTCAGTAAGAATTCAACCTCGCACTTCTGTATATCTTTCAACTGGTACTTCTGAAATTTGTCCTTTTTCTACAAATTAATTCCATTAATCCCGTTTTAACGTCATGCTTTTTTATTTTTACACCCTAAACAACTGAATTCTGCTAGGACTTTTGTTTTACTGAATATCTCATAAAAGGCCATGACCAAATAAACTTTGGACACCTTGTTTTCAAATCTGGAACAATGATTTCTGCAAATATTTTCATCTTTGTAAATGTCAATTTATTTTTTCTTTTGAAAAAGATAAGACCGCCACACACACTTTGACACATCCTCTGCATATCACACATGATGAGTAACACACTATGAAATGCATCACCTTGACAACCACTATACAAGGAATTCGGGGTGATCTCCATGGGAATTTCTCACCCATATAATATTAGACTGTTTGACCACGAAGCTTGTGGAGCTGAATGTCCGGCTTGAAGTGTGTTGGTTTTTTTTTTATGTTGTTTTCTCAATAATAAAAAGTGCATTTCCACAGTATATTTAATCTACACAAAAATACTAATTTCCATAAAAAATATGTGTATGAGTATAGTTGGATGGGCACTTTAATTTTGCTGAGATATCTTACTTTTAAAATTTCAAAGAAAAGTGAACTGCTTTACAAAAATTACACACGCCTTGTGTACAAATGTTAAATACATCTCCATAACAACCAGACAAGATTCATGGTCCACAGTCTTGTAGTACAGTACAAAATATTTCACTGGGCGAGAAAGTAATATCAATCTATTCAAATACTTCACAAAAATCAATACTCCGCCATGTAAGACATTACACATTGCATGGTGTCTATTCTAACTGTTCTACATACTGTTATAGATTTTTTTATCGCTCGAGTTGCAATATGAAACTGAAATATTCACGCTTACCCTGCTGGAGGCAACTGAATCTGCCTTTGCGACCAGCACAGACCAAGACCTGCCCGCACATCCGCGCAGTCGGAAAATGGTCTGCGCTATTCTCTATTCAGACAGTAAATTTTCAAATAGCACCCTAAAATATAATAATAATATGCTAAAATGTAACTTAAATTAATGTCTGGTCTTCATTTTTATTTTCAAATATTTCGTAAGGAATTTTTGTTTTATGTGAATAAATGTAAGACACTTAAATCAAACACCATGGCAACAATATACATAATAATTATTATAAAACACTGGGCATGTTAATAAGAAAACACTGCAGTCCATTTCTGCTTTTAAAATAGACATTTAGCACTTCTGTTGCTCGAATTATTACAAATGTCGCACAAATTTCATGATAAAATGCCATCCATTACTACGCAATTATAATGTGCAATACACTAAATAAAAAAAAAAAAAAAAAAAAAATGAAAAAAAAAACACATTATCTAAAAGTACCCGCATAAAAGTCACTGAATATAAGAAAACAGACTTGTTACTTCCCGTGCAAAAAAGCAGGACCACTCGAGGTCGACATATAATAATGAGGTAAAATGTCACAGGAGGTAAGCGTGGCAACGAAAATAAAGAACAATTTGTTCAATAAAACTAAATTTGTGCAATTTATCTGAGGTCTGTTTCATAAAAAAATTACAAGATATTCCAGAGTTAGACGTGAAAATGACCGTTCCGAGGTGATCTGTCGGCTAACTGCCTTTTCTCCTGAGGTGTTTCAACAAGAAAATTTGCCTCACTTGAGGTCAAAGATTGAATGGGATTGTTTTCTGCCAAACTGAGTCCACTGATTTGTCCCTGAGGGTGGTGACTGACCATGCTAACTGTATCCTTTTGTGGCGGAATCCTGTTTGAACTTCTAGGATACCCGTTCACTGCACTTGGCGTGTATATTTGAGGCGGAACACCATTGCTTGTCGCATTGTGCCGTCGCCTCTGTGACTGTGCACTTAAACCTGGTGGAGAACCGTTACAAATGACCTGAGGCACAACCCCATCACTCGTGTTACAAGTGACAAAGCACTGTTCACCAGCCTGTGAATTGTCAGTCTTTCTGTTAGCCTGAGAAAGTGAAGTTGAGGTAGCAATGGTTGGAGGTGAGAACATTTCTGTACCTTCACCATCATGAGGTAAAACTGAACCCGAAACTCTGCGCGATTCCTGAACAATAGGTGCTGTCCCGCCATCGTGACAAGTGTCCTCGCAACAAATAGAGGACTGAGGTATATCATTTGGCAAGTCATTTCTCTCTCTTTCACTAGTATACTGCTCACCACAAATCCCCCCATCCCGATGACGAGACGAAGACCCGCAATAAACCACAGTATCACCAGTATCCGTTGTATCTGATCTTGGAATAGAGCTCCCATACTCAGAAGATGTTCTATTGCTAGCTGTGAGGCTTCCCTCACCACTATCCTCGGCACTATTTTCATGTTCTTTTCCTGCTGTTTTGTGAATAACATCTTCTGAACTACCCGTGTCAATGTGGTCTAAGGAACCAAGATCCTCATAACGACTCGTGGTGAAACTTTCCTCGCCAACGTTTGCCATCATGCATGGCTCATGACTTCCGGCCAACATGGCAGCAATCAATCCCCGCTTCTCCTGGAAAATATACAATTTAACGGGGTATTTCTAAATGAAATTTGAAGAAAACTACCATTTAGTGATAAATATGTTCAAAATGAGGCTGGAAACCTTCTCTGTCAAATATAAACCATTGAAACTAAACACTATAGCAGCAATGTACATACTATACACAGTAACAGTGTGCAAAATTAGCCAATGGCTTCTAAAAACTGGTTAAGCTGAAGAACTTCAGGAGACCATAAGCCCAAATGAATTAAAGAAATGAGCTTCAAAACCCTTATTTTTTACTACTAGGGGATTAAGTAATTTGATTTGGTCAAATGAATTCTCTTGAGCCATTTGCCTAGATGGAATACATGTTTAAAAACTTATATCTCAGAATGACACAAAATATTTATATCTAAACTACAGATCTCCAGCACTGGAATCACAATGTGTTTTCCACATTCACAGGTCCACCCTAACAAAAGGTCAGAGCTGCAGGGCCCAGTCATGAAGATGCTTGTTCAACTGTGTTGCAAAAAGACTTTTTTCTCTCTCTTCAAATCTCTAGAGCTGATGACAGATGTAAAATGTATTAGTTTGAAAGACAACAACAACTGTCTTTACCTCAACATCTAAGTGTTCTTCTTTATAATGACTCGGCAATATAACATGACCGTTCTGAATCTGCCCATTCACAATACCATTTTGTTTTATTGTAAACCCATTCAACTTCGCTCCATTTGCCGTAAGTATTACATTAGAGTCGCCACCACCCTAATAAAAACAAAGACATACATAATGGTGGGTAACAACATTACATATTTTCGTACAAAAATGGAGTGCCCAACAGCTGCTACCAATTTAACCCTTAACCTGCTGGAACCAAAAGAGGTTAGCCTTTGCCACCAGTATAGAGCCAGGCCAGCCTGCACATCCGTGCAGTCTGACCAGGCTCTATACTGCTGGTAGCTCAATTTTTGTATTTTGATATTGAAATCCCTTAAACTTTGAATGGACTGTTCCAAATTCAAAGCTGGGCAAATCCATTACAAAAATTCAGCAGGTTAAGGGTTAAGTGCTTATTATAGTATAGTTGCAGCACATATGTAAATCCTGTCATTTTAATATATTTCATCTTGGCATTTGAGACTAGATCGTTCACTAGTAAAATTAAATATACAAAATAATGCTCAAAAACAGAACAAGCTTGTTAACAACCAACTATAAAGTTTTACTAAATTGCATCTCAACAAATTGAAATTCTTATGTCCTATATTAATCAGTTCTACTAGGACTTACAAACT
Organism: Cyclina sinensis; assembly: GCA_012932295.1. Lineage (NCBI taxonomy): Eukaryota > Metazoa > Mollusca > Bivalvia > Venerida > Veneridae > Cyclina > Cyclina sinensis. The sequence goes on from JAAONU010000010.1 coordinate 24,421,708, forward strand.
ATTATCAGTTCTAAAGGTAAACACATGAAAAAAGACGTCACTATAGTTCCTTGTCCATTGACAAAAGCTTGTATAAGATTAAGGCAGGATTTCAAACCTTTGAGTCGGACTGTTCATTTTCCGGAACATGGTGCAGCATGGGAGTATACGCATCCATTTCCAACATTCCCGCAACCATTTCACGGTTTTCGTGCATATGTACTGCATGTCCGTTTCCGTTACCAGGGATATGTCCATTGCCATGGAAACGTGCAGGCTGGGTCTGAGGTTGCTGATTAGTGGTACTACCAAAACACCTGTCAGATAAATAGTTGACAGTAAAACTCAAAAAAAAAAAAAAAAAAAAAAAAAAAAAAAAGAACTGCTATAATAACATGCATATTTATTTAACTTTTGAATTTCAGACTCACAACACAATCATGTGCATGACCTCCTTTACAAATTTACAAATGACAAGAGAAAAAATTCAGCTCCTCTGATGAAACAATATTTTGCGAAATTTGAATGAAGAATCCAACAGAATTATCTGAAACTTGTTCAGTGACAGATTTATTGATTACAAGTATGGTAGCGCGACTCAATCCAATAGTCTGTCAGTGAAAAGTTTACTGTAAAGTGAATTAAAGAACAAGAGCTATTGTTGTGAACAGACATATGCACCCTAATGTGACCTTGACCTTGACACCTCATTCTTGCGTGCGACACCTTATCACCACGTGAACACATTTATGCCAAGTCATTTTAAAATACATCCAGGAAAGACAAAACTGTTGACCAAACACGACCATCAATGCACTTTTATGAAAATTTCCTTTCAAGTCCAAGTGTGACCTTGACCTCTGACCTACAAACCTGGGTCTTGCATGTGACACATCATCTCAATGTGCCACACATTCATGCGAATTCCTTTTCAAAATTCATGCAAATTCCTTTCAAAATCCATCCATGACTGAAAAATTTATGGACCGGACAAGAAGTGGAGACTGACAGACATAAAATTCAACAAGAGGGCCATGATGGCCCTGTATCGCTCACCTGAGTATGACTGCTTTTAACAAAGTTGCTATGGACCTGGTTAATTGACCCCAGTTGACCCATATTCGAATCTGACCTAGAAATTATTGAAACAATCTCTCTGACAAACTAGAAATGGGTTTTTGATTGAACAAAAACATATGTCTCCCCACAGCCAGTTGCTGCAGGCAATATTGAGTCAGACAATTGTAAAATAAGGGGGATATTTTTGTCAAATGTACATGATGAACAAGAAACTCATACTCTGTCAAGAAAGGATTGAGCAGAAACCTTGTTTCATTTTGTACAAAATGGTTGTATTCATTCAGTCTAGTACCTGTAGCATGTTGGAATCATGTCGATGGCAGTGCTGTTACATAGATATGGGCAAAAAACATGACGCCAGTTACAAGGTGTCTTCTTCAAGCACTCAAGTTTAATCTATTTCCATTGATAAGGAGAAAAGTTACATCATGATAGCTGTAGTATGTTGGAACTACTCCTATGTTGGAATTTGACATTTAACCTCCAAGTGTGACCTTGACCTTGAGACACCACACCCGCAAAGTGGGTTCTGCACGTCGCCTTGATGAGGTGAACATCTGACCCAAGTTTCATAAAAATCCTTCAAGGGCTTTGGAAGATACAGAGAGGACACAATTTTGTGACAGACAGACAGACAGACAGACGGAGAGACAGATAACCGGGGAAAAACAATATGTCTCCCCTGATGAGGTAAACATCTGACCCAAGTTTCATAAAAATCCGTCAAGGGCTTTTGAAGATACAAAGCAGACACGATTTTGTGGCATTTGACATTTAACCTCCAAGTGTGACCTTGACCTTAAGACACCACACCCGCAAAGTGGGTTCTGGAAGTCATCTTGATGAGGTGAACATCTGACCCAAGTTTCATAAAAATCCTTCAAGGGCTTTTGAAGATACAGAGCGGACACGATTTTGTGGCATTTGACATTTCACCTCCAAGTGTGACCTTGACCTTGAGACACCACACCCACAAAGTGGGTTCTGCGCGTCGCCTTGATGAGGTTAACATCTGACCCAAGTTTCATAAAAATCCTTCAAGGGCTTTTGAAGATACAGAGCGGACACGATTTTGTGGCATTTGACATTTAACCGCCAAGAGTGACCTTGACCTTGAGACATCACACCCACAAAGTAGGTTCTGCATGTCGCCTTGATGAGGTGAACATCTGACCCAAGTTTCATAAAAATCCTTCAAGGGCTTTAGAAGATACAGAGTGGACACGATTTTGTGACGGACAGGCGGACAGACAGACGGACGGACGGACAGACAACCGGGGCAAAAACAATATGTCTCCCCCATTTTTGGGGGGAGACATAATTTTTAGGTTATTTGTACCGAAAATGTTACTTCTAGAGTATTAACAAGGTTTTTCCATATTTGGGCTCTATGACCTACTTTTTTAACCTAGATGTCCCATATTCAAACTTGAGCTAGAAATTATTGAAACAATCTCTCAGACAAATTTCCACTGAAAAAGTAGCCTCTAGAGTGTTAACAAGGTTTTTCGATATTTGGGCTCTGTGACCTAGTTTTTGACCCCAGATAACCCATATCCAAACCTGAGCAACAAATTATCAAAAAAACCTTTCTGACAAATTTCCAGGACATTTGGACTGAAAATACATTGTGTATAGCCTCTAGAGTGTTTACAAAGTTTCTCGTTATTTGGGCTTTGTGACCTAGTTTGCGACTCCAGATAACTCATATTCGAAACTGAGCTAGAAACCATAGAATTCAGCTTTCTGACAAATTTCCAGATTATTTGGACTGAAAATGTTACCTCTAAAATGTTAACAAGGTTTTTCCATATTTGGGCTCTGTGACCTAGTTTTTTATCCCAGAGGACCCATATTTGAACTTGACCTAGAAATCATCGAAGCAACCTTTCTGACAAATTTCCAGATTATTTGGACTGAAAATGTAACCTCTAGAGTGTTAACAAGATTTTTCTATTTTTGGGCTCCCCGACCTAGTTTTTGAACCCAGATGACCAATATTCGAACTTGAGCAAGAAATCGTAGAAGCAACCTTTCTGACAATTTTTCCGATTATTTGGGCTAAAAATGTTACCTCATGAGTGTTAACAAAGATTTTCAATATTTGGGCTCTGTGACCTAGTTTTTGACCCCAGATGATCCATATTCAAACTTGACCTAGAAATCGTCAAAGCAACCTTTCTGACAAATTTCCAGATTATTTGGACTGAAAATGTTACCTCTAGAGTGTTAACAAGATATTTTCATTTTTGGGCTCAGCGACCTAGTTTTTGAACCCAGATGACCCATATTCGAACTTGAGCTAGAAATCATAGAAGCAACCTTTCTGACAAATTTTCAGATTATTTGGACCAAAAATGTTACCTCTAGAGTGTTAACAAGGATTTTCAATATTTTGGCTCTGTGACCTAATTTTTGACCCCATATGACCCATATTCAAACTTGACCTAGAAATCATCGAAGCAACCTTTCTGACAAATTTCCAGATTATTTGGACTGAAAATGTTACCTCTAGAGTGTTAACAAGATATTTTCATTTTTGGGCTCAGCGACCTAGTTTTTGAACCCAGATGACCCATATTCGAACTTGAGCTAGAAATCATAGAAGCAACCTTTCTGACAAATTTCCAGATTATTTGGACTGAAAATGTTACCTCTAGAGTGTTAACAAGGATTTTCAATATTTTGGCTCTGTGACCTAGTTTTTGACCCCAGATGACCCATATTTGAACTTGAGCTAGAAATCATTGATAGAACCTCTCTGACAAATTTCAAAGATATTTGGACTGAAAAAGTAGCCTCTAGAGTGTTAACAAGGTTTTTCTATATTTGGGGTCTGTGACCTAGTTTTCCAACCCTGATAACCCATGTTCGAACTCGTCCGAGATATTAATGAGACAAACATCCTGATCAAGTTTCATGACAATTGAGGCAAAAATGTGACCACTAGAGTGTTAACAAACTAATTGTGGACGGACGGACGGACGGACGACGGACAAAAGGTGATCAGAAAAGCTCACTCTGTCACTACGTGACAGGTGAGCTAAAAACTATATGCCTCCCTTCGGGGGCATAAGTAAAAGTAATTGTAAAAGCTGAAGATATTTAGGGTTTTTTACCAAAGAGTGAGAACTTACCTTTGCCTGAGGAGGATAATTATGAAACAGATGATGATACAGAATACGCCAATACTGATGCCGATGATGATACCGAGTTTCTGGTCTCCACGCTTACTATCTACAGCTGGAAAAAATAATTTCATTCCTGTAATTAGTCTTTCTGTACATTATTTGCTGTGAAAGGCAAACTTACTTACAATGCTCTTACAACTCAGCTCAAGCGTCTATGGATGCCTTTGATAGAAGAAACAAGGCAGCACTTGGAATAAGAAATAAACCTCTTTTCATCAATAAATAACTAAAATATTCCAACTGTAACTGCCACTGCTAAGCAAGAATAGTAGTACCGTATTCACCCCATGTAGTGCCCAGGACACTTAGAAAATTCAAGACAAGAGGGGCGCTTAAAGTGTACTAATACAAAGCCTACTGTCTAGTTCAAGATGCAAGGAAAGTTCATAAAATCAAAACTGGAAGTTTATTTCACAAGATGGTAGTAAAGTCTGTACGTGCCGTTACCACACAGAAAAGAGACAACAATGCAAAATCATGTTTATTTACGAATTTCCTACTGCAAAAAAGGGGATGCCTATTCATTTGCAGGTCAAGTGACATGTGAGGGGCTCTTATAGGGGCATGGGTGCTAGACGGGATGAATACGGTAATACTAAATGGTAATAAACCATCAAGACAGGAAAATCAAACACTTGTTAAATTCTCCGCAATATTCATGAAAAAAAGGTGCACGCATTTCAAGCTAATGCTTTAATGTGAACTTGTGCCTATTAAAAAAGTTAATGTAAGCCTTCAACTTACATTTCTCTGTAACCATTGGATCAACAATTAACAGTTCTGTGGCCTTCCCAGCTCCCAACTTGGAATTAGCATACAGCTTAAAATAATATTTTTTCCCCGACATATCTGTTATGGTAATCTGGGCCGAGTTTTCTGAGCCATTTTTCTCGACCCTGATCCACAGATCGTCAGATTCACTCGGCATGTTTGTATACAATATCGTGTAAGATTGGATGTGACCGTTGGGCTGAGCTGGAGGCTTCCACTTTACGCGAACTTTTCCTGGCTCGATGGTTTGTACCTCAACTCCTAGGGGCTCAGACGGTACTGAAACATAACGTTTACTTACCATTTATTTAATGCTTGATTATGCCACCAACCGATGATATTTCAAACCTTATTTCAGCTACCATTAAAGTAGCAAAAAGGGTGAAAGTTACCTTGCTTTTTGATAGGTTAACTGTAAGATGATAAAAAAAATTCTGATCTATCTATCCTAAGAGCCTGTGTTTAGAAACTACCCCATGCAATCAAAACACAATCACCTTTGCCTTTATGCCTGTGTTCTTTTCTTTTCATTCACATTTTTACACAATTAGAAAAAAGATACGACATTATTGAAACTCATTACACTAAATCAATCCCAGTTTCACTATTTGTTAAGAGTGTAACAATATAATTAACTCATGATATATGTCCTGCGATACCTTGGTCACGGTATGTTATGTTTTTATATAAACAGTGCTATCGGCTTCTTCCCTTTTTTTCACTTAGAAACTTTTTCGCAATCACCAATCCAAACATTTTGGAATAATTTCTTACACCTTCCACTTCAGAACATCATAAATAAACACAGACAAAAGTAGTTTTGAATTTAAGGTAATTGTATTCTATCAATGGACTGAAAAATTCATTTAATTCCAAAACACTTAAATATTACTATTTAAAAAATGCTTCAACTTCAGAATTTTGTACCAACTTGTTTTTTTTCTTCTATCTGTTTTATCTCTCCTTAAATCAAAAGAAGGATAATTTTCATAATGTCCACCTTTTTAAGATGTATGAGCAATGTTTCGTGAATAGAACCAAGCCTCTTGTTCGACAATTAACCTTGCTGCAGTACACTAGAACACCCCCAATTTTTGTTGACGGTAGTTTTAATAAAAATCGTTATTAAGTAAGTCTTTGTTAATAGTTAGTTATTCTCAGCAACTAGTTCGTCTCTATAAATCAAAAAGGTAATAATAATGCACTTACCACCAGATTTTGTACTGACAACCAGCTTCTCGCTGTAAACACTCACTATGGTCTCAGAGTTTGCACACACAGAGATCTCATATTCAGTAACAGGCTTTAAATTCTCCAACAGGGCTGAGTTTGTTTCACTGAAATAAAATTAACAAGAACGATGTTAAGAAATAACCTGTGACCCTTTCCTAATTAAGCACTTCACAATTTTCAGTATTTTGATGCACCAATAGCAACCTAACCATATGCATTTTCGCAGTCTGCCTCATTCTGCTCCCACTGCCCACCAACCCCACTTTCTTTTTAATCTCCCTGCACTACTAAACTTTCTTGTACCCCTTCCTTCTCCCATGCTTACAGAACAGAAACCAACAAACGTTTTAAAACAATTATCAAACCAAAATCGTAACTGCTTGGTAACTGATACCTGTTAAATTTTGAAGTGGCAAGACACACTGTAAAGTACCTTGATCAGCCCTACTTACCGTCCTTTCTAAAAGCATCTTGTTTTTGAATATTTGTTTATTACTCTGACATTAGAAATGATATTTTTATTAATACCTGCTGATGTAATTGTAACTGGTGGTACCAGTCTGTCGGTACCGCACTGTGAATGACGTGATCTCCATGTCCGACATCGGTTCCTCCCACTGAACACTGACACTACTTGATGTCACCATGGTAACTTCCAAGTTTTCTGGACCAGCTGGTTTAAGAATGTTCAATGAACTGTATTCCTGCACTGCCTCGGATTTCAAACCGTCTAACGTATGAACTGTCACTTTTACCTCATATACAGCTGTTTCATCTGTGGAATGCGAAAAATACAAAAACAGCGGAACATGAAATGGCAAATAGATTAAGAGCAGTTCAACAAGAAAGAAATGTAACTGTGGCGCATAACATCCATAAGAACTGATTACTCTGTTACCCTGAATAATCATCAAAGTTATGGTGTTGGTATTTGAAAAACATAGGAGTCACTTTGTTTAAAAACATTACTTTTAGTTTATACATAAATATGTGACTTAATTAGTCACTGAAGATATATGAGTTCTGGTCTTAAAGCACAATACAAACGGGTAAAGCACATCCCACATTAAACAGAAAATGAATGATCAGGTTTCAAAATGAAAATCCAAATGCCGGAAATTTGTTTAAACATACAGAACAAAGATCCTCAGAATCTGGGCTAAGGTGTTTTGTCCCCTGACTACTGTACTCAAGGGAAACTACTCTGGTGTAACTTAATTCAGTAACTGCATAAACTCCTCTGAATGGTGCAACTAAACTGCATTAACTGGATGATACAAAAGTTCAACAATTTAGAAGATCACTTACCAAGTGTTGAAAAGATTGTGTGTCTACTTTGAGCAGGGAGAATATCCGATTTCACAATGACCCCTGAGGGTATAAGCTGAAGATGGACAATGTAGTGTTTGATGGCAGCTATTTCTGGATAACTCCATGACACATTTATAGCAGTACTGTTCAACGGAGTGATTTGGATATGCGGGGCCAGTGTATCTGTAAAACATCCACATGGCATTCAAATTTCAAATTATCACAAAAATATATGTGGTTAAATGTATAATGTATCATTAATATATTTATAACAAAATAAGGAACGGAAAAAACAAAACAAAAGGGCCATGACGGGCTCACCTGAGAATAATTGCTAAGCAAGGCAAGTGCAATATGAAGTGGAAGTCCACCAAGCAATACTTCAAAAATAAACAAGAGCACCACAGAACATTATATGCCCGAAGGATGTTTTTCTAAGTATGATGCATTTGTGATATCAGGGTGGAAACCTTAGACTTTAAAATTAAACTATTTGCTTTAAATTTGGATTATTTTTACCTTTCACCTGCTGACCCCAAAATCAATAGGGGTCATTCACTCAATGTGTGCAACCATTACATGAATTCTGAAGTCTCTAAGACAAATGGTTGTAGAGTTACAGAGTGTAAATGATTTTAAACATTTAGGTCACTGTGACCTTAACCTTTGACATACTAACCCCAAAATGTACAGGGGTCATCAGCTCAATCTGTGCAATCATGTATAAAGTTTGAAGTCTCTAAAACAAATGATTGTCAAATTACATGGCGGAAATGGTTTTCAATATTAAGGTATATGTTACCTTGACCTTTGAGCTACTCACTCCAAAATCAATAGGGGTCATCCACTCAATGTGGGCAATAATCACATGAAGGTAAAAGACTGTAGGCCAAAGAGTACTCAATTTATCCTCCAGAAACCAAATTGCTAACGGATGGATGGACAGACTGACGAATGCCCTGGACCATAACATAATAATTATGTCCCCTTCTGGCATATAAAATTTCTTTAAAAAAATTCTGAAATCTTAGCTTTACGTTTTTCTACACAAGTCTGTTTAACATCTTCATCCAGGGATGGAGCCAAAACTGACCCCAGGGGCAAAGTTTGGATAATCTTGGTAGAGGTCTATTGGACAATTCTTCATGAAAGTTTTTCTAACTCTAGGCCTTCTAAAAGAGGAATTTTAAAGATTTTGGTACATATTTCCATGTAAAATGTGATAATTTTGGCATGGCCAATAGTAACCCCAGGGACAAAATCTGAACAAACTTGACAAAGGTCCACTAGATTACGCTTATAACCAAATTTCAGAAGTCTTAGTCACAGTCTCTCACTATTTAATGCAAAACATCTGAACCATACATGCCGTTTAGGGTTGGATCATTAACGGGAGATTTGTGGAAAATTGCCGGGTTTTTGGACATCACAACGGGGTAAAAACAAAAACCAAAAAACATGAGTTTCTGACGTCATACATGGTACTTTATTCAACATAGTGTAACAACAATCAGGCGAAATACATGTCATCTTGTTGCAAACATCAATTACGTCAATCAGGCGCTAAGTATTACCCCGGGCAATGACCAGATGTTACTGACAATTAACACTAACGTGCATAAGAAAGTGCCGCCTTTCTTCACAAAATCAACTAATTATCGATTTCGCATGTCAAGGTTTTAACTTGGTATATTCAAACTTGGACTTAAGTGTGTATTCAACGAATTTTATGGATTTTTCTTTTTTTTCAAGACAAAATGTTGATTTATCGGGAGATTTGGGTGCTTTGCTGGGGTAAGGGTCTAAGTTTGATTGATCTTGGTTCTTGTCCACTAGACAAGACAAATTTCAGAACTTTGGGCCTTGAGATTTAAAAAAAAATGCAGTCAGAGACCTGCATGAAAATGGAATTCTTTAAACAACTTTGATAGAGCTTCATGCAAGGAACTTCCAAGTTTTATCAACTCTGACCTAGTGGTTTAGTAGGAGATGTTGTTTATTAATGTTAGACAGAGGGTGATCACAAAAACTCACCTTGAGCACACACACAAGAAGCAGACTTGGTAAGGATGTGAAAATTACAGCAAAAAAAAAATTCAGTATACTGAAAAGGCAATTTCATGCTGTTAAACAGAACTTATTAAAGGCCTTGTTATGAAACATTATAAACATCTGTACATATATGGGCATTAAATTTCATTCTGAAAAGGTAAGAACTTCTTTGTTGCTATAACAAAGAACATAAAACTACTCATTGGTGAACATGCCATCCAGTGAAAATAACTGTAATATGATAGGAACAGAAAACTCAGATCAATTTTAACATTTTATCCCTACTGGCACGTTTATACACGACTGTTCAATATTTTCTATTTTTAGATCTAAAAATACAAGCAGAAGGCTATATCCCAAAGGCAATACTACTATTCCAGCCTAATACTTTTTAAAAAAATATCTTCCAATAGGTAGTAATCAACAATACCTGAAGTCTTCCAATTTTCTAAATAACATACTTTTCCAAACAAGAGGGCCATGATGGCCCTATATCGCTCACCTGAATATGACTGCTTTTAACAAAGTTGCTATGGACCTGGTTAATTGCCCCCAGATGACCCATATTCAAGCTTGGCCTAGAAATTATTGAAACAATCTTTCTGACAAATTTCAAGGTTATTTGGACTGAAAGTGTAGCCTCTAGAGTGTTGACAAGGTTTTTCCATATTTGGGCTCTGTGACCTAGTTTTTGACCCAGATGATCCATATCCAATCCTTAGCTAGAAATCATCAAAACAACCTTTCTGAAAAATTTCCAGGACATTTGTACTGAAAATGTAGCCTCTAGAGTGTTTACAAAGTTTTTCGATATTTAGGCTCTGTGACCTAGTTTTTTAATCCAGATGACGCATATTCAAAGTTGAGCTTGAAATCATAGAAGCAACCTTTCTGACAAATTTTCAGGTTAATTGGAATTAAAATCTTAACTCTAGAGTGTTAACAAGGTTTTTCCATATTTGGTCTCTGTGACCTAGTTTTTGAACAAAGATGACCCATATTAGTACTTGAGCTAGAAATCATCAAAACAACCTGTCTGTCAAATTTCCAGGATATTTGGACTGAAAATATAACCTCTGGAGTGTTAAAATGGTTTTTACATTTTAGGGCTCTGTGACCTAGTTTTTGATCCCAGATGACCCATATCCTAATCTGGGCTAGAAATCATTGAAACAACCTTTCTGACAAATTTCAAGGACATTTGGACTGAAAATGTAACCTCTAGAGAATTAACAAGGAATTTCTACTTTTTGGCCCTGTGTCCTAGTTTTTGACCCCACATAACCCATACTCAAAACTGAGCTAGAAATCATTAAAACAATCTTTCTGACAAATTTCAAGGTTATTTGAACTGAAAATGTTACCTCAATGCGTGTTAACAAGGTTTACCATATTTGGGGTCTGTGACCTAGTTTTTGACCCCAGATGACCTTTATTCAAATCTGAGCTAGAAATCATTAAAACATTTTTTTCTGACAAATTTCGAGAATATTTGGACTGAAAAGTAGCTTCTAGAGTGTTAACAAGTTTTTTTCTATTTTTGGGCTATGTGACCTAGTTTTTGATTTCAGATGACACATATTCAAATTTTACCTAGAAATCATTGAAACAACCTTTCTGGTTATTTGGACTGAAAATGTTACCTCTAGAGTGTTAACAAGGTTTTTCCATATTTGGGCTCTGTGACCTAGTTTTTGACCCCAGATGACCAAATTTTGAACTTGAGCTAAAAATCATCAAAACAACCTTTCTGACAAATTTTCAGGATATTTGGACTGAAAATGTAACTTCCAGAGTGTTAACAAGGTTTTTCTATTTTTGGGCTCTATGACCTAGTTTTTGAACCCAGATGACCCATATTCGAATTTGAGCTAGAAATCATAGAAACAACCTGTCTGACAAATTTCCAGATTATTTGGACTGAAAATGTTACTTCTCCTTCTACAAGAAGATTTTCAAAGTTTTCACTATATAAGCCTATGTAAAACCAATGACCCCGGGGTGGGGCCAAATTTGACTCCAGGGTTATAATTGGAACAAACTTGGTAGCGGTCCACTAGACAATGCTACATACTAAATCTTAAGGCTCAGGGCCTTGTGGTTTCAGACAAGAAGATTTTTGAAGTTTTTCCTATATAAGCCTATGTAAAACCAATGACCCCAGGGTGGGGCCAAATTTGACCCCAGAGGTATAATTTGAACAAACTTGGTAGAAGTCCACTAGACAATGCTACATACCAAATATCTAAGCTCTATGCCTTACGGTTTCTGACAAGAAGATTTTTAAAGTTTTCCCTATATAACTCTATGTAAAACAAGTTACCCCTGGGGCAGGGCCATTTTTGACCCAGAGGCCATGATTTGAACAAACTTGGTAGAGGTCCACTAGACAATGCTGCACACCAAATATCTTAGCTCTATGCCTTACGGTTTCTGACAAGAAGATTTTTAAAGTTTTCCCTATATAACTCTATGTAAAACAAGTTACCCCTGGGGCGGGGCCATTTTTGACCCCAGGATCATGATTTGAACAAACTTGGTAGAGGTCCACTAGATGATGCTTTATACCAAATATCAAAGCTCCTGGCCTTGTGGTTTCTGACAAGAAGATTTTTAAAGATCCAACTTTTAAAATCTGTTTTTAGCTCCTGTGACCCAGAAATGCAATGAACCGGAACCATTTGAACAAACTTGGTAGAGCTTCATGCAGGGAACATTCTAGGCAAGTTTCATTAAATTTTGCCAAGTGGTTTCAGAGGAGATGTCGTTTGAATGAATTGTGGACGACGGACGGACGCCGGACAATCAAGGATCCTAAAAGCTCACATGAGCATGCTCAGGTGAGCTAAAAAAGGTTTGATAAGTACTGTTTGGTTTGAAAGAGTTTAACACCTTTAACAATTCAAGTCACATAAGGGGGTAATTTATTAATCAATTGTTTCTAAGGACCAGTATTTGACCCCGATTCTCTGCAAGAAACTGCCAACATTCTCATGTAAACCATCTGTAGCGGGGCTGTTAAACATCAGTTAGTGAGAGTTTAAAAATTTCAAGTCAACAACCTTAACTATTCAACCAGGTAGGCATATATATATATTTATCCTGCCAATTATTTCATATCCGACCTGATAAAGAGGTGTTATATAAGTTTTGCTTTATACGGCAAATGATATGTCACAGACTACTTTTTCGTTTATAATCAGAAAGAAGTGACAAAATTGTTGTTATTACAAACAGAGACTACTTGAATAAAAATTAAATTTTTCAATATGTAGATCTTACAATATAGTGATCATTTAAGGAAATAAAATTATTGCAACTTTGGAACTATTTTTGTGTATATGTACACCCAGTGGATAACCTTGACATTAGCCTAATTTGAAACACCTAAAGATAGGTTTTCAATATCTTAAGTAAAATATTTTCAAATGCCAGATGTGACAGGATAAATAGAATAATAGGTTAGTGTCTTAATTGAGAAAGTTTATCTGGCTCAGCTGCGGAATATATCACCCGATAAATTCCTACGCCTTGCCAGATAAACTTCCTCATATTAAGACACTAACCTATCATTCTCAATATATCAATACTTAAAAGGCCAGATATACATGTCAATACTGGAAAAGGAAGTCCTATACATACAAGAATCACTGAGAGTCTTCACTGACACCCAAGGCCACACCTCCTGTGTTAAGGTATCCCTGTAACCAACTGAAGTCCCAGCTAACATGCGCACTTCATAATCAGTGTTGGGTTCAAGACCTAAATATACCAAGAAAATTAGAAACATAGAAAATTAACTTTGTATTTTGGTACAAAATATTTACGAATTCTTTGCATAACTACAGCTGGCTACTCGTAGTGAAACAGTAGACAGTAAATTTACTTTACACTATGGTACAAAATACATACAGCATTTCCCTTCCCCCCACCCCACTATATATTATATTGACTAATATACAAAGCTGGAGTCTGCATTGAATCTCATAATATTGAAAACACAAAAAAAAACAAGAGGGCCATGATGGCCCTGGATCGCTCACCTGAGTACTTTGCCTGAGGGTCTACCATTAAGCAAACATCAGATGCAACATTTCATTTTCTAACTGAAGATATTCAAAGGTCTCATATTTTATACAAAAAAAATCTATGGGGCAGAGGCAATTTCATGATAACAGCTTGTGAGGAGATGTCATTTGAAGCCATATATTGAAGAAAACCTATTTTTAACTCCGGTGGCCATTTTGTTCAATGAGCAGAACCGTTTAAGCAATTTTCAAGCAGGGGTATGTATGGAACATTTCCGTGAAATTTGATGGAAAATTACCTTGCCATTGAGGAGGAGATGCTGTTTGATTTCTTTTCTACTTTTAGCTTTTGCAGCCCTTATGTGCAATGGAGCAGAATGGTTTGAGCAATTTTAGAAAAGGGCATTATAAGGAACATATCTGTCAAATTTGGTTTAAAATGGCCAAGTGGTTTTAGAAGATGTCATTTGAAGCCAAATAGGAGATGTTAAATTTTTTTTCTATTTTAGCTTTTGCAGCCCTTACGTGCAATGGAGCGGAACGGTTTGAGCAATTTTAGAAAAGGGCATTATAAGGAACATTGTTTGGTTTGAAATGGCCAAGTGGTTTTAGAAGATGTCATTTGAAGCCAAATATTGACAAAAATCTATTTTTAGCTCTTGCAGCCATTTTGATCAATGGAGAGGAACAGTTTTAGCAATTTTAATAGAGGGCTATGTAAGGAACATTTCTGTGAAATTTGGTGGAAAATCTCCCAACCGTTTAGGAGGTGATTCTGTTTGAATTTTTTTCTATTTTTAGCTTTTGCAGCCCTTATGTGCAATGGAGTAGAACGGTTTGAGCAATTTTAGGAAAGGGCAATATAAGTACATCTGTGTAAAGTTTGGTTATAAATAACTTTGTGGTTTAGGAGGAGATGTCATTTAAAGTAAAATGTTGACGCCGGACGACTGACACCGGACACATCTTAACAACAGCTTACACCACCATTGTGTATAAATTTATTGGTATGTGTACCATGTCACCTTTACAAGCAAATCAATATACATGCCACTAACATGTTTGGTTTAATTCATGACAAATACAAGTTTCATCAAAACTGCAAACTTTAAATGAGAGTGTTTCAAGTTCACATAATAACTGTGACTTGTTCTTAATTTAATAACAAACAAGCAGCTGTTACCCCTTACAAGAGTTCAAACCAAATAACTTAAATAGAAGACTTCATATTTTTTTCAAATCTAGTGATGTAAGTAGCTAACATAGGAATTTCTTCAAATCCAGTGACAAGTAGCTAACATCAGAATTTCATCAAATCGAGTGACTGAAGTAGCTAACATTGAAATTTCTTGAAATCAGGTGACTTAAGTAGCTAGCATCAGAATTTCTTCAAATCCAGTGACTAATTTCTTCAAATACAGTGACCTAAGTAGCTAACATCAGAATTTCTTCAAATCCAGTGACTAATTTCTTCAAATACAGTGACCTAAGTAGCTAACATCAAAATTTCTTCAAATCAAGTGACTTCATTAGGTTATATCACATTTTGTTTATGACTAACACAGAAGTGTCTTTCCAAATTTTTTAAAATTGACTGTTTGTCCTTTAATGGGGACAGATCCAATGATCATTTACAGGGGTATCAATTGAAACCGTATACACCAAATAGCAAGCTGTACATATGAGGAACAGACTATCAGGTATTTCTGTCTACAGCACTAGCATAGGCAAAAACATTTTCACCAAGCAAGGTAGAGTAAACTAAAAGATTCAATTTAATTTCCTTGCCCCACCAACAACCCCAAACTTAAAATTTGACTCCGGAAATCATGGCATGTATTAGAACTTCTCAAATTTGATCATATATTTCAAAACTGTTTTAAACTGAGGACAAATGGCTCTAAAATTCATATATTGATGAAAAATTCTCTTATGTGAAAATTTCCGGTACAGCGTTCACCAAGTTTCAAAAACTTCAAGTGGAATCTTTTCTTATCTAATCATGGTACAGAACAGATGCAGGCGCAGCTCAATTTTTCATTTAGGAAAATATTATCTGATATGCGAATAGGGAGAAGATCAGGCTGACATAGCAAAGAAGTTGCACAAGTAGCCGTTTTGGTTGAACCCTATACATACTGACCAATTATGATGAAAACTTTTGTTTACAAGAATATAAACTGCCAATGTTGTATATCAAGTGTCATTTATAAATATGTGATAGGTAATCTGCTATAACACAGTTCTAACAGCAAAGTCTGATTTACAAAATGTATTACCTGTAACAAGATAAGAAGTTGCCTCCCCTGAAATTCCTGTTTCAATTTTCTCAGTTGATGATAAACCTGTCTTACGCACATATATCTTGTGTCCTGTGATGATGCCATTTCGGTATTTATGAGGCAGCGGTTCCCAGCTGACCTGAATAGCTCGCATTTGAGGTTCAAGTGTTACAACAGGTGGTCTGCTAGGCTCTGAAAACAAGTCAATTACCAACACTAAATTTCCATCCTACAGTTTGTAATACAACCAGTGAGGCAAAACTATTTTAATTAATAAAGACTGTTTGGCCAGATATAAAGCCTTAACAATGCAGCAAAATGAAGGAGCGGATGTGGTCCAGTGGTAACACGCTGGACTGGTAAACCAGGGGTCCCCGAGTTTGATCCCCCGCTCTTCCACTAACACTACTTACAGTCTTTCGGATGAGACGTTAAACCGAGGTCCCATGTGTCAGTGCTATACACTGAGCATGCAAAAGAACCTGGGGTGTCTCTGGAATAGGATGCTTTCTGTATTTTGCACTATCCCCACAACCTAAAATAACTAATCTCTTCAGGGGGCGTCGGTCATATGGGCAACCGGTAGCGACGATAGATAAGCTCAAATAGATGGACACATAAGCAAAATGAAGGAAAAGAGTTGAAACAGTACTTGAAAGGTGCTGAAGCTGGGAGTTGTAACACACCTGTCACAGAGTGCTCAATGCATTTCTATATTACAAAAACAAGTTTTCAACCATTTATGTGACACTGCTGCAATGTAACACCAGACAACCATAGAGTGGCAACTAATTACTTTGTCAAAAACCTTTTTTAAAACAAACCAATTTAATAAACACACAAAAAGGGGCCAAAAAACACTTGATCAACAATTATTCTGGTCAGTTATTGTGCAGCAGTAAATTTCTACTATTCAGGTAATTATTTAAAGCAGGCATAAAATTAGCAATGTCTTAAACTTACAACAAGTAAAATAAGGTCAAATTATTAATTAGGCTTTCTTAATTTATTTCATTTTTAAAACATTTTACTAACTGTCTTCTCCAGTGGTAACATGGAGGTTCTCTGATGCTGGGCCCTGCCCCGCACTTGAATATGCTGTCACATAGATGATGTACTCTGAAAATGGTTCCAATCCTTCCAAGGAAATCTCTGTCTTTGTTGTCACAAATTCCTCTCTTGTCCCTAAAGGAAGCAGAAATTTAATATGCTGGTGAAAAAAACTGTTTCAAGCCTACATCACCAATACAAACATCCACAGTCATTCCAAGTAATTCATGTTTCTGGCTGCAATGTTCCTAAATGGCTTCCCATCTAGCAATTTAATACCAAGTTTCCCTTTCATCACGTATATTACAAACTTCTGAAGCCATTCTTTTCTCATAACTTCACAATCATAGAGCACTTTTTCGACAGGAAGCATTTTTCTCATGAAAGAGTCATAGTGCTTCAAAGCATGGGTTTCATTAAGAGAAAGCAGGTGGGGATTTCCCCCTGCTATTTACATATCTTCCCCCAGCTACTTTTCATAAAATCAGGCTTATTTTATAAGAAGCTGGCAGCAAATCCAACGCCTACTTCTCATCTATTCTGTCAAACTAAAAAAGTTAACCCTTAACCTGCTGGAACCGAAAGTGATTAGCCTTTGCCACCAGAATAGAGCCAGGCCAGCCTGCACATCCGTGCCGTCTGACCAGGCTCTATACTGTTGGTAGCTCCATTTTTGTATTTTGATATTGAAATCCCTTAAACTTGAATGGACTGTTCCAAATTCAAAGCTGGGCAAATCCATTACAAAATTTCAGCATGTTCAGGGTTAATGAAACCCCTATCTAAGAGGTGTAAACACAGACAGGCAAAGCCAATCTCCTTAACAAGAGAACTACAGAAAGAACAGCAGATGTCAAATGCAAGAGACTAACTGAAGATGTAACAAAATAATATCTCTAAGTCGGTATGTTTTGACTATACACAATATATCATCTAAATACTGCAAAAGCCTGTGATAAGTTTAAAGTAAATTAAGAGTGAGGGTCTCACAAACGACCCTTAACAAGGTATAGGGGCCTTCAAAACACAGCTAAGATTATACTCAATAAACACAAAGTGAAACATTAATGATTTCACATACCGCCATCTTTTCTATAATGAACAGTATATGCCAGGATTTTGGAATTCATGGCTGCTTTGGCAGGTTGCCAGGTCATCAGTATAGAGGTAGGGGTCACCTTGACAGCCGTCAAGTTAGTAGGCATTTTTGGTGAATCGGCTGAAAAGATAAAATAACAAATGTATAATCAACTGTTACCAGCCTATCATATATAAGCAATGAATAAAACAAACTGGAATTTTCTATGAAAAGAAGTCCTCTATCTGTCAGCTGGTCCTACGTTTGTAGCCATTTCATTAGTCTGGTACCTATCAAATAAGTAGGTTCAGATTCTGACAGTTTGTGAATCAACATCACTACCATTCAAAGATGAATCAACATCACTACCATTCAAAGATAGCAATCATGTTGTAAGTCAGCTTAAACTTGGTCTGCCATCAACCAATCCTGTGTCACAGTTTAGCTGACCTGATATCACATAGCAGCCATATTGACATCTAAAGGTAATGAACTCAACAGTCAATCAATATCATAAGAAATCTGACAAAGTTATAAAACATTCAAAGCTGGTATGTTACATTTATAACGACACTACAGTTCCACTATTAAAACTGTTTTCATTTTTTCCTAATCACATAAAAGTCTGCAATTTTAACCTTTATCTTGCTGATTGCAACTGTGTTTGCCCTAGTGACCTGTGCAGACCATGATCAGTCTGCACATCCATGTGGTCTGATAATGGTCTGCACTGTTCACTATTCAGTCAGTATTTTTACAACTTATACCCCCTATAAATGGTAAATAGTACTGCCCAAATTCAAAGATGGACAAGTCCGTTTTAGAAATTTACGAGTTTAACAAACAGTCTAAAGTTAAAGATATACTATGCCCATCTTTGCATAAAAATACTTTATTGCAGAAATTAATTGAAATCTAGGAAATTCTTACTGAATATGTCTAACTAGGCTACTAAAATACACACACTATGTATGGGAAGCTGCATTCCCTTATTACCAGTCATGTTATGGTGGTGCTTTCTTACAAAAACTGAGAGTTTTTTAAAGACACTATGTATACCTATAGTGTGTAGAGAATTAAACGTAACATATCTACTCTGTGTGTTTTCAAACATGTTTATTTTATATTTACATAGAAAAGGTGTAGTAGATATTTTTATCAGAAACTTGAGCATAATATATCTTTAAGAACAAAAATGTCTGATTTATAGACCATTCTGTTATACGAGTTGTCTTATTAGTAAATCTTTACTGTATATATCAATTAAGATATCATGAACCATATGGCCTCACTGCTGTAAGTCAATTCATTCATCACTTTTGACCTTTGGATATGTGGCTATAGCATGCCTCATAACACCATGTGCTCAAATGTCATTCAGGGAATTAGAGACATGATTCAGGGAATTAGAGACATGATTTAGGGAATTAGAGATGTGGTGAAGCCTGTGACAACAGCTTTCTATTACACTGCCCTTAATCAAGCTAATTATAAAATTGAACTTAATTGCAAATTCTTGGTGCAAATTGGTATTCTGTATCAAACTTCCTTACAAATAGTTTTTAATATCTAAAGGGAATCTTTGTAACAGCAGCAGAAATGTACTTCTCCATTATATCTCTAACTTACTGCTCTAAATATATAAAACATAACATCAGAATCATCACTGCTTGTTTCTTCCATACCAAAGTTACCAGGAGGCTTGAAAATGCTTTTGCTCTCGGTAAGTACCCAACCCTTTATGGAATACAAGCCTACCACACCTTTACTTTATAAAGAGTTGGGCTTAAATGGGTGTGATGGACGAAGGTGTCTTTTTGCTACTAGTGTATTCGGTGTGTTGCAGTCTATTAAAGTAATTACAAATAACAACTCAATCCGAAGTCTAACATAATCTTCTGATTAAAAAGGTTGTTTCTTAGAGCATAGCTGTTCATTATTCTACAAATATTTTATCTATCCGATATTTCAGTAAAATTTCTACCACCTGACCATAGATGAATGAATTGACTTACAGCAGTGAAAAATACCCGTACTCATGTAGGTATTAAAATACCCGTACTCATGTAGGTATTAAAATACCCGTACTCATGTAGGTATTAAAATACCCGTACTCATGTAGGTATTAAAATACCCGTACTCATGTAGGTATTAAAATACCCGTACTCATGTAGGTATTAAAATACCCATACTCATGTAGGTATTAAAATACCTGTACTCATGTTGGTATTAAAATACCCATACTCATGTAGGTATTAAAATACCTGTACTCATGTAGGTATTAAATTTTGTAATTTCTGTAATTTGTTACATTTATCATCCCCTGGATTTACTTAAGAAAAGTCTAAAACGTAAAAATTTTCCAAATAAATTTGTAACATGATTGCTCTTTACATATTGTTCAATAATATATAATGTATATATTCACAGTTTGTAACATGGCAGAAAAAAGTGAAATAAGAAATATATAGAATAAAATGACTATTACAGAAATTTATGTTCAATACTAGATATATTTGGACTCATACCTAACAGGTTAAAAGTTCATAACCGTATTAGACTAGCCTTGCAGCTTGACCATTATAGTTTATCCATCCACTTGGCCAAATATATCTCTAGATTATATACAGAAAACTGCTAATTAATTTGTAACAAGATATCAAAATACAGAAATAAGACAAGAAAAACCACCTCGATCTACGTCAAACCCTTTTCTGAGTTACTTGAAGTAATTTCTCCCATGGATGTTAAATTAGTCATTTTATGTATAATGAAAGAGCGTTTTCCTACAGTATCGTAATATGTAGGCATGACAAAAGAAAGGAACTGTAAGTAAACTTAAGACTTTTATAGAATCACATGGGTATGTGCTGAATACAACACAGCTCATTCATGTTACTGTGGTTACAAGCTGAGAAAGTCTGGAATTAATGAACTGTGTAAATTCTTAGAAAAAGTTAAATACCAACTTCATATATAGTTAATTTCTTTTCTTTTAATCACTCATACAGACCGATAGCTAATTTTCTTATTCTTAAACCAACTAGAAATGCATTAGGCCCCTACTTCTTGCACCTGTCACACAAGTGTAATAGCAATAAAAGCATGGTATGTTTTGGTGAATGTTAAACTGTGTGATGAGATCCACATTTCACAGTGAAGTAAAGGTGCTCTTAGTCAGATGATGACCTTGACAGAAAGAAAAAAAACAAACATAATAAAAAATAATTTTACAGAGGCCATCGGAGACCTTGACCTTTGAGCAAATGACCTCAAGATCAATCATCTGCTGGTTATAACTAATGTCCCTACTAAGTTTCATGTACCAATGAAGAAGTATTCCCCAGTTATTCATCAGAAGGCTGCCACTCTGACCTTTGACCAAATAAACCTCAAAATCAATACAGGTCATATATTGGTCATACCCAATAACCCTTCGAAGTTTAATGAACCTAGGCCCAAGTGTTTGCCAGTCATTGACTGGACACCCATAGCCTATGTTACTGTGACCTTCGTCCTAGTGACCTCATAATCAATAGAAGTCATCTGCAAGCCATGCCCAATAATCCTATGAAGTTTCATGAACACAGGTACAAGTATTCGCCAGTTACTGATCTGACAACATGACAGGACCCAGAAGTATATACAGATAGGCTGACAGATGTAAGGACAGATACCAACAATGTAAAATGCCTACTTCATTAGTGTGGGCATAAAAAAATGTACAGAACATGCTTGAAAGGATTGCTTCATATGTGTTTTCCAACTTACATAAAAAATAATACAACATGGCAGATATACCAGCTGTTTGGTTTCGTGTTTATCCACAGTTTGAAACAACATTTAAGTAAAGCAAGTACCCGGTAACCTATTTTACAACTTTTTAGTGAAGATTATTAATTAAACCAATATCTGTAAAAAAAAAAATTATTGCTCAACTGAAATTCTAGGATGGTTTAATAAATCTTGAACTTTAAAGCAAAGTGCAGACACAGGTTGAAAACTCTGCCTAGTTTACCTGATACAGTAACATTATAAGACAACTTACTTCAACATTATGAAAGCATGAACTCATTGGAAGTGGGTGATAAACTGAAGTTTTCCATGTGTACATACATATATCATTTTTGACACAAACCTTGTTCAAAGACCTGTACACGCGTGAGTGCCGATATGGTCCCCGCTTCATTACTTGCCAAACACTGGAAATAACCGGAATCTTCTGGTTGACTCAAAGTTATTACCAGCTGGTACTCCTTTGTTTTCTGTAACACAAATAAAACATAATCAAACTATACTGGAAATTAAACAAGAGAAAGGAATTTAAATTTAACCCAGTGGTATCGCACTAAAATCCCCTTATAATTTAGAACTTCCCAGGTGACAGACAAACAAAATCAGTGAGCACTATTTACTATTAATAATAACCTTTTCATAGTAAACAGACAAGAGAAGAATCTTCATCTCTTTTAAAAACTTATGGCAAATTATGTAAACAGATAATAGACTGTTTTAGAATAACTTTTGCATACTTCTTACTACACTATGACTAATTTCTTATTTCAAAATGACGTCAAACTGACCAGATTGGTCCTTTTTAAAGTCACATCACATATAATTTATTGATTCCTGCTGAATATGTTTTGCAGATATTCAATTCATTTAGTGTAAGCCATTCACTATATGAGCACCAGGCAAGTCTGCGTTTGGTTAACAGTTTGTGAAACAAGACATCAGTTCATCCTTACAACCAGAGCTCCCAATGGAGTGGTAAACCTTTCACTTCTCTATAGACCGACAGTCTTATTTGCTAGACGAGGCCAGCCATTGTATTGAAATTGGTATTTGAAGTGCTGAGCATTCAGCATGGGTTTTATAAATGCTAAACATAAAAGCTTCAAAACTTTACAAAATAATTTTTTTTTTTAATGTAACTGATAACTTTAAATTTACCCGATAATTAAATTTCTTCTGGAAGTCAATCATTTCACCATCTTTCAACCACGTTATGGTTGGTTTAGGGTGACCTTCTGCCCGGCACTCCAGATAAATCCACTGAGCTCGTGGAAACTTCTGGCCTGGCGTGATCTCTAAAATAACTGGCTTTTCTGAAATACACACAAAAACAACTTTTCTAATATGGGCAACAAGTAAAATAAAGCAAAAATCAAAATATATTATCATCTACTGAGAAAAAAGATCTTCTTTTCTTGCATATCGGACAGGATTTTCTACTGTTTACACTGGTGCTAGAAAAACCCATCTTACACATCTCTCGGCAAAGCCTCGTTACCGCTTTAAACAGCTACCCTCATGCCGGATAGTCCTGTCTGTACCGGCAACCAGAGTAAGATACAAATACTGTATTCCTGTATCTTTATAATCCTAGTTAGAACAGAAGCTGAAATACAATCCCTTGTTAATAATATGTTATCAACTTTCTGTATGTGTGTGTAATTACATTTAAGTTTACTTCTTGTTTCCATTTATCTATAAATAAGCTGAGCTACACATGATGAGATAGGACTTCACTAGTGATGAGATAGGACTTCGGAGAAAACGGTTGCATTTATTTTAATTCTTCATCAACTTTAATGGTATATAGCACAAGCTTTTGAAACAATCTTTCACAGAAATACATTAAACACCTTACTTACATTAGATGTCTTTAAGCATTTTCTGTAAAAGTGAAATAAGTTAACCTAGAGACATTACAGAGCCTGGATTCGCAAAAAGTGCATCAGCTTTCCCGAATGTTAGTACATCTGACATATGAATCATCAGAGCCAATGTGTTGGGCATAATTTCCACTTCGCATGTGCTATATACCATTAAAGTTGATGAAGAATTAAAATAAATACAACCGTTTTCTCCGAATCGGGACAAAAAATACTGCTTACAACAGCCTATATGACATCTTTTACCACATGATATGGCCACGCTGATAATACAATACTACAAAATTATGTACAGTGAAACATCTGCTATAAGGGTGAATGCTTATCAGGGCATTCACAGCAGCAAAGACAGAAGTCAATTATACACACATAGATTTGTAAAATATATGAACCCAGGTAAATATCTATTGGCTATATTATTGGCTACAATTCTGATTATATGGCTACACATTTTTATTTCTGGCTATGGTTACAACTATAGCTATGAAGTTCCAAAATGACTAAATGTGATCAAATGAACATATTTACAACATATATCATTGCATAGATAACAGCCTTGATTTCATATGACTAACAGGCTTTGAAAATCTGTCATAACAACTTCTTTGATTTATGTACTGTGGTGAGAACAATAGTGATAGCATATACAAACTTAATTTTCAATGAGTCTGTTCTTTACTTACAGCGCTAATGAAATTCCAGACAGTAATTAACAGGAAGTTTCTTTTGTTTAAAGGCACTTTTTAAAGTCGTTTGATAACTCAAGTATCACATCAGAAACTGAAAGAACCTTAACTTCAGTTCCACTGTCTATATAACTATAACTGTGTATAACAATGGTGATATCACTTCTGGTTTTCATACTACTGAATGCAATCTCTATACAAAGTATTTTCTGACCTACTTTTTTCCAAATTAAAAGCTCTTACAGCTACTCCTGACCAATCTGAAAGCTCTAACAGCTACTCCTGACCAATCTGAAAGCTCAAACAGCTACTCCTGACCAATCTGAAAGCTCAAACAGCTACTCCTGACCAATCTGAAAGCTCAAACAGCTACTCCTGACCAATCTGAAAGCTCTAACAGCTACTCCTGACCAATCTGAAAGCTCAAACAGCTGCTCCTGACCAATCTGGAACCTCAAACAGCTGGGCCTTACCAATTTGAAAGCTCAGCTGGGTCTGACCAATATGAAACCTCAAACATCTGGGCCTGACCAATTTGAAAGCTCAAACAACTGGGCCTGACCAATTTGAAAGCTCAAACAACTGCTTCTTTTAATCAATTTTTTGTGTTCTAACTAAAACCACTACAGAGTACACTGATAATTCCGAAGATATTGCCCTTCTTTGACTAATATTAATGAAAATATACCTCCCAGTATAAATGTTCTTTAACTTCACAACTTAGCTGATTGTAAAACTATTCAACTTTACTCATGATGAGTGAAAACTTTTATCAATTAAGATACTTCAGTTAATAAATATATATATTTTTTCCATATAATACTTATCAATGAAACTGAACTGGTTAAAATTTTCAGGGTCAGTTGGCTTAATTACCTAACATTAAATTTTCTTCAGTCTACTTCTAAAATACAAGTTAGCTTTTAAGTGCTAACCCTTCATAACTTCTTCAAAGTAAAATATTATAACATACTTATAACATTGAGAGTCATAGAAGCCTTGATATTTCCAGCAATACATTCGTACTTTCCGCTGTCCGTCAGTTCCGTCTCGACAAACCGTAAGTTGTTCCCTATCTTTTCAATACGACTGTTTTCTTGCACTAGTACCCCTGCAAAGAAAAAACAACAAAACCTTTGAGCAAAGGTAAGTGAAAGAATTTTCACTGAAGGCATACTCCTAATCATCTTCTGTTTCATTCATTTGTTTTGATTACCTGGAAATTTCTGTTTTCCTATGTTCTCTTCTGCAATCATTAACAGTAATTAATGTAAGGTGAACAAGTTTGAAACACCAATCAAAAAAGTAACAAGCACTTGACCTACTGTCTCCTATACAAATCTGCAATCTTTCTTACAAAATCAGACTTGTATCAGGACTCTAATCCATGGACAAATAAGATACCATTTTCTACAAGTGAGCAACCTTGACATTAACAATTTGGTCAAAAAGTCTGAACCAGTATTTCTGTACATGAATAGAATAACTTTTTTCCATCTATAGGTTTGGGCACCAGCTCTGTTTAGTTTATACCAAATTTATTTTAGTTTGATTGTGTAGGAACCTTTTAGCTTATAGACACACTCTCGAATCTGTTCCTGGAACTAACCAGTACTAAGCAATGAGTGTTAAGTTTCTTGCTCAAGGAAACAACGGCTTGCCCCTGACTGGGTCTGAACTCGTGCCGCTAGCGATCCTTTGACTACTAGTCCGATGCGTTGACCACTCAGCCACGCCGCCACAGCTCTGTTTCACCTTGTTTCAACCTTATGTAGCTGACCTGTGCCCCAGATAACCTAACCTTAACTTAACAATTTATTGTAACACCTGACCTTAGCATAAATCTGGTGAACTCACTTATCAGGCATTTAAACAAAGCACATCAGCAAAAGCCCTACTTTCATTTAATGAAAGTATTTTTTTTTATTGTTTTCTAGTGAAACCACTTGTGATGATATCTCTAAATGTAGAAGTAACATCAATGCTATCTCCAGATCTCTATGCAACATGCTTTTCTTGTCATAGACTCAATCACCTATTCCTTGGATGACAACACTTAATGGTGAAAGCTGAAAGGGTTTATCTTCTTCTTTAACTGACAACACTCAGAACTTTTTTCACATTCAACCTTCAAAACTGTTACAGCTCTTTTAGATATAGGCTAATTGTCAAAAAAATCAATTTTGTAAACAAAGATTCTCAGCACATTTTGTACGGTCTTGCCATTATATCAGTATTTTCTTTTGCCAAGTACCGTACATACTCACTTATAAGACGCACTTGCTTATAAGACGCACCCCCCAACTTTGAGTTGAAAATCTGTACTTTTTGCATTGACCCTCTTATAAGACGCGGTCAGATTTTCACATCGTCCAAGGTCACGGGGTTCATGAAATTTTGAACTCCATGTAAATCTCCAGTCTGCAGAAACCAGCTGATGATGTAAGTTCATGGCAGCTGAGGTTCAAAGACAGAGCAGTTACCTTACGCTGACATTGTTGAATAAAGACAGTTTTGATGTTCTGTTTTTCGATTGTCGCAATTTCATCAACTAAACCAAAACAACAAACTACTTACTGTCATCACCTTTCCGCCACTCAACCTGCCCACTGAAGCCCTGAACAAGACATTCTAGAAGAGCTGGAGAGTGTAACAAAGCCGTCGCATTCTTTGTGCTGGATATTATTTTAACATCATCACTGACTGGAACTGCAAAACAGTTAAAAAAGATTTCTTTAAAATTGCTAAATCGAATTAATGAAAATTCTTCATTTATTCACAATAAACAGTTCACTGATACAGATTTGTTGCCCTAAATTTTCTCATCTGAGAGACAATTTGAGTATTATCGGCCGAGCTGGGGGATCATCAGTCCAGCGCATTACCACTGGGCCACTGATCTGCACCAAACAGGACAATGGTTGGTTATACCTCCCCTTTTTTCATCATGGGTCACTTATATTCATTATAAGCAGATGTTTTCAGTTCTGAATTTTTTTACCTTAAACAATTCAAACTGGCTAGTCTCCCTTCTATCTTATATAAACAAGAATTGTCTTCACTGTTACTTCAAATAAAAATAAGCTAAACAAGAGGGACATGATGGCCCTAGATCGCTCACCTGACTACTTCACCTTTCGGTCTGCTGCTGAGCAAACATCAGAAGCTTTTTAAGATTCTCCCTCTATAAATCTATATGAATTCAAGTGACGCACAGCATACAGCTAATTTTCACTCAAGGGGTATAATTTGAACAAACTTGGTAGATGACCTCTATCTGATGCTCCATTAAAAATATCTAAGTTCTAGGCTTTGTGGTTTCAGAGAAGAAGTTTTTTTTTAAGTTTTGCCTATATAAGCCTTTGTAAAATTGATTGATCCCCGGGGCAGCGCCAAATTTGACTCCAGGGGCAAAATTTGAACAAAGTTGGTAGAGGTCCACAAGACAATGCTATATACCAAATCTTTAGGCTTAGGCCCTTGTGTTTTCAAACAAGAAGATTTTCTTAAGTTTTCCCTACATAAGCCTACGTAAAAATCAATTGACCCCAAGGGCAGGGCCAAATTTGACCCCAGGTGTATAATTTGAATAAACTTGGTAGAGGTCCACTAGACAATGCTACATACAAAATCTTAAGGCTCAGGACCTTGTGGTTTCAGAAAAGAAGGTTTTCAAAGTTTTCCCTATATAAGCCTATGTAAAATCAATTGACCTCTGGGATGGGGCCAATTTTGACCCAAGAGGTATTATCTGAACAAACTTGGTAGAGGTCCACTAGACAACGCTTCATACCAAATCTTAAGCCTAAGGACCTTGTGGTTTCAGACAAGTATATTTTCAAAGTTTTCTCTATGTAAGCTTATGTAAAATCAAATGACCCCCGGGGTGGGGCCAAATTTGACTCCAGGGGTATAATTTGAACGAAATTGGTCGAGGTCCACAAGACAATGCTGCATACCAAATCTTAAGGCTCTGGGCCTTGTGGTTTCAGATAAGAAGATTTTCAAAGTTTTTCCTACCAGTTGCCATAGCAACCAGAGTTCTTGATGGAATTGAAGTCTTTGAACAACTTTGGTAGAGCTTCATGCAAGGAATATCCAAGGCATGTTTCATCGTAGTTGGCTTTGTGGTTTAGGATGAGATGTCATTCAAGTCAAATTGTTGACGCTGCACGCCGATGCACGCTGGACAACCAATGATCCCAATAGCTCACCTTTGAGCACTTCGTGGTCAGGTGAGCTAACAAAATGCTATTACCTTGAAGCACATTTAATGCCACTTCATTACTGTATTTGACATCAATATCATGACCGGGCAACTCGTGCAGTAACCCCTGAGTAGCATAACATCTATATAAACCCGCATCAGATTGTGTGACACCCGTGATTTGTAATATACCTGAGTTTAATACTAAATACCTGAAAGGCAAAACACAATAACGTTAATAAGTACAAAGTACTATTTATCTTAAAAGTACTCTCAAAATATAATTAAACAAAAAACAAAACAAATTCTGCGGAGAAAACAATCTTTGGTGCCTTTAGAACCTTAAGGAAAGAAAGATGTCATGAACCTAGCCTACACCCAATCACAAATCAGACAACTGTGCTGCCATAAAAGCTAGGTTAGCAGTGGAAGTGCCATACCTAATCTTTAGTACACCACAATTTACTACTTTTTTCACTCATTCTCAAGCTCAATCAGCAATTTTCCAGTCACACACCAGCACCTACAATTTTCCAGTCACTCACCAGCTCCTCCTAGCAATTTTTCACACAGTCACAAGCTTTTGCTAGCAATTTTTCACTCACCAATTCCTACTAGCAACTTTTCACTCACTCACCAGCTCCTCCTAGCAATTTTTCACTCACTCACAAGCTCCTCCTAGCAATTTTCCAGTCACACACCAACTCCTCATAGCAATTTTTCACTCACTTACCAGCTCCTCCTAGCAATTTTTTACTGACTTACCAGCTCCTCCTAGCAATTTTTCACTCACTTACCAGCTCCTCCTCGCAATTTTTCACTCACTCACCAGCTTCTCCTAGCAATATTTCACTCACACACCAGCTCCTCCTAGCAAATTTTTCAATCACACACCAGCTCCTCCTAGCAATTTTTCACTCACTTACCAGCTCCTCCTAGCAATTTTTTACTGACTTACCAGCTCCTCCTAGCAATTTTTCACTCACTTACCAGCTCCTCCTCGCAATTTTTCACTCACTCACCAGCTTCTCCTAGCAATATTTCACTCACACACCAGCTCCTCCTAGCAAATTTTTCAATCACACACCAGCTCCTCCTAGCAATTTTTCACTCACTCACCAGCTCCTCCTAGCAATTTTCCAGTCACACACCAACTCCTCATAGCAATTTTTCACTCACTTACCAGCTCCTCCTAGCAATTTTTCACACAGTCACAAGCTTTTGCTAGCAATTTTTCACTCACCAATTCCTACTAGCAACTTTTCACTCACTCACCAGCTCCTCCAAGCAATTTTTCACTCACTCACCAGCTCCTCCTAGCAATTTTCTAGTCACACACCAACTCCTCCTAGCAATATTTCACTCACACACCAGCTCCTCCTAGCAATATTTCACTCACACACCAGCTCCTCCTAGCAATTTTTCACTCACTCACCAGCTCCTCCTAGCAATTTTCCTCTCACTTGCCACAACTAAACTTCCTCCTCCATCAGTAATTTTCCTCTCATCACTTCCTTCTATTATTTTTTCAATCAAGTCTGATTACTTCTCCTCTTCTTCAGCACTTTTCTTTACTCACTCAACACCTCCTACATATTGTCCACTTCCCAACTCACTCAAAGATTTTAACTCACTCACCAGTTCCTGGTAATTTTCAACTTGCACCCTAGCTAAAATGTCATCATCTTCAGTAATTTTCCACTCACTCACTTGCTCCTAGTAATTTTCTACTCCTTCAGTACTTTTCCACTCACTCCAGCTGTTCCTGGTAATTTTCCACTTACTCCCCTGCTCACCTACCACCTTCATTAATTTTCCACTTACTCCTAGCTTACAGCCTGCCTCCTTCAGTAACTTTCCACTCACTCTTTTAAAAACTCCTGCAGAAATTTTTCACTTACCTATCATTCTGAGGTAGAGCTGTTTTCTCCCGCTGCCATTCATACATGGCCGGTGGAATTGCCTGAATCTTACACTGGAACCTGGCAACACCACCTACAGGCACCGTCTGAGGTTGAGGCTCAATACTAAATTTCTTTTCCATCCCTGAAAATAGACATCAACATTAATAAACAACAGATTTTACACTAGACATTAGAAACAAACTCTAGTATTTAGGCAAAACAAATTATCATTACATTTTGTACTCCTTTTTTTTCCTTAACTTAACAGCTGGCTGCAGGCAAAAAGCATTGATCATGTTTATAAATCAAGCTTTCTTTCTTTCACTAACTTTTCACTGAAATGAAAGAATCTTAGTTATTTTCTATCTCTGTCCATCTAACCAAAAGATGGGAGTACTAGTATAAAGTCAAAGTAAGGGACACATTATGGAATATTCATTTAGAAATACATTAATTATTCATTATTAAAGCCCCATTATTTCCAAAAACTGTCATTTTCAGCATGTCAAATGGGTAGTCAGAATTCAGTTACTATGCCAGACTTGCCCAATCCTCTCTCAAAAATGATCAGATACCACACTTTGTTTACATCAGAAATCATTTCAAATGTTATGATCATTGCAGTATGAAGGACGTTAATTTATGCTATTATGGAAAAGTATGTTCACTTTAATTATTTAATGACATAATTCATTTCTGTGCAATTTTGAAGTCTTGCGATGGCTGAGATGGTCTAAGGCATTCTTACTTTGCACTGCTAGGTGGTT
This sequence comes from Cyclina sinensis, assembly GCA_012932295.1. NCBI lineage: Eukaryota > Metazoa > Mollusca > Bivalvia > Venerida > Veneridae > Cyclina > Cyclina sinensis. The sequence continues at coordinate 24,453,005 of JAAONU010000010.1, forward strand.
GGTGCCATTCAGTGTCGGTTCGAAGCCTACTGGTAACTCGATGATTTACAAAATGTAATCAGAAATGCCCACACACATGCAGAATAAGACAGAATAAGGTAGTATAAGCTTTAATTTTCTCATTAATATCTAAAATGATACTTAAATTTTGTCTTCAAGCATTTTAAAGTAATGGGCTTCTTAAAATAATACTTTTCTTATTAAAACATCTTAATTCTAGGTCAGCATCTATGTTACCATGAACTTAAACTTTCTTAACACAAGTTTTTCACATCTCTAAAATGCAGCATGATATTTACAAGAACAATTGTGTGCAAAACTACTACAATATCCGGATGGCAGCTTTCATCACCATGAAAACATCCAGTGTGCAAAACTACTACAATGTCTGGATGGCAGCTTTCATCACCATGAAAACATCCAGTGTGCAAAACTACTACAATATCCGGATGGCAGCTTTCATCACCAGGAAAACATCCAGTGTGCAAAACTACTACAATGTCCGGATGGCAGCTTTCATCACCATGAAAACATCCAGTGTGCAAAACTACTACAATGTCCGGATGGCAGCTTTCATCACCATGACAACATCCAGTGTGCAAAACTACTACAATGTTCGGATGGCAGCTTTCATCACCATGACAACATCTAGTGTGCAAAACTACTACAATGTCCGGATGGCAGCTTTCATCACCATGAAAACATCCAGTGTGCAAAACTACTACAATGTCCAGATGGCAACTTTCATCACCATGAAAACATCCAGTGTGCAAAACTACTACAATATCCGGATGGCAACTTTCATCACCATGAAAACATCCAGTGTGCAAAACTACTACAATGTCCAGATGGCAACTTTCATCACCATGAAAACATCCAGTGTGCAAAACTACTACAATATCCGGATGGCAGCTTTCATCACCATGAAAACATCCAGTGTGCAAAACTACTACAATGTCCGGATGGCAACTTTCATCACCATGAAAACATCCAGTGTGCAAAACTACTACAATGTCCGGATGGCAGCTTTCATCACCATGACAACATCCAGTGTGCAAAACTACTACAATGTCCGGATGGCAGCTTTCATCACCATGAAAACATCCAGTGTGCAAAACTACTACAATGTCCGGATGGCAGCTTTCATCACCATGACAACATCCAGTGTGCAAAACTACTACAATATCCAGATGGCAGCTTTCATCACCATGAAAACATCCAGTGTGCAAAACTACTACAATGTCCGGATGGCAGCTTTCATCACCATGAAAACATCCAGTGTGCAAAACTACTACAATGTCCGAATGGCAGCTTTCATCACCATGACAACATCCAGTGTGCAAAACTACTACAATATCCGGATGGCAGCATTCATCACCATGACAACATCCAGCTGGGTTTCTAGGAAAGACTAATACCTCTTTCTAAGTCATAGTAAACTTTGCAAACCAGACTAGGTCATTACCAAAAACAAATTTTGCTCAAGAATATGATATCATTTGTATATTTTTCCGGGTAAGTATTTGAGAATGGATAATACCACAGGATGCAGTATCTGCATATACATGAAAGATAGATTGCATCTTTTGTAATAAATAAATGATACGAAATTGATATTTCAAGCGTTACTTACTATATAGCCAAATACATTTTATCTTTCATGCTTTTGAACATAACTGTATTATTCTATTCTGGGAAAAAGGATGTAAGTACTGAGAAAAGAAATATATGACAAATCCAGGAATTTTCTGTCTACTCTTTCTTGAGTCTTTGACAAATTTCTCATTTCATAATAACTTAGCAACTCAGGACCTTCAGTACTTTGATCCTATACAAAATATCTGAAATAAGAAGATAATAACTAGCTAATATTTTGAAACACAGATCAAATTACTGGCAACATTTTACAATACTCGTGTCGCTGTATGGAATCATGGTCACCATGGAACTGAATACTGATTAGCTGAAACAATCTCATTATTCTGCTACCCTTTTATAGCATTATGTTACCAAAGCAACAAGTTTGTATAAAAATTGATAAAACTGAGTCTTGTCATGCAAACTTCCACTCTGACAATCTAACTGTGTTTCAATGAAAAATATGGTCTAAAGTCTTTGTCATAAAAAAGTACCAGATTATGGCACTGTTGGATTACTTGTGGGGAAGCATATTACAATTACTAACTTTCTTCAAATCCTGCACCAGTCGAACATCTCTTGTTTCATTTGCTCATTATTTTCATTTCCCTGTTACACCCTATATCTTAAATAGACTTGTCCATCATCAATTTGGACACATCCATTGACTGTTTATGGGGGTGTTTATTGAAAATTTCAGACTGCATGGATGTGTAGGCTGATCATTGTCTGCACTGGTCACAATTACCCAGTCAACTGCCTCTAGCAGGAAAAAAAGTTAAATATGTCCTCACAGAAAAAACAAACAAACAAACAAAGAAGATGAACATTATAAAGACCGTTTTTTGTCTTTTTTCTCCACAGTAACCTATTTCCATAAATTGATTATTTCTGACTGACATTCCTTGCCATTACTTTAGTGTTTTACAGGGATGTAGCAATCTATACCATTGTTCTCTTCAATTTTTCTATTTCTTGAAAATTGACTGAATTTTTTCAGACAGTTCATTCACAGATGATTTAATTATCAGAATGAGAGTAAATTTTGCCTGTTTTTGTTTCCAAGATTTAAAGTCTTTTGTTTTAATACTTAAGTCTCAAAAATCAAGGGATGCACAGACTGGGTATGTTTGGGGAAAGGAGACTGAAGGGGGAAAATGTAACTGGTGAGTGGGGAGAGTTAAAGGGGGTGATAGTGACTATTGTATGGCGGTTAGGGGAAAGGGGTTTGAGAGGAAAAATGTTGATATGTGTGTGCTGGAGAAGGTTAGAGGGGGCAATGGTGGGTGGTATATTATATGTGTTTGTTTGTGCTACTAGCATATGGGGAATCATATAACAGTGATAGTTTAATCACATTTCATTTTATCTACCCATAAAGAATTCTTCTATATATTCACCCGGTTTGATCCCCATCAGGGCTGGCACAATTTCTCTGTGATAACTGATCTCAAACTATGCATCTATAGGTCATTTGTACCTCACCTCTGAAGCAAGCGAGGATATAGTCAGTCACTTGTGGAGAAATTGGTAAGCAAACTGGTTCGATACCCAGGAACACTGGTTAGGTGGACTGACTGTCGAGATATGACCTTAGCTGTTAAAACTGGTGTTAAACCCCAATAAAACCAACTCTATACATTCAACTGCACAAATTATACCATATAATACTATTATAAACCACTAGCAGAGAAATTTAGATGTGTAAAACCACAGAAGACTTCAGCACAACAGATTGTCTGCATTTATTACCATCTTGAAGTCTAGATACCAAATGAACAAATGTATTAAACTTTAACGATGGCTGTTGAAAACTTTTAACACCTTTTTTTTAGAAAAAATAAAAATACACCTTATTAACAAGAGCTGCATCAGAACTAGCATCTACAAAATTATTGTAAAATTGCCTCAAGTGACATTGCTTTCTGTGACAAAATCACATGGATTTATTATAATTAGGCCTACATACAAGTGACACTTGGCTAACCCTCTTCTAGAAACCAGTACCTTTTTCTACCATTGAAAATGAATGATACATGAATGAGTTATCTTAAATTCATGACAAGAGGGCCATGATGGCTCATCTGAATACTGTGCCTTTAGGTCTGTTGATGAGCAAACTTCAGAAGCTTTTTTTAAGATTCTCCCCATATAAATATATATGAATTCAAGTGACACCCAGGGTAGAGCCAATTTTCACTCAACAGGCATTATTTGAACAAACTTGGTAGATGACCTCTAGCTGATGCTCCATTAAAAATATCTAAGATCTAGGCTTTGTGGTTTCAGGCAAGAAGAGTTTAAAAGTTTTGCCTATATAAGCCTATGTAAATTCAACTGACCCCCAGGGCGGGGCCAAATTTGACCCCAAAGGTATAATTTGAACAAATTTGGTAGAGGTCCACTAGACAGTGCTTCATACCAAATTTTATGGCCTTGTGGTTTCAGACAAGAAGATTTTCAAAGTTTTTTCTTTCTGTAGCAACCAGGGTTTTGATTGAATTCAATTCAATGTGGTTTCAAACAAGAAGATTTTTTAAAGTTTCACTATATAAGCCTATGTAAAATCAACTGACCCCCGGGGCAGGGCCAAATTAGACCCCAAGGGTATAATTTGAACAAATTTGGTAGACGTCCACTAGACAATGCTACACACCAAATCTTAAGGCTCAGGGCGTTGTGGTTGTAAACAAGAAAATTTTCAAAGTTTTTTCTTTCAGTTGCCATAGCAATCAGAGTTCTTGATGGAATTGAAGTCTTTGAACAACTTTGGTAGAGCTTCAAGCAAGGAATATCCCAGGCATGTTTCGTCAATGTTGGCTTAGCGGTTTAGGCGGAGATGTCGTTCAATTAATATTGTTGACGACGCAAGCCGGACAATCAACGATCCCAAAAGCTCAGCCTGAGCAATGCTCAGGTGAGCTAATAATAAAGCTCAATTTTTACAGGTCCAATGAGCCTATGGCCTTGCAAGATTTGCAGGCCTAATTAGAATTTCTAGGCCAAGGGCCTTGGACCTGCACCTTGTTTAACAGACTGCATATCCTGATAACAGCAAATGTGAGGCTGAAGAACAATGTAAGACGTACATAAAAATACATGATAATCAAAATGAAGGACACTAATGGTAACATATTTTTCCTCACCCTGACATGCAGCTGCTGAAAGCAATTAAGATAAACCTTTTTTACATAAAGGAAAGAAGTTTTTTTCGCACTTAAATACTGTTTCATATATTTACGATGACACCAGCGATCAGTGATCACATGTGTCACCTGATGATAGCCAATTAAGCAGTTGTATTGAGGGAAGATTGGACAGTTTGTAAGAAATGTAAATTGACTGTATGGATGTTTGAATGTTTTCTGTAATGTGGACAAAGTAAGAATTACCCAAATGATGATGCTGATGCTGAACATTGTACTTTTGGAGGATACCATTATGTTCCATGGGTGGGCACAGTTAGAAACACAGTTTTGTGGTAGCCAAAGTATATTTCAAGTATACATGTACCTAAACTGGTTTCTTGTATATTAGTGAAGACCAGATCCAAGGTGGTGTTGTTGTTAGTTGTAGGCATGTGATTTTTTTGCTGCAGCCCATATGTTTCCATGTGTTTCTAACTGCTGTTTCCTCTGCCCTTCACAGTTGACATCTCCCATCACAATGACCAACCCAGTAATACCTTCCAGTGCAGAACTAATGTCTTTGGTAATGGTTTTCAGCTTTGTATTAGGCTTTGCATAAACAGAGAAGACATGGATACACAGTGGTTGTGTTATTGGATGTACACCATTTCAACTGACAGTCAATGTAGTCTGGACAAACTTTAAAAATAAAAATCATTAAAGGGCCATAATTCTGACAAAAATCACTGAACTGGAAAATGCTGATAACATGCACAACTAGACTTGGTACTGATCACTCCTGTAAAGTTTGGATGAAATTGCACCAGTAGTTTTTGAGGAGTAGTCCCGACAATTTTTGTGGTGGACGGACAGATGGACAGACAGACAGACGACAGAGAAGTGATCCCTATATGTCGCAGCTACTGTGTTGCAGGCGACACAAAAATGTATATTTATGAAATAAATAACAGGCCAATTTAACGTCTTCGAACTCTTCAAAACGGGCCAATTTAACGTCTACAAACTCTTCAAAAGAAATTAACAGATACTGCCATTTTGTTCTGTTTTTCATATTCTGCAAATGTCAGGAACAAATGTTGTTACTTCAAATGGCTACTGATGCGGCTTTTTTTCCCCCAAGGGAAACATATACACTAAGAGTACATACCGTCATAGTATTGTTCTAAAGGAAAATATGATTTATAATTAACACCTAAACAAATACAATTATAATGAAACAATTGTCTTTGAAGTGCAAATGCACTGCAAATAGACTGTAAAACTTATCAGACAGTTATATTAATTTCCTTGTACGGAGATTCACAAATTTTACCATGAACAAAAATCAAATATCATGTCAGATAGACCACATTTACATAGTAAGGCAAGTTTCAAATATGTATTCAAATAAATAAATACAGCTTAAATAGCCTTGGGATTTCCTTCCTTTAATAAAACATAGTCTATATGGAGTTAAATTACCAGTTGGAAATATCAGTTGCTATAAGTTTCAACGTGCTGAGCAAAACTGTTGTTAAATTGTGTAATGTTTATATACAAGTCCCTATTTAACAAGATAAGTCCAAATAAGGGCCACAAATATCCTAATATGTATGTTAAGAAAGCATTTTAGATACTCATTTATAAACATAAGTTATATCAAACTGGTTTAAAAGTACTGATGATTATATGAGCTAGTAAAAATGCATATGCCTTACATCATGGTTTACTCCCATAGTGTGTCCCCTAAAATCTAGAACAATTTTACTTAAACTTGTTTTCCAGAAATTAAACAAACCACAACACCACCAACACTGCCTTTCATTCACATTATTTTTCAATCCGTATTATTTTTTACCCAAAAGCACTTGAATATCTCAGTCAAGGTTTATGGATTTTCCCACTAAGTATCATTCATGTATTTTGTTTACATCGATGCATCTTACCATACAGAGTACCTCTAACACTTCATGTTAATTACCAACCTTTGTAGAAAACTGATATTTTGGATCAATCACTGTATAGCTAATACTTATATATCTAATAATTGACCAATGGCAAAGCAGTAATGACTTAAGCCCATGTGACCTCAAATGACCAGGTCATGCTCAATAGCTATACAAAATGGCAGCCTTGTTTCTATTTTTGGACCAAATGTTTTATACACTTAACTTGCATACAGAAAAAAATCAACCGCAGATCCAGCCAGTCAATTTCTGATCAAGATTTAAATTCAAATTGTCAGCCATTTTAACCAATATGATGTAAACATACATGTATCTAAAATATGTTATAGGTGAAAAAAATGCACCTAAAAATCACATTATAGTAGTATCACCAGCCGATAATTCCCCCACACATCCTACTCTACTTTCCCCGACCTGAAGAGGAAAATATTGGGGCTCCATAAGGGGGGAATTTTTTAATGGCAATACTCCTTATCATTTCGTTTTCTATCCATTCACAGTTTACGATAGACTTAATTATTTTAAAAAGGTAAAACCTGATTTACAGCATAGCCTTAAAAACAGACTGTTGGTTATATACTGTGATTGAATATTTGTTAAATCAACTGTTTCCATGAAGTCAAACTCATAAAATATTTAAGATAGTTACTGCAGGAAAACAAAATACTATTCATTCTGTTTATTTTAGATTGTCAGGTGCATTTTAATGAGCTTTAATTTTTGATGACAGGAATTTCATTCAATCAGAGAAAACAAGAGGAAGTCATAAAAATTCTTGAAAGCGATTGTTAAATTGCATTAGCGATTACAAATCCAAATTAATCCATTTATTCAACAATTTTGTTTTTGTTAACAAGAAGATTCCAGTAGCATGACTTTATATTTCTTATCAAGTTTCCTCACAGCTTAGAGATGGATACAGTATAGTTAATCTTAATGTATCTAGGTCTGGCCAGACCATGTTGAGACAATGACAACATATTGAAGTAAATCAGTGGTCCAGTGGTAATGCATGGAAGTAAGTTTAATCCTCCCATTTCTCCACTAGCAAATGCAATTCTACAACCCCCCCCCCCACCTAACCACCCTGCCCCCCCCCCCCCCCCCAAAAAAAAAAAAAAAGAAGGCAAGTGATGAGTTTATCTAGAAAGGCAAAATACAAAGAATTGTACACCATTAAATTATACGTAATTGTTCACACCAAACAGCAAATGAAATGACACATGCAGAATCAATTCAAGTGCAAAAAGTTTCTTATAGAAATAGCAGAGAGCAACAGATGGTCTATAATACAACACAGATACGGAAAATGCAACACAATTTATATTATATGTAGAAACTGTAGTGGTGATGTTTGGAAGAACAACAACAAGTGCCTGGCTAGCTCACATTGAAGAGCTATGGGTGAATGTCCCAGGGATGGTGTCCCTCCTAAGCTGCACTTCGTTTGATCCACTACAATACGTCAGAAGAAAAGCCAGAAACACTAGGCTCAGCTTTTAAGGTAAATGGGAGAGGAGTGTAATGGAAAAGTTAGATTGAACCATGTCTAGCACTTCTCCCATTAAGTTAGATTGAACCATGTCAAGCACTTCTCCCATTTAGTTAGATTGAACCATATCAAGCACTTCTCCCATTTAGTTAGATTGAACCATGTCAAGCACTTCTCCCATTTAGTTAGATTGAACCATGTCAAGCACTTCTCCCATTTAGTTAGTAAAACTATAGTGTTCTTGGGGTCTTTATTTAGACTCCTTTGTCAGGTGTCTTCTCCCTTGGTTTACTTTTCAGTTTAACCAGAAATTATGCATTCCTTTTATGCACAGTGACAACTGCTCAAAATAAAACTTGGTACTTCCTTTGTGGTGCCAATATCCTTTGCTCTATAAATACTTATCAACCAACATCTACAAATTTTTTCATACACACTGAATTTTGCAAGACCAATTCAAGACCACTAAGCATAACTCAACGAAAGTTAAACAAAACTACAGGTTAGTCCTAAGAAATAAAACATGGTCTCCTAATATCTGTTTCGTCAATTTAAAGATTCAAAAAGAAGTCATCTTTAAAAAGTTTTTAAAATATAATTAGCTGTTAGCTGTTTTGGCCAATAATATTACAAATACAGACAAACTGTATCATTTTTATGGCCAATAGTATTACAAATATAGACAAACTATATCATTTTTTGGCCACTAGTATTACAAATATAGACAAACTATATCATTTTTTGGCCACAGGTAATGCTAACATAGACGAACTATCTTTTTTTTCTGGCCACTGGTACAGTACGCTCAGCGCGGATTTTGCAAAACCCGCGAGACCCCGCGGATGAGACTCATCGCGGACGAAATTTTGCACAAAATTTGTCCGCGAGACCCCGCGGACTGAAAATATTCACCACCGCACACATGAATCTGTGGCCGTAAGCGTTTTCCCCCGCCGAACGCCGTGGTAAATCGCGGCAGAACGCGGTGGTCAATCGCGGTGAAAACTGTAGCTTTTTATGATTAATTATTAAAACTTTACTACTTAAAATATGTAAAATTTGATTTTGTAATAAAAAAAATTATGTAGATACAATGTATTTGTTGTTTGTACATCATGTTGTTCTCTCGTTATTGAATTACCATGAACACAAATACTCTAAATCGCGGCAAATCATAGTCGTAATAAATCTGAAAATAGAGTAGATATGCAAGTTCATGGTTGTGTAAACCACTTTTAAGTCAAATACTGAATAACCTCGGTGTACGGCATGTACGAAAAATAACAAGGGACAACAATGAAAACGTCAACTTTTGTTTCTTACACCATGAAAACTTAATCCTTGTCAATATCTCCTTACAAAACTAGGTGTTACTATAGGTGTTGAGCCACTGTTTGTTATGCATCGAAAAAATATATTCATACAAGATCTGTAGATTTCACTTTCAAACCAGAGCTCAGATTGGTTTATAAACTAGTTGGAAAAAAGGTGATTTAGTTTGTATTTAGGTATGTTATTCACACAGGTGTCAGCTGTGATTTTGAGTTAATCTGAAGACTTGGCGCTCTTTGTAAAAAGTTGAAAGCCGCTATTGAGTGATGTAATTTCTTTGACAGTTAAAGCAGTTCACTTAAAATTATCCCGATAATTAGCATGTGTAACAAGTAATTGTTGTTAGGAATGTTCTAATTTGCGACGATTTTGGATAGTTCAAGGGAACAAGGATGCTGTAGTATACTCTATATTATGTAGTTTGTGTCTATCGACGCGGTCACTCCAAATTTTACAATCAAAACAAAGGTAACGTTTTTCATTTTAAATGCCGTTTCAATATTTTTACATCTAAAATTTAACTAATGTTATTACCATTTAAGTATTTTGGTTGATTTAAAGTCATCTTGTAAAATAAGAACACGGTGAAAATTTTATAAAATAAACATTTATTTTTGAGCTATAGTTATAATGGCCGCCGCGTTCCGCCGCGAGAAACAGGTAACCGATTTTATTGATAATTTAAATATAATCTTTGGTATTTTGTCCGCGATGGAAACAACTTGACACCGCGGATCGCGGCGGAAATTAGCCCTCTCATCGTGGACGTCCGCCGCGTTTGTCCGCGATAAGAAAAAATTGTCCGCTGTGGTATCGTGGAAAAGGCAGAAGCCGCGCTGAGCGTACTGTAATATCTGGATAGCTCAGCATCCTTCAGATAACATAACTTCAGGGAACCGAGTTACCACCGGAGAAAACCATGACACTAGATAGCTGTCCTTTCTGTTACCTTGTAACAAAGTCATGCATGAGGACTGAAATATTTATGCTTTCTATCTTTTTTGCCCTCAATCCCATGGTAACTTCTTAGCAAGTTGTAGAATTTGAAATATTTCTAGGTATTTTACACGGGAGGATGAATTCAGTTCTTCTGATGAAAAATCCATATCCTTGTATATTCAAGATATATTACAGGATATTCAACTTTCTCTGCCACATACCATTTTTCGTGACCACATGTTATAAAGTAATGTGTGTAAATCCTACCAAGTGCCCATATCTAAACACTCCCAGGGATGCATAATTGCATATTGCCTAATTTTAAAACATAATTCATCAAGTACTTTTATAAATGCCTGCTCCCATTTACAAACCCCTGATTCTTAATATTGCTCTCATTCCTACATACTGCTCTTGTTCTTCATACTAATCTTCTCTCTTTGTACTCCTCTTGTTCCTTCATACTGCTCTCGTTCCTACATAATGCTCTTGTTTCTTTGTACTGCTCTTGTTCCTTTAAACTGCTGTTGTTCCTTTAAACTGATTTGTTCCTTTAAACTGCTCTTTTTCCTTTAAACTCATTTTGTTCCTTTAAACTTATTTGATCCTTTTAACTGCTCTTGTTTCTTTAAACTGATTTGATTCTTTACTCATTTTGTTCCTTTAAACTGATTCGATTCTTCAAACTCACCTTGTTCCTTTAAACTGCTTTGTTCCTCCATACTGCTCTTGTTCCATTAAAAGTCTCTTGTTCCTTCATACAGCTCTTATTTCAGTACAAACTCTACAAAATGGAAGACACTCTTGGGCAGTAAATGGACTGCAAGAATGTCTTCACTAGAATTTTCTTTCTTACAGGACTAAATATTTCCCCTGTCGAATCAGCGTTGTTCTAACAATACACTCAATATGATAATTCTATTACAATCACAGCTGGAAAACTTCCTGTAATCCTGAGGCAAAGGTCAATTCAAAATAAACAAGAGGGCCATGATGGCCCTAGTTTGCTCACCTGAATACTTTGCCTATGGGTCTGCTGTTGAGCAAACTTCAGAAGCTTTTTCTGTACGGAAAATTGCCAGTATTATATTCCTATATGTACAATTGGAGCGGGGTTAGTGTTATCCAATATTACGTAATTCTATGTTTTGATTGGCTGTTAGAAGATCCGATTATTGCCGAAGCATTACTTATTTTTACGATGTACTACCTGTTGAATCAATTTGCAAATTTGTGTTATTCCCGAAATTCTCGGACAGAATCACGGACAGAATCACGTGACTGTCTGGTAAACTGTGTAGGAACATTGAATGTTATTGTTTTGAAATCTATTAATAGTAACAAATAACTGATAAGAGATACATACACGTATGTAACTTTTTGAAGGATGGCAAAAATATGGCGGTTGATAAAAATGCAAAACATAGTAATTTTATAATTACAGTTACAAAGTCATTTTTCATCAAACAATTCAATATTTTATATCATTTAAAAGGTCTGTAAATTCATACTTTACATATATAAAAAATAATTTTCAAAACTGTTCACTTTCTTGTTTATAAATGGTTAAACTTAGTGCATCTAAGCTGCTAGAAAAATGCTGAAAAAATGCTGAAACGACAGGTATAAATTAGTTTAGTTTTCTTTTTTAAAAGCAAAAATTCAAATCTGCTTATACTTTCAAAATATGAATCTAAAGAGCTTTCAAATGATGTAAAATGATACAATGTTTATGTTTAATGTTTTAAAATAATAAAATTCGGCTCACAAAGAAAAAAGACATCTGAAGTTAAAAATTCTGTCTGGTTCCCGGTGGTACTTTGCTACGACAGTGACTGTTCCTCACCTGGTCTTTAATATGTTGAATTATATCAAAGTAATCAAAGCATGGTCATAGTTTATTATCATAATTGATATTACAAGTATATTTGTTATTCTATTCAAGCAAGTTTGTTATTCTGTTCAAGCATGTTATTCCATGAAATTCATGTTATTTTTTGTTACTTAACAAAACAAACACTGTTTAAGTATCATAATTATCACCGTTAACATCAAGAAATATATGGAATTAAAGGTTGAACAAAAATGTTGTTGTTAGTGTTCTTCAATAAATGGGCATTCCCTTAGTTATAATTTGTCTGAACAGACAGGTCTTCAATTTAAAGATATATATTAAATTTCTTTTTATTAGCATCTGCAAACAAAATAGAGTAATGTAGCTTAAGGTTCCTTAAAAATACAGTAAAAACCGTACACTCAAGTCCATTTGAATTTTCCTTGTTAAGATTCTCCCCATTATATCTATATGAATTGAAGTAACCGCCAGGGTAGAGCCAATTTTTATTCAAGAGGCATAATTTGAACAAACTTGGTAGATGACCTCTGGTTGATGCGCCATTAAAATTAACTAAGTTCAAGGCTTAATGGTTTCAGACAAAAAGTTTTCCCTATATAAGCCTATGTAAAATCAATCGACCCACCTGGCTGGGGAAAAATTTGACCCCAGGAGAATAATTTGAACAAACTTGGTAGAGGTCCACTAGACAATGCGAAGTACCAAATCTTAAGGCTCAGAGCCTTGTGGTTTCAGACAAGAAGATGATTTTCAAAGTTTTCATATTCTTTTCAAAGTTTTCCCTATATAAGCCTATGTAAAATCAATTGACCAGTTTTCCAGATCAGATAACTGATCAACCACAGAGCTATACACTTTCCTTTAAAAAATCATAACACTGAATAAACTAGAACTGTGTCCATAGGACACGGATGCCCCGCATAAGTGCTCATAAACAAGAGCATGTATATCCTGTATGTAAGATTTTTTCTGTACATATACCTAAAATGATCTACAGGTAACCTTATGTACATGTTAAATTAAATTACAAATGTAAAATTTATATGTTCAATTATTTATATGGTATATAGTGAAAAAATCAACAAAGGGCCATAATTCTGTTAAATATGGTCACAGCAAAAATTCCTTCCTTTACTACCATCTACACATTAAAGCTGTTCATCCCTGGAAGTTTAAGCAAAATCTGCCATCCGGTTTAAGAGGAGTTGCGTTCACAAAATTTCTATATGGTATATAGTGAGAAAATCAACAAAGGGGCCATAATTCTGTTAAATTTGGTTGCAGCAAAAAATTCCTTCCTTTACTTCCATCTACACATTAAGGTTGTTCATCCCTGGAAGTTTAAGCAAAATCTGCCATCCGGTTTAAGAGGGGTTGCGTTCACAAAATTTCTACATAGTATATAGTGAAAAAATCAACAAAGGGCCATAATTCTGTTAAATTTGGTCGCAGCGAAAATTCCTTCCTTTACTACCATCTACACATTAAGGTTGTTCATCCCTGGAAGTTTAAGCAAAATCTGCCATCCGGTTTAAGAGGAGTTGCTTTCACAAGATTTCGGGACGTACGGACAGACGTACGGATGGACAGAAGTACGGACAGACGGACAAGTGCAACGCTATATGCTCCCCACTTTGTGGGGGCATAACAACTAAAAAATCTGATTTATCATTCTAAGTCCCCAAAATGTTACATATGAGGGAATTCTACAAAATGTATTCATTTTGAAGGTGAAACTTCAACCAGAAGTCCAGTGACCTTGACATCTGAATAAGGGTTCTTCATTGTACTGCAAAAGGGTTAAATCAATGCACTTGTATCTTGGTCAATTTTCTGTTCCCCCTACTGAAGGTTCTTTAAGTTTTCCAAAGAGGGACCTGAAAGGCTACTGATGGTTCTTAAAGTTTTCCAATGGGCCTGAAAATCTACTGATGGTTTGTCAAGTTTTCCAATGGGCCTGTACAGTCACTGAAGGTTCTAATAGTTCTCCATTGGGCTTGAAAGGCTTCTGAATGTTCTTAAAGTTTTCTAATGATGGGCCTGAAAGGCTTTTGAAGGTTCATAAAGTTTTCAAATGATTGACCTGAAAGGCTACTGAAGGTTCTTGAAGTTTTCCAATGTGCCTGAAAGGCTACTGAAGGTTCCTAAAATTTTCCAATAATGGGCCTGAAAGGCTACTGAATGTTCTTGAAGTTTTCCAATGGTGTGCCTGAAAGACTACTGAATGTTCTTAAAGTTTTCCAATGATGGGCCTGAAAGGCTACTGAATTTTCCAATGGTGTGCCTGAAAGACTACTGAATGTTCTTAAAGTTTTCCAATGATGGGCCTGAAAGGCTACTGAATTTTCCAATGGTGGGCCTGAAAGGCTACTGAATGTTCTTAAAGTTTTCCAATGATGGGCCTGAAAGGCTACTGAATTTTCTTAAAGTTTTCCAATGATGGGCCTGAAAGGCTACTGAAGGTTCCTAAAATTTTCCAATGGTGGGCCTGAAAGGCTACTGAAGGTTCCTAAAATTTTCTAATGATGGTCCTGAAAGCTACTGAAGGTTCCTAAAGTTTTCTAATAATGGTCCTGAAGGGCTACTGAAGGTTCTTGAAGTTGTCTAATGGGCCTGAAGGGCTACTGAAGGTTCTTGAAGTTGTCTCATGGGCCTGAAATGCTATTGAAGGTTCTTAAAGTTTTCCAAAGCTGTAAAAGCTCTAAAGGGGTCTTACATGGATGTGGTCTATAAATCTTATAATTGGTTTTGCAGTCTTGAGATCACAGATACTATCCCCTGAAGATTTAAAAGAGGTCATCAAGTCAAAAACCTTCCATCTCATTCATAAATGTGGCTAAAATGATAAGGATTATTTAAGTTAAAATGTCACAGTAACAACAGTAGGGAAAAGCACTACCAAGTGTAATATGGAACAGTCTTGAGCTGACTTATTGTATAAAACACAGGGTTTTTATGACTTACCTGCACCACTAGAGTCATAACATCATGTTTGACTCCTTCATGTTTATTTCTTGTATACAATATAAAAATTATTATGTTGACTTTCTGCACTTTGAATGCTTTCTACCACACAAACTGAACATCCTTTGACAGGCCTCTGTAATAAGGCAGCCAATACCTACAGATTGGTATAATAAATAGGTCAATGACCTGGCCAAACAAATAAATACACAACCTGGTCAACATGGTTGACCTCAGGTCAGTGCTGTTTACTAAAGGTATATGCCCTGACTTTGATCAAAATCAAATTTGAAGGGCAGAAAAGTGGTCTATTCTGAGAGCAAACTATAGGTGATGACATCTTAACCAGTAATTAACTATTAATTGCAATATCACCTTCTTAAGTTATTTTACACTTTCTTTCTGAACTTATCTTCTGAACTCTTAACAAAATTAAAGCTGCATCCATACAAAAAATAAATGATCTAAATCATTATCTGAAGACCACAGAAAAAAATCAATGGAGAAAATGGGCTGTTGAACAAATAACTTACAAGTTCTTATAATATTAATAAAGTAATTTTTAAGCAAATTTGACACTTATAAGATAAATCTCTTAAGATGATTTGTAAAATTATGTCTGCTAAAACTTTGGGCTTACACCTTTAATACTTTCCTCCTGTATTATGCAATATTTTTCTACTTGGATGAAAAGTTATATCTATCAGAAGTTCAAACTAAAGGTCATAACTCTAGAAGCTGTTTATTGCACCAAAGATCCTGCTTAAACATAACAATAGCCTCTAAACTTAATGTGTATAAATTCACTGATTGATGATGGTAATTAATAGCATAAACAAATTATCAGTTATTGGCATTTTATAGCATAAACAATGATAAGTGATGAAATTTTCTAGCATAAACAATCAATGACAAGATGCTTGTATTTTGTAAGCATAAACAAATGATCACTGACAGCAAATGTTTGTAGCATAAACAAATAATCAATAATGGCATTTTACAAGGTAAGCAAATGATAAATGATGAAACAGTTGAAACATGATCCTCAAAGAAACAGTTGAAACATGATCCTCAAAGAAACAGTTGAAACATGATCCTCAAAGAAACAGTTGAAACATTGATCCTCAAAGAAACAGTTGAAACATGATCCTCAAAGCGACAGTTGAAACATGATCCTCAAAGAAACAGTTTAAACATGATCCTCAAAGAAACAGTTGAAACATGATCCTCAAAGAAACAGTTGAAACATGATCCTCAAAATGACAATGGATCAGATACTTTTTGGTCGAATCTCTTCTTTCATTTTGACAGTCAAATCTTTAGTTCCTAGCTAGATATTTTGAGAGGACCGCAGAAGGTTTTCCTACTACAACAGGACTTTGTTTCATTATAAGTCATCTGATCGCAGTCTTTAGGTTGGAAAGGTGGAGACATCAAATTCTACAGGGCTTCTGTTGGATGTTGGCTGTGTTAGTTGATAAATGCACATGGAATTATTCCAAGGCAACTGTTGCCAACCTCTACATCCTTAAAAGTAATCTGCTGCCTGAAGATTTTGACTTAAATTCTTGAACAGATTTGAACTCAACTAAACTATAAACTAAATAAATTCTATAAAGTTCTTGAAGCAAGGTTGCTGAAAGTTACAAGGTCTTTCAAATTTTTAACGTTTGTGCAACCAAACTTTCAGAAAACTTTAACTCATTAATGATTAATAAAATGTGAACTCTAAGCTTTTAAGTAGCATGGTGTAATTACTATTTATCATATTTCTTATGCACTAGGGTTTCTATTCACATTTTTCATAAATTATTAAATACACCAATTTACTGAAATATTCAGTCCTGACAGCCTACTCCTGCCATAACTAGTTTTTTCTTCTAACATTTCTCACTGATATTGAGGTTAAGGAATTCCATAAAGAAACGAATCAAAGTACTTTACTTTTAACAAGCGTATTATTATCATTACAATATTTATCAGGGTTGTAATCGGTTTAACAATACAATGAACCCATTTCTGCTCTGCTGGGTACGTTTTAACCCGTAAACCTAAGAAGAATAGTGGCCTGTCAGGAGATTAACACCAATTAGCACAGAGATTGACCTTGTACTGCCTTGCTGGTTTTGAATAACTGAAGGACTTATATAGAACTATTTTACTACCAATTAGATTTAGTAACATTTTATTGCAAACCAACTCAAAACAGAAGTTTCTGACTGTGTCATCTGTTACATACAGATGTTGTTTTTCTTTCTGACTTTCACATCAGCTGTGAAATACAAGGTCTTGTATGTAGAAACTTGTTCAGTTATACCTACATTAAATATAGGGCAACAAATAACAATATATACAGTCGGCCACAATTTAAAATGCGCTCCTTTTTCATTAGGCATTGATAAATTTCCTTATGAAATGCAGATGTCACACGATCCATGGTGCCGTAACTGACCTTCAACCCTTCAACAAATGGCACCACATGACACTACACTTACCTATCAGCCTCTGGATGTTGCCTAGGGCAATCTGTTACTTATTGACCTGCTGTACACAGGAAATATTATGAATGGCTTAAAGCTCCAACATCATAATTACAAGTTATTATTTTACCAAGAAAGATGTCTCACCAGCAGAAATAATCTTTATTTCTACCTAAATGATAAATCGTTCATAATTTTGCTTAAAATTTAATTCAATGACATGTTAGAAATATAGTGCAGTAATTTGTTCAACGTATTGCAAAACAAAAATAGTTAAGAAAGAACTTTTTCATAAAAAAATGACATGAATATGAAAAAAGACAAAATCATCGGGATAACGTCAAATAGTAATGAAAAGGTGATACAACTTTAGTTGGTCCAAAATCACTCTTTCCATTAAAGGCATACTCTCGTAAGTTAACATCTGTTGCAGGCTCGGTAAATTAAAATGTAATGAGCAAAACAAAAATTATTTTTGCAACATGTAGCTAAAATGTATGTTTATATGCAAGTATCAGTTATCAGTGGAAGAATAAAGTGAACTGCCAAACAACTAGCTAAATCAAGGTCTAAGTTACCCATATAACTCAAAAGAAAGAATGCAATGACCATGTGACCAATGACACGAGAAAACGATAACCATATGACCAATGACATGAGAAAACAATGACCATCTGTTTCTTTTTCTTACTATTCTTAACATTCATGGAACTACAAAATTAGCAAGACTGTTTTTGTCAAGAAAACACGGTAGTTATCATCCTTAAAGTTGAAATTTTTACTTAAACTTGTCTGAAAAGCAGGTGCTTCTATTACATTCAACTATTTAAATTCAAGAACAAGATGGCAAAGGTCCATCAATCTCACATATCTATTTCTGGATATAATATTTCTTGATGTATTTTGATGGAAAACAATATTTATTAGTTTATTTCAATTCCAGTTATAATTGTAAACAGACTGTTTAGGTAAAAGTTGAATATAAAATCTTTAAATTGTTACCGGACAGTTGGACCAGCTGGGAATGAATTTTTCCAGGACCGAGCAAAATTTTTCCAGTCTGGTCCCTTGGACAGGCACTTTTCTGAATGTCTGTAACTTGAGTAGTAAGTAAATTTACTTGATATGGGGACAACAGACTTTAATCAATTTTAGTGGAGACCACTTATTTGTGATTTACTGGTATTTAGATGAACCATTTTTTATTGACTGATTAATTTTTGATGCAAAAAAATGCACTTCTTATCTTAAAGCTGCTTAATCATTAAAGCTGATTGAGAGATACAACGTATGTCATAATGTTCGCTACCTTAGTTCTGAACTGTCAATTGCTTTTAAATAAGATTAGTGTCTTACAAGGTTCCAGTGTCCTCTGTTTTATATGTAGTGCCAATCTGAGTAAGCAAACATTATTTTCAACACTTCTCAGCTCTACAAACTAAGTCTGAAAAACCTACCTGCCACATCAACTTGAACATCACGAGCGATGACACGCCCCACACGCTCATTGTCATTTTGTATTGTTGCAAAACATTTATATCGACCCGCATCTGTCCAATTCTTCTTTGGACGGTGAATTATTCTTCTGATGTACAGGGAACCATTCTCTATTTTCTGGACCCGGCGATCTAACTCAACTGGAGAGCCATCTTTGGTCCAGTTCAGTGTTAGTTTGCCAAGGTCACTATCATACTCTACAGAGCAGTTGAGCACAAGTTCCCCGTTTTTCTGAGCAATTACTCTTCTTGGTTCTCCTTGACGTATTGCCAAACCTATTTTAAGATCACTTGCTTCAACCCCTGAAAAATAGGACAAAATTCCAGTTTCACTTACAAAGATATCAAAGGAATTACAACTAGGCTTGTAAATGTATGCAAATCTACAAATCTTGACAAAGAACACCACTTATTCTTGTCATCAATGTGACCAAGGCTCAAGTAAGGCCCCTAGGTAGTATTTAAAATTGGCAACCTAGCCTTACAAGTCTTCTTTCTAAAGATTCTCTGGTTTCCAACAACAAAAGGTCAAAGCAATGGTCAAGAATAACATTGCCAGACATCCAATCCAGATACTGCCAGGGCTCTACAAATCCAATAGTCCAACATGCAGGACAGCTCTAAATTGCTTGCAGACACTTGACTGTGTACAAAATTTTTGTCCCAGGCAACTCTAACTTTCACAGTCATATATATGGGACAACTGTCAATAACTCTATGTGTATCACTCTAATAAACAATATAATCCAATCAGTTTCTAACCACACTAAAATCAATTCTGACATTCGATAAGCACCATCCTACAGTACGCGCCAGGAGGAACTCCGATTTTCTCGCTTTTCTTTGTTTTTGGTACAACATGAATTTTGCCATAGTCAACAGTGCTGGAAACCTCATACTCAAACAATTTCTAGAGCCATGACTGCTGGTTCGAATCATCATTTCTGTGCTATGAAGCAATCACTGAGCAGGATGAATCTAAGTACATGTAGTTAAAACTTGATACCCAGACGACGTTAAAGAAAAATAAGTATAATCAGCATGACAGCCACAGTGTGACAATACCGCTCATATAACAATAACCAAAATTAACCAGGGTTCTACGAATCCTATAGTCTGATGTCCGTGACAGCTCTAAACTTGGTCTCGGACAACTGTGTACAAAATTTTTGTCCCAGACAAGTCATAAATCTGGGATAACTGCCAAATAGACAACCCACTTGAATAGTTCATTAAACATGAAGCAGCAAGTGAAAATCTCATATAAATTTTGTTTGTCATATATTTCCGCGACCCTGCCGTATTTCAATATTTATAGAAAACAAGTGTTTGACTCTTTACAAGGCAAACTTACAACATTCAATTTACTAATTAAAAAAAGTGGTCATGATTTTATTTTAACTACCAGCTTTTCTTTTTTCATTGAAAAGGTTTCCTTTTCTCTAAGACTTGAATATTTCTGTCATATTAATTTTGAAAGCAACATTTATAATGAATCAACATTCTTTACATCTTTTTACTGTTTGTAATTTGTTCAAATAAAATTCTGGTAAAACTGGAAACACATCCCCTAGATAACCAGACTTTTCACAAAATAGTCACTGAATTTTGATGCCAGAGATACATTAGTTTATAACAATAAGTTCAATTACCAGTGTTTATGAAAACTTTTTGGACCATTTTGTCTGACGTATTTCTGTAGTATGCAGGACATTTTCCAGTCACACAAGACATTTTTTTAAAATACAAGATTTTATAAAGTAATAAAGAAAACCTTTCTTTTCAACCCTGTTTAATAAATAGTTCTTAAAACATAATATTTCATAAGCTACAGACACATGATTTATTGCTTTAACTTTTTAACATTACAGAAAGATGATGTAATTCACAATGCTCTACAAATATTTTTGAGGTTGAGTTGACCAGGACAACTGACTATGGCAAAATAGAGTTGCCCCAAAAACAAAGTCAGATGTCCAGGTGACAAGTATAAAAAAGATACAAACACATTTAAATGAACGATACCTTCATAGATCTTAAAACAAACAAACAAAACAAACTTTTCAACAGAAATTAAGTTCAGAAGAAGGCAGTGACAGACAGCAAATATGTGGATTGATGTTATTGTTATACTGTACACTACAGTACGCGCCAGGAGGAACTCACATTTTCCGCTTTATTTCGCGGACGTGGAAAAAAAATATCCGCCGCAACATCGAGGAAAAAACGGATTCATAACTCACCTGGATAAGCTGAACATTTAATGAAATGATCGTAATGAAACTGTGCATTTTACGTCTGCCAATTATGTGACATTTGGTAAAATTAAAACCAAATTTCTAATACATCTGCTGTGTAGTTTTATGTGTACTTCCGTCGTTGAAAACGCTCGTTATTCAGGGCATTCCCCAGGCCGTTTTAGCGCCCCGGCAGCGGGGCGCTTGATTTTCATGATCCAAGTTACCGGGGCGCTTGAATTTCGGCTTGCACGTTAATTTTAGAGGCGGGGCGCTTGAATTTTTTGAGCAGCAGACGACTACGTATCACTGAATTGTTACTTAATATACACAGCATCCGTCGATCAATAAATCCCGTGTAATGAAAGGATGTATGGATAAACATGTGACTGCTAATAATGGGCCATATTTTGAAGAAGTAATTTAAAGAAATATGTTTTATGATCACGTGGCATTAATTGCTCTTGATTGAAAATCGGTTGTTTGCGCTATTATAAGTTATATAGTCCGACGCTGGGGACAATTTTTCTCGGACAACCGACTGTAAACAAAATTTTTGCCCTGGACAACTCTCATTTTGACAGTCAGAAATATAGGTCAACTGTCCAAAAACACAGCCCACTCTAATAAACAGTCGATTTCTAACCATGTTGAAATTAATTCTGACTTTCCATAGGCACTATGTAAGTGAAAATATCTCGGATAATCCGTTTGTCACCTGTTTTCGCGACCCCGACGTATTTTTACTTTTTGTTTAGAGAAAACTGCGTCCTGGAGACACAGCAACCTTACAAAATTTAATCTGTTGATTAAGATGAATGGTCAAGATGTGATCATTTGTACCAGTTATTTTTCTTTGTCATTGAGAAAGTTTCTTTTCCTCTTGAAAATTGCTGTCATTCATAGCCTTCAAAAGATGTACACAGTTCAACTTCAAATTATTACTGCTAAAAGTCCATACTGACTATACTAGGCAGTTTCTGTTGAAAGTTTTCATAAGACCATAAAGGTTTACTTCCTTCTAAATACATGTGTCTGTATATTTTTTGTTTCTTTTTTTTTTGTAAATATGATGACAGAAAAAAACTATTTATTTATAATTCTCACTCAAAAACTGATTTTGGGACAACTCTGTTTTGCCATGGTCAGTTGTCCCAAACTCATACTCGGAAATTTTTTTTGACCTTTTGATTATATTATTATGCACCTATTTATGATTATTTATTAAAGATATGGTGAAAGATATTATAAATATGTTAATACTGAACACCTTTTGTTTGTTTAATCTCCCATTAAACTTACCCCAAAATGATTCATTTCATTGTAAGGATTAAAAAAATTTCGACATGCGGGAAGGGGGATTACCCCCTCCCGCACCCACCCCCTCACAGTTGCGCTTGGAATATTCTCTGGGGAAGGCCCTGTTATTGTATAGCAAAATCGATCAATAATTTTGTCAAGCGCATGGACGATACAGATGTCGCAGTAGGGTTTACATGTTGTATGTTTTCTTTAAATATAGGGAAGCAGTTTAACACGTGTAAATCGGAAACCAGTCAATTTATTTTCTGAAAATAGGGTCAGCTGTTCCGAGAAGCAATTAACGATACTTTCGGTTTTGAATTGTCATTCTTTCTGTTAACAAATATGAGCATTCGTTAACAAATATGAGCATTCGTAAACAAATGCATCAGAATGACAGTTTAATACATTTAAATGATATTAAATAAATAAATATTAGAGTAAAATTCGCCGAAATGCGTGTAATCAGGAACTTTGTGAGCCTCGATACGTCAATTCTTACCTGTGAAAAAGTTCGCGGAATCATTTAGCGGACGTACGCTGCGATATTTGGTGACCATGTCCGCAGCAGTGATCCTCGAAATGCGGCGGATCTGGTCACGTTTTAAGGAATGGGTAGTCCGCGACGACCTCGAGGAAAACGAGAGTTCCTCCTGGCACGTACTGTACTGTATTCTCTGACTTTCAGAAAGCTGGACTATTTTGTGAAAAGTCTGGTTACCTTGGGGATGTGTTTCCACTTAACCTGATTTTTTTTTTAACAAATATACAAACAATATTCAGATGTAAAGTATGCTGATTTCCGATTCATTGTAATTGTTATTGTGATTATGGTTTCAAAATTAATGCGACAGAAATATTTAAGTCCTAGAGAAAAGGTAACTTTTCAATAAAAAAAAAAACAAACTGGTACTTATAATCAAATCATCACCACTTATCTTATAAAATCAACTGAATGTTGTAAGTTTGCCCTGTAAAGATTCTCCAATACACTGTTTTCCATAAATATTAAAATACGATGGGGTCACGAAAATATATGAATATATTGGAATTCATCCAAGAATTTCACTCGCTGGTTCATGTTTAATGGAGTAGATATTTGCTGGAATCGGTTGCATTCATTTTCTTAAACTTGTCCTAAATCTACTTGACTTTTTCCTCTAAATAAGGCTAAATATTAAGCTGGACAAATCTGTCCACCGTAGTTTCACTTAATTGCGGACAATCTGAAAATCTACAGGCAATGTCCGATGTGTCCAATGTATTTCGTAAACACTGAATTACAATCAATGCACATATTGGCCGTCTGTCATTGTCTTCCAAAATTGAACGCAATTTCTGTTGAAAAGTTTTTTTGTTTTTTGTTTCTAAGATCTACAGTAAGACCAGGAGGAACTCTCGTTTTCCTCGAGGTCTTCGCGGACTACCCATTCAGTAAACCGTGACCAAATCCGCGCATTTCCAGGTTCCCCGCCGTGAACATGGTCACCAAATATCAAGGCAGATGTCCGCTAAATGGTTCTGCAAACATTTTCACAGGTATAATTATTGATATCAAGGCTCTCACAGTTCCTGATTACATGCATTTCGGTGAATCAAACGCTTTAAAAATATCAAATAAATGTATAAAACTCTCATTCCGATACATTTGTTTATGAATGCTCCTATTTGTTAACGCAAAGAATGACAATTCAAAGCAATTGTTTCTTGAAACAGCTGTCCGTCTTTTTCCTCGTTGTTGCGACGGATATTTCTTTTTCAGCGTCAAAAAAGCGGAAAATGTGAGTTCCTTGTGGCGCGTACTGTATGAAAGTATGTCTATTTTAAAAGTGTTATATTTAATTGATGTGTTATAATTGAAAATGTTATACTTGTCACTGGGACATCTGATTTAGTTTTTGGGACAACTCTATTTTGGTATAGTCAGTTGTCCTGGACATCTCAATTTCAAAAAGAAATTGTAGAGTCCTTTTAACCATTATATCAACATTATTTTTTTAAAAAGCTAGACTTGTGTCCATAGGACAAGGATGCTCCCACAACGTGGGCTTTAAGTTGGCAAATACCTGGTATCCTCTACTTAAGTGTAACAAATGATGTTGAAATACCATCAAGCATGCAGACGTCAAATAAATTTTCACTTGGTCCAACATTTTTTCAGTCCGGATCGGTCCGACTGTCAGGCATTTATCCAAAGCCTCATATTTTCAAAATGGCGTTGTAAATGTTAAAGCTGTTTTTGTTGTAAATTTCATTCGGTCTGACAGATTTTGTTTCAGACTGAGAGATTTTCAGAGCTTGTGAGACCAAATGTCTGACACTTTTTATGAACTTTCGGGAAGTCTGGAATAGTTATGGACCAGAGAAAAATATACTAAGTTTAATCCCCTGCTGTGACCTTGACCTTTGACCTACGTATCTGGGTCTTGCACACAACACATCGTCTATTTATGGTGGTCATCTGTACCAATTTATTTTGAAATCCCATGCATGCAGAAGTTATGAACTGGACATGAAGTATACACTTTTTCAAACACACACACACACAGGCACACACACAGGGGTAACACTAAATCCCCCTCTCCCATTTTATGTAAACTATTCTACTGCTGAATATGTTAGCATTATATGTAATTAAAACAGCCATCTGCTACCACAGTTTTGAGAATAATTTTAAAATGACATCAGTTTTATCAATATAGAGTGACAAACTACAGTTTTAACTACAGTACAGCTAGCGCGTTATGTGCATATTTTGTGCTTCTTGCACAACCACAGTAGTTTATATGTACACACTTTTGGGTAGATAGAGATGCATTCATTTTAAACAAATCTTAAGTGTCAACAAGACAAAAAGAGTACTTTTTGAAGTTCTTCAAAATATTGCTTATTTGTCCTGTTATTGAGAAAGAGTCAACAACAAAAAATATGCAGTGCATCACTGGTTGATTAAGAAGTATATCCCTCTCTCTCAATATAGGATTCTGTGCACGAGGAAAACCATCCTCTTACAACATTTAAACAGTAAACTGCTAAAAAAGAAAAATTCCATCTAGTATGAAGTATAGTGAATAAGAATGTCACAAATAGTTGCAAACAATGGATTTTAATGCATTTACTGTAATTACAATAAATTTATTACTTAATTATTCTGAAATTTCTTAAAACCTGGGCTTAAAACATTATGTAATGGACAGACTGTGGGTACCCTACGATGTGGGAGACTGTGACCTTATTTAAAGTGTCCAAAATATGTGAAGGTAACACTACATTTATATTTTGTGGCACAGAAACAGGTTTACTGCTGACATATTCCATTTAAAGGTCAGGAAAATCTGTCAATTTTCTGTTCCTTACAACATTTCTTAATAAAGCATAATGTAGTGTTTTTTTGTGAAATGTGTTATTTGTTAGATATGTGTGTATCATTAAAAACGGTACACAGGTGATAATAACGTTTTATCATGACAATAAAGTTCATTTCAAAAGGTAATTGACAGAGAATTTGACGGATTTTTTTCCCGCCTATTGAAGCCTTCTCCTCGAAGATATTTTTTCTCATTGTAGATATTTCATTCAATTTAGCAAGTTTATATTTGAATAAAGGAAACATAGACAATTATTTTGATGTGTGTTATAAACATCTGTGACTTATTTTAGCCTTGCAATCCACGCCGAAAGAAGTGTAACTATCTATGAATTAAGCTGTCAATGTGAATGGCGTTCGTTCCGACAGCGTTTAAAATTAATGCACAATAACATTATTGGTGAAATGTAAATAAAATTACACAGGCTAGTATAACAAGTATAATCACAGAAACAATTTAAGGCTACAACTTCTCAAACATTGATCTTGAACAATTTTACTTCACGAACGTAATTTCTGTCAATATTCTACGAAAACGTTCGCTACATTATGAAATGCGATAGAGTAACCCCCCTTCCCGCGGGAAACGCGCACCAATTCAAATTTTGCGCCAAATAACCGACACGACGTTTTACAGCGATACAGGCATCATCCAGATCACATAACGAGTGAGTATTTGTAAAATTTCTTCTTCTGTCAATTTTTTTGACACTAGCAGTGAGTGACGATAGTTACAAAATAAAGAATATTTAGAGTTGATGATATATTTTTTGCAGTAAAAGCACAAAATATTACTTTATTTCTAATAAATGAGATAAATATCGCGAAAACTTCAAAGTTAAATGAACTGCAAATAAAATTCCAAGAGTTTATGTAACGATTGTAACATTTTGACAGAATAAATATGTACGATCGTCAAATATTGACAGTTTCTTTAGAAACAGTCGTCATTTTTGACGGAAGAAATTGTAACGATCGTTATTTTTGACCAAATTCAATGTAACGATCGTCATATTTGACAGAATTTTTGTAACGATCTTACAAAAGTTGACGGAATAAGGGATCATCTAGATCTGTTCAGTACTATATTCGCTATTATGGAAGTTGTATACAGAAAAAATAATAAAAAAATTGCGACTTAAACTATTTCTACCATGTTGTAGCGTATATGACTTTATTTCATACAGATGTCATTAAAACCTTTGATGACTTTGAAGATGTTGTAACGATCGTTATATTTTGACAGAAATATTTGTAACGATCGATTATGTTTGACGGAAGATATTTTCATTTGAACAGGAGATTTAGAACTTGATTTTTTAAGACAATGTCTAACCTGGGACTTGTATGTGTTCCGAGATATAACTTAATCATATGTATATCTACATTTTAAAACAACAAAGCTATCATAATCATCATGAAAAAAATATTTTCTTTATTTCCATTGTCTTTGAAAATAGGTAATTTACTATATATAAAAAATATTGATAATCACGATAAATCAGTGGTAAATACTCAAGATTGTCCCTACATTTTTTTATTTTCTTCTTTCTTGGTATAAATGGGTTTAAAATGAAAAAAAGGTAAAACATCATGAACATGTATTCTGATAAGTTAATCCAAATCCTCTATTGCTCTATCAATCGCGGATCGATTTTGATTTTTTGGTAATATTTACCCATTTTGACTCGCTCAAAATGCAAAGATGATTGTATAAAGTTCCATATTAATTGAATGTTCAACTGTTGCCGGTCATTGGTGGCTTTCTGCAGTTAAAAGTGTGTTTACACGACGATGATTTCTCGTTTTTCTTTCTGTCTTTCTATATGTATGCTGGGGCAATATTTTGAATCTATGATCTTACGTCCGTGAAAAATCTTCAATAGGTACAATATTTTAATACAGAATTGAATCTAATCGTGGAGTGACCGGTTTTGTTTAAAAATAATTATTAGGTACATTTAGATAAAAACAATTTAATAAATACTCGTGTTTTAAACTTGCTATTTTTAAATTAATAAAAATAACAGTCATCACTGTACATAGCGACGCTTTAAAATTGGCGCGCTAAATGGAGACGCGGAAAATGCTAAAAATAGCACCGAATAAGACCGATTTTTCGTTATTATCTTTTATAAACCTTAATGGATTTTCTTCAAATAAAAAGCATAGACATCTACATGGAAAGTACCTCCTTTTGCTATAACCGACATTTTGTGAAGATCTATTTTTCTACAGTCTTTTCCCAACTAAGTCAGTCTTTGAAGTGTTTTGTAAAACATGCACGGATGACGACTATTCAGTCGAAAGCAATTACAGAAATTAAGAAACACTTCACACAAAACCGGTAACAATTTAAGAAAGTGCTTTATATGTTGGGATTTAATGCACTGCATTTGAAGTAAATCTCTTTAGTTGTAAAAACGATGACAACCTACCTGCATCAAAGCTACATTTAGAATTTCCCGCCATGCACGTTCTCTAAATAACACGTGGGTTCGCCGCCCTGTATATTTTTCTCATGTCATTTTATAACACAAATAATGTGTCAGCAATATAAATGAACACAAATTTATTATTTTCTTTTTGATATGGACATCGTTTTACATCAACCTCTGTATATAATTACAGGAATGCACATCATCGTATGTTCAGTTAACTTGCGTGACGTCAGCTTCGATATTTTTGCGTTACGATTTTGTGTATTTTAATTTCTTTACTTTAAATATCAGATAATCATAAAGGTATTCACAATAAAGCTTTTTTCTCAATTATTGAAAGAAGAATCTTTTTTTTAACTTATTTATTTTAAGAATGATGGATTGTTTGATAGAAAAAAAAAAAAAAAAAAAAAAAACATTAAGACACTTTGCACATTAAGACACTTTGCCCCCCCCCCACACACACTACAATCAGTAGATGACCCCTATTGAATTTGAGGTCATTAGGTCAAAGGTCAAGGTGACAGTGACACTTATTGTAAAATCCATGTCACAAAGATAACTTGAGAAGGACTAAGCCATGGTTTATGTTACATAGTAGGAACATCTTCCATGGTCATTAGATGACCCCTATTGATTATGAGGTCAAAGGTCAAAATCAAAGTGACATTTAATGTAAAATCCTTGTCTGATCAATAACTTGAGAAAGAATAAGCTGTGGTTTAAAATACTTGGTAGAGACATTGCCCATGGCAATAGATGATCCTATTGATTTTGAGGTCATTAGGTCAAAGGTCTAGGTCTCAGTGACATTTACTAAGTATAAGTATGTATATATATGCCACTGTAACAGGCAGCTGAATTGGGGACATCAGTGTCCTTTGTACACATTTCTAGGTTTTTTTACATATATTCTTTAAGACACTTAGCAATACATAAACCTTTCAAAGCTAAAATTACTCTCTCTTTTTCTGACTGCCTATAGGCACACTAAGGATATATTTTAATGATATTACAATTAAATAACATGATTTAAATATGCAGTCATTTATCTCTCTAAATAATTTCAATACACATTCCCATTTTTACCATAGAATTTCATTGAAAACTATTGTCTTCTACAGTCTAGATTGTGTAAAACTGAATCATTATTTTGTCTACCAACATAATAGTTAGGTTCACAACTATCTTGCCTATATAGATGTAACAAAAATATCGTAAAGATTGCATGCATGTCACTCATAAAAGGCCTAGAGAACTTGACAGATCTATATTATCCATTATTCCGTCAATTAATAATAAAAGATTTACTGCTTCTTTGATGATATCTACTGAAAATGGTCATATCACTTGCTTATATATTTAAAGACTAAAAGATCCCGTCTAAACTAATATTTTTTTCTACAGCTTTTGAAGTGCTTGATTCTTAATTTACTCCAGACTTGATAATTTGTAAATAATCATAATTGTCATCTACATGGTATATTAAGGGCTAAAACTTAAATATACATATTCCAGAAGTAATTCTTCCTTTCAACTTTATTTCAATTTTTAAGGGAACATATACTAATGGTTCTTAAGAATTCACACATATATGAACATTTTTTTTCTATTAAGATTAAAGAAAGTCATGGCATCTAGGATGACAAGTTATCGCCATAGATTGAAAGAAGAAGATCCTGAGAAATATCAGTTGTATTTAGACAAGCAAAAAGAAAGATCTAAGATAAGAAGAGACAACCTTAAGAAAGAACTACATTCAAAAAAACCATCAACTTCAGCCTTAGAGAAAAAAAAACATCAGTTGGAACAGCAAAGAGAGAGACAAAAAAAATACATTGAAAGAAAAGCTTGCAAAGTTTCAGAAAATAATAATAATGTTCTTAAAATAAAGTTTACACCATCAAAACATATCACAAGAAATAAGGCTAATTCAAAAAAAGAGTATAATAGAATAATGAAACAAAAATCACGAGCACTCATGTCACCACAGAAGAAAACATGGGAAAGGAAGAAGGACAGAGAGAGGAAAGCAAGAAAAGCAGAAGAGAAAAGAAAAGAAATGTCAAAAGATAATAACTCTAAATTACCATCTGTTGTAGATGCATTTGACAAAAGTCCATTTAATTGTAAAAAAACAGAGCAGAATGTTACAAGCTGCATGCGCAAAGCTATGCCTGATGATGCAAACAAATATGCCAAAATTGTCCACAATCTGATTGAAAAGTCATCACCAAAAAAACAAAAGGCACTTCAAAATATACTAAATAATGACAAAAAGAGGCCAATGGAAAAAAATGTTACTAAGGACAACCTGAAAAAAATGAAAAGGAGATCAAGTATTGATCACACTCTGATTAAATCCTTCTATAAGAGAGAAGATATCTCAAGAGTAGTACCACAAAAAAGGTTTGCCACTAAAGAGGGACCAGGCTATTTGCTCCAAGTGTCCATTAAATCTGCATATGATAAGTTTTCTTCTGAAAATCCAAATAAAAAAGTAAGCTTCAGTAAGTTTGCCTCACTTAGACCTAAAAATGTGAGAAAGCTGAATTACAGCCATAGAGAGTATTGTGTATGTACATACTGTATAAACATAAGATTTAAAATCCTGACACTAAGCAAGGCTGCCCACAAGAAACACAAGAATGAGAAAGATATTTTAGAAATTCTTCTCTGTGACAAAGGTGACAGTGCCTTATTCTTTAGGCCAGAATGTATAAATGGTACATGTGTAAAGTGCACAAACTATCAGGAGACTCTAGATTCCTTCTATGAAGGAATTCCAGTAGACAAAGTCTTAACTTGGTGTAGGTGGGAATTGCCTAAAAACGAAACAAGAAGAATGCTTGTCACAAAATCAGGGACAAAAAATATGTTACTTAAAGAATTTGTAAACCATGACATACTGAAACCCAGTCAAGGAACAACATTTCTACAACATATCAATAATGCTTTGTGGCAAAGCAGGCAATTTAGCAATTTAAAAACAAATTTGCCAAAAGGGTGGATACTTAGTGTCATGGATTTTGCCAAAAACAGAAGCATTATTTATCAAGATGAAGTCAAAGCGGCATTTTACACATCATCTGCAATAACAATCCATCCAATTGTAACATACTACAATACAGATGACGGCATTATGCGTGACTCAACTATTATCATTTCCGAAGACCTGAATCATGACTACCATTCTGTCAAACATTATGCAGATATAGTTACTAAGAAATTAAATAATGTTATTGGAAGAGCCAATATCATAAAGTCAGTTGTTTTCTCAGATGGCTGTGCTGCCCAATATAAATCAAAGGGCCCGTTTGCTGACTTATCTTTAGAGGATGGGCAGATAAACAGAAACTATTTTGGGTCAGAACATGGCAAGAGTGAATGTGATGCAGAAGTAGGAGTACTAAATAGAGCTCTCGATAGAGCAATTATAGGAAAACAGGTTATCATCAATAATTCAAATGACTTGTTTGAATTTTGCAGGGACAATTTAGAAATCAATGACATTTTATCCAAAAGAACATTTCACCTAGTCAGAAATAATGAAATTGAAAGAGACAGACCAGAAACAGTTATAAAAACACTACCAAAAACAAGAAAAATTCACCAACTTTTGAACATAAAAGGTAAACCGTATCAGGTTCTTACAAGAAATTTGTCATGTTTTTGTAAATTTTGCAATTTAGAGAAATATGAGGAATGTTTGAACAGTCAATACGTTGACAATTTTGAAAAACGAGAACTCAAACCAGAAATCACAAATATTGTTGAATTAAAAAAGCCAAAGGAAATATCAGATGCAGTCAGAATTGATGAAACTGATGAAAACATAATAACTGAAATTGGAGAACGAAAAGAAAATATCACTGACACAGATTATGATGACAGAAGAGAAGAATACTTTGGAAAAAAATTACAAAGTCTGTCAAATGCTGAAACTTTTGCGGAATTAGAGTCTGCTTTAAGTCAACATGATACCATCATGCAAGCATATTTAAATGACCTTCCAATTCAAAAGGCATTGACTTTTATGGGTACTGGAATGATCATTGATGGACCCAGTCAAGATCTGCTGCCAGATGACATTCCATTAAAACCTCCTTATCCCCTGTATCCTGCTAGAATTTTTGGTGATGGTAACTGTCTGCCTAGGTGTGCTAGTGTAGCTGTATTTGGAAATGAGAATCATTATAAAGAAATGAGATACAGAATTGCAAAGGAACTCACAATAAACAAAGATTTCTTCTTAGAAAATAACAACTTTCTGGCTGGCAAAAATCCATCAGGAGACCAAAATGTGACAAGAGCATTTGCCTCAGTTTCAGATTGCTACACTAGCGGGAGACTAACAGAAAAAACCATTTCATCAATATTTGAAAAAGAAACAAAAAGCATCACTAAACCTGGCAGTTATATGGGCATGTGGCAGTTATCTGCAATTTCTAACATTCTCAACAGGCCAGTAGTGTCTGTTTGCCCAAGTTATGGAAATTACAATATCAGGCATGACATAAATAGGACATTTTACCCAAAGAATAACTCTGAAAGTGAAGAGAATCCAGTATACATAATGTGGACAAATACCAATGGTGCTAATACTCCAGAAAACAGATTCGTCTTGAACCATTTTGTTCTTCTGATGCCTCTAACGGAACCCACAGTAGAGAACATCACAGATCGAAGTGATAATTTCCTTGACCTGTCAATACCCTTTAATGAAACTGGATCAGACATTTTTGTAAGCATTGTTCTTAAATTGCACGACAAATCTAATTAATTCATCTCATGCTTTGAGCAGAGATACTTCAACATATCTGTGAAATATGACATACCACACCCTATAAAATAAGAACAAAATTTGGTTCCCTATCTCTATGTTTTGTGCATTTAAAGAAGTTTCAAAATTATCTCAAGATACTTCAAGACCTTTGCTATAAATTCACTCAAATATCCTTTATACATGCTACAAATTGCAATGTAATGAGTTACAAAAAAGCGTATTAAAACTTTTGTAGTATTCATGACTATTATATTGCATGATTTTATGAACAAAGCAGTCATATAAATGTGATTTATGCATTAACAAATTATTACATTTTAGGAGGATGATACTTGCAGCAAGATACAAGACATTATCATAGATTTCCTTGATAATCATGGACCAGAAAATGACAAAGTATGTATTTTTCTGTAATTGTTGACTTTTATTTTGTCTTTAGGTTCTTTTTAGAAGTTCAACAAATATAAAGTTTTAAACTACATTGATTTAAAAACTGTCAAACATGAAAGCATCTGAAAGATCACAGTGAATATAAGAATTATAAAAAAACTAACTGCTTTGCTTATAATTTCTATATAGAAATCATTTAACAAGAGCCTGAAAAGTTAAATGCTTTACTTAAAACACATGGTTATTTAAAAAGTAAAATTAAAAGACACATATGTATTTAAGTTGTTGTTTTTTTACACAGATTAATATTATACTTCTTTTTCTAGGAGCTCAAAGACATATCAAGTTCAGTTTCTGTATGTAACTCCTCAAGCTCATCTGAAGCTGATCTAGAGAAGGTATAAAATTACACTGATGATTTTATAATGCTTTTCTTAAATGGCCTTTCATGAAACATTAATTGTACTTTTCATTCCTTTATGCTTTCATGAAATAAACTTATTTTCAAACTGTTGAAGGTGCCAAATTGAAACAGAAAAATGATTCAAGTATAATATATTTTTTTCTATACATTTTGTTCATGTTCAGTTTGTTTGGCCTTTGAATATTCACAGTCTTGACTGTCTATTCATCTTTGTTAACATTATCAGCACATGTTTACTCTATATTTTAGTTGCCCAGTGGAGTTACAAAAGAAGAGAATGATACAGAAAGAAGCCCCCAAACCACCTATGCTGTTGACAATGAAGAGGTGAGAAAATGTGTTACGAGAAGTTTGTTTTAAAATCATTGGCACTTGTATTTTTTATTTTTCTGATTGAAAATCATTATAATATAATATAATATTATACCTTTTTCATTTTTAGATTGCTGGAAGTGTTACAGGACTAGACCAAGTAACAAAATCAAATAGCCCTACTCAAGATATAAGTAACAGAGAAATTGTGAGTATTTTCATACTATGACTGAACATTTCTTTATCCCTTTATTGACATACTTTACTTCTTTGTTTCACACTTTATACTTAGCATCTTTGACATACATTTTCTTGTTGTAGATTCTTGGTTGTGTTGCAAGACAAGATGATGAAACCAAAAGTAGCCCCCATATCCCTTATGCTAGTGATGATGAAACCAGAAGTAGCCCCCATATCCCTTATGCTAGTGATGATGAAACGAAGAGAAGCCCAAAGGTCCATGATGCCAGTGATACTGAAACCGAAAAAAGCCCCCATATATCTTATGGTAGTACTGACGAATCCAGAAGAAGCCCAAATATAAATGCTGTTGACAATGAAAAGGTGAGAAAATTTATATCTTTGAAATTTGATTGAACATCATTTACCTTGAATTTTTTTCTATTTCTCCATGCTAAAGTACTAATCAAATGTAATATTTGTCACTTTTTTAGATGGCTGAAAGTGTTACAGTCCCAGACCAAATTATAAAAACAAACATCCAAACTCCATTTACATGTACAATTGAAAGTGAAATGGTGAGTTATACATTGTCTCACTGTTGAATTTCTTACAGAAGTGACTTGCTCAATCTATATCAATATAGCATTTTCAGTATGCAAGTTATGTTGTTACTTTGAAATTCCCAATGGTATTATTTATTCTCCTATATGCATATGATTATGGATCCTAACTTGCTGTTGTTTAACATCAAAATGCCTTTAACTTGTATGGATTAAAATCATGTTCTGAATTTTCTTGATTTTATGCTACTTTATTGCCTTAATAATTAATATCTCTTTGAAAGTTTGCCATTATCCAGCTATTCACAGAATGTTGATCTTATCAATGTTCAGCTTTGTTTGATATCAAATATTGACTAATCATTGTTAGGTACCCAACGATGTTGTTGTAGAACTTCAAGAAAATAAAGAAAAGTGTACACATAACCAAAAAGCAGAAAGAGCAAATGTAAGTACAATAACTTATTCGTTTAAAGTATGACATGAAAAATACTTTATTATTTTTATTTACTGATTTACCTGTTGTAATATATACTCTGTATTTCAAAATTCCAGTTTGCTGAAGGTAAAGAACAGTCTCCAGTCTGTATCAATAAGTGTTTAGATATGAAAGGTGGTCAGATATCACCTGTACAGCCAACAACAGAAAAGCCTTCTAGTCCAGATGTTCCATGTAATAGGTAAAAATTACTGTCTTATAAATTCATCATTGTATTTGCATTTTTATATTAGTTCAACAATCATTTAATTGTTAAAAAAATACAGCTGAACTATTAATCTTTATTTATTATAATGTTAGGTCTTGTTATTTTTCAAATTATCTGATAAGGAGCCATGGATGTCAATGTGACATCAATCTTTTAATTGAAGCAGGCTGTCAACCAGGTCTTCTTGAAATACAGGAATATTTTTACCAAAAAAATAGGTTTTTGGACATTTTTGAGGCAATATATAGGAATTTTTTAATGGAAAACTATATTCTTTACAGGCACTAACCCTGTCAAATTCTTACCTGTACACTTCCAGTTTTAAAAGGTCTTAAAAATTACAATCTCTACATTACATAAACTGTCCACTTCAACAGCATCACAATCCAAAGAGAAGACTGCTGCATAGTACATCATCATCATCTGAATGGGCACCTGAAAGGTTTTTTTTTTTTTATTTTAACAAAAGAGCACATTACAACAACAATTCAATAAATGACAATATGCAATGATAAAGCATAATGACTTAAGTTAAATTATGGCAAATTTTATTATTTAATAATTATGTATCAAGTCTGGAATATCTGTTCCTTTAGGCTTGTACCACAAAGTGTTACAATTATAAACCAATGTCAATGGCAGCATCAAGATGACTTAATACAGTAAAATAAAGCATGACTTTTATAATCAAAACTGATAACTGAAACTAATGTAATCTTGTAAGTTCAGTTTGACTTACCTAAAAAGTGTCGACAATCACACTGCTTTTCAAGGTGACCACTCAGATGATGGAGAAGTGCACTACAAGATTACCTGACGGGGATGGTGATGCTGTGGAAGACAAACAACTTCTCTTACCTGTAAAATAAAGAAGTTTAAAGCAGTATCAAAATAATATTTAGACTCTCATTTTTTTGCGACAGTTATACTAAAAAATACATGAATATTTTCCAAAATATTGGAAATATAGGAGGTATTTCAAAGTACAGGATTTTGATCCAAAATATAGGAAAATATAGGAATATAGGAACTGGTTGACAGCCTGTTGAAGTGTCTTTTAGCTTTTTTATTTTTTTTACCTTAAGTGAATATGTATCTCATAAAGCAAATTAATGTGATGACTTTGTAGGTATAATGTGGGTGACTTCATACTTGCTAATTTTGGTAGCAAAAGTTATCCATGTCTAGTAAGTCCTGTGTTATCAATGTTATATGTTTATTATCAAAATTTAGTGATAAGTTCTTTTAGTTACATTTCATATTTATTTGAACAATTTGCCAATATCTTTTATTTTATTGAATATATATTTAATTGTGGAAACTGTGTATTTTGCAGTTTTGAGCACATGTAAATTTTCTGTACCAAATATTGGTATATTTGATATCATATGTTAGACCTCTTAATCTTTCAGTTATCATTTTGTATGATTTTACAAATTTAAATGGGTTTAGCAACTCTGTTTAAGTCTATTTCTTAATACTGATTTCACAGCTCAATCTAATATTAGTGCTACATTTAACTGATTAAAAATTGTTAGCATATTTCCCATCCAAAGTTCATATTTGATCACTATAATGGTTTGTTGAATTACATTTGAAATTTTATTGCTAATTTCATTGTACTACAGGTTGTACAGACTCCTGATGACATGGAAAGCCTTCCAGGTGTTGGTATCTGGGTCCAGTGTCTGAGAAAAGCTCGAGCTAGCCTTTGGACACTTGAAGAAAAGCCATTCTTTGTAGAATACATTAACATCTGTCATTCACTGGAGATTCCATCTCTTAAAGCAATTGGGACAAGACTTTATTACCAGTTAAAACTGTGACCTTGTTTCATGTTGTGACATTTGTTGTCACAAATACTAACATAAATTATACTGACCTTGGGTGTTCAAGAGAAATGAAATTCACGTGTGATTGAATATTGTTTTAAATGTGTTCTGTCTTTCCATTGGTAAATAGTTTTATCACATACCATACCATGATTTTGCGTCTCCGTAAAAATGATAATGCACAGACCTGCATATATTTTGAAGTGACATTATACGAGCTATATAAACATGTAGTGTAAAGATGGGCTTAATGTTATCATTAAGAGAAAAGTGTTTCTTTTTTCTGAAAACGGGTCTTATTTTGGTATGTGATAAATAGATTATTTTATTCGTGAAGCTTTATTACTAAATTTATTGAACTCCTTTAATAAAATAATATTACGCTTGCCAGAGGCTTGCATAGTATAATTTTATTCAACAAATTCAGTATTGAATCTAAACTCATGTAATATCCTCTGATTGCTTTTTAGAAAGCTATTTAACTATACATAATGAATAAGAAGGGTGATTTTGAATCATTTTTTGTAATGATATTTAGTTTAATTTAATACCAAATGTTCAAAAATTTTATGTACACTTACTTAGATTTTTTTTTCATTTATCAGTGGGATAGTCCATTATGATATACTTATGAAAAGAATTAATTTTATATTTTAATAAGTAAATAACTCGTTAATTTTTAATCCACACACATTTAAACATGGCTTAGAATAGTTTCTTAAATTTGCTGTTTAGTACCTGGAAATATTTGTAAATTCCAACAAATACTGACATTAAATAAAAAGTGGTTTGTATATTTGCGACATTGTTTAAACATTTTTTTTTATCAAAAAGTGACATTAGTTACAATTCTGTCAAAATCTGACATTAGTTACCTATGTTCTGTCAAAATCTGACATTAGTTACAATATGTTCCGTCAAATTGTGACATTAGTCACAGCATTTTCTGTCAAAATTGTGATGATAGTTACACTGATATAACATATTCTTATGCTAACATTGCTAAATATCAAAGAAAAGATGAAATGCCTACAATGATAATATGGAGAAGATTAAATAAAACATGCATAAATCTACCATAGTTATTTATAGACAATCAAACAGTCTGGTTTAATGTGTGCTAACGTCATTATTTTCTGTCAATTTATCTGTCAAATAATGACATTAGATACATGATATTTTCAAATTGCAAAAAATTGTTAATAAACACATTAACTGCTATTTTTTTAGTAAAGTTTCCTTATTTTCACTTTACCCCATGGTCTTGTATAATTTTTTTTAATAAAAAATGAAATTTGTAAATTTGACCATATTGGGAATATTCTGTGTCTGATAAATAGAATATGTCTGCTCTTTATAGAACTTGATATATTATTGTAATGAAGTTTAAACTGGATTTGACCTAGTCTCAATATTTCGACTGCAGGACCGACCGATTTACAAACTGATATTACATAGATGTCGGCCTTTACGTCTCAACCAGTTAGATTCAAAACTGTGTCGGAAATCGAACTGATTTAAATTTCATTTTTTTTCATTGCAACATGAAAATTTTCCCACTGGCATGTTCATTTGTTGATATAAACCATAATTAGTCCTCAAAATATTTATAAAATGACAAATATTAACTTAAATTACCTATTAAACCCAATTAGGTACCGATTGTTTACATGTGGATGTGCAAACGCTGTAACCAATGAAAACGTTTCTTTTAATTTAAACATATTAGTACACTCCGGGAGACTGTACGCGTTAAAATCGCACACAAAGCGCTTTTGTATAGACGTTATACAAATTATCTGGGTTTTTTTTCTGAAAATATAAATTTGAAACTTTTGTATTTACTCCATTTATTTATTCTACATTAATACACACATCACATATTCTTAACATGTCACAGTTTTGATTTTGTGATTTTTATTGTAAAGATAGGATTTAATAAACTTAAATTGCCACCAGTCAAGGACACGATTCCTTATGTATGTTGTCAACAATTTTGTAATGCCAAGTAAAATTAAAATTTGCTATTCCCTTTCCTGTATATTGTGTTTTTTTCTTTAATGAACATTTAAATATAATTTGATTTTCGTAGCGTCTAGTATTTATTTAGTGTAATCAGGCCTGGCATAATAATATTTTGAACCTAGAGCCGTTTATTTCACCTATCAAAATTATATCATCTTTACTTTTCAAGTTTAAACTACAATATCCTATCATATCATCCATATTGAGTAATAAAGACATTCCATATATGGTTTGTTTCGCTTATCCATAAATATTTTTCTAAAGATGTTTTCTAATTGCCGCGGTGCATGCCTTCAATACAAAAATTACGCACAATACGTATAAGTTATTTGTCATATATCAAATTTTATGGAATTTATTGCGAGCGAAGACCAATAACTTGCTTACAGTTTGTCATGTACGCACGTCGGCAACGTCCTCTAAAGTCTTGTTAAGACCGCCCTTTCATTTTGATTGACACCTCTAGCTTCCAAAAAGATGTCGATTGCCTGTCATTCAAGTTGTCACGAGGCTTTTTTCTACATGTACAGTTCAGTTTATAATGCCCGTATGTTATTCTAGCTATTTTGCATAACTCCGCCCACATACCACATGTCACGCGCTGTTCATATCAAAGAAAATAAGTCACTTATTTTTTCATACAGATTATTTTATGCGATATATTTTTCAAATTTAAACTGAATATGGCCTCTCTGATTGGATAAGAAACTAGGGCAAACTGCAAACTCGATTTAAATTCAATTCCTGCTAAAGTAAAGGTTATTTTGAGGCCAAGTGATAAATATACAGCTTTGCTTTTATCAAATGTTTGAAATTCTGATCGATTTTAAAAATAAATTTTTGAAAGTGCTTGTTTCCTGTGGACAGTTACAAGTAAATTTTACGGAACGTGGAAATAGATAAGGCTTAGCTATTCATACAAGTGACCGAAAAGAGAGGACAAAATATTGAACATTACGTCCTGGAATTATAAGATGTTAAGTCATTTTATTCAAAGTGGTTTACAGGCACTACAACATAAACACATTGTACACGCACAAATTGGACATTCCTTTTATTC
This sequence comes from Cyclina sinensis, assembly GCA_012932295.1. Taxonomy (NCBI): domain Eukaryota; kingdom Metazoa; phylum Mollusca; class Bivalvia; order Venerida; family Veneridae; genus Cyclina; species Cyclina sinensis. The sequence goes on from JAAONU010000010.1 coordinate 24,493,922, forward strand.
ACACCGTAACCTAACTCTCGAAAGACACGGAAAACTGACCGGCGGATTGGGGAATGTGATTGACAAGATATATGGCGACCTGACAGATGTGGGAAAAAGCCACGGAAAAGAGAAGATCTCAAAAAGATTGGAGAATTTGGAATTCTTTGTAGATTTTCTTCGAGAGGAAAATCTCACGTCCGAGAAAAAAGCCAGGTCGGGCCTTTCAAAGTTTTTCAAAAGCCATCAATAACATTAAAGTAGATATTAAAAAAACTGTGCCAGAAAACCAAACAGTGCTCGAAAAAACTAGACAGGGCAAAGCGTGTTGCACAATGATTGAATGGCGTTGGCTAGAGAAAGAAACAGCTTAATTAATATTAACCTAGGACGTTTACTTGTCACTTTCCATGCCTTTTCGGAATATCAGTATGATAATGCGCAAAACCTTTGACGCTATAATAATACAATAAAATGATGTGTATTCTGCAACAAAATTCACGTGATATAAGGCAGTATGTCACCTTGAAATGTGCTAAAGTTATACAGATTTATACGGAACTTAAGCATCATAGCGAGGTTTAGCAGTCCTTTAATGGCGGACGGTCACGTGACCTTCGAAATGGGGGCGGTCAATTTATCAATTATGGAACGGTCTATAGTCAGCATTCACAGTATATGGGATCTTATGTGGGTATAACCTGAGTGGAAATATCGTTAATTTTTCTAAGGCGCTTTAATGTTTAAAATTGCAAAAGTTGCAATGGTGCAGTAACGTCGTTTTGGCAAACATAGCTTTTGTTACATTCTTGTTAAAATGTTTCCATTTATGGAGCAGAGTTCTTTGATAATGCAATAAATTATATTTACAATGTAGTACTGTGTTGTAAATTAAAAAGAGTGCTTTATAAATAAATACCTCCGTCCGAAATAACCCACATATGTTGTTCTGAATTGCCATTATGGTATTTTGTTCAGAAATACAAGAGATGTTTTAACACATTGTACTGACTTTTGCCTGGTACAAAAAGAAATTTCCCCATTTACTCTGTGCAAATTCAATATGACGGAACATGGTCTCAGAAAATCTCACAAAAATAATGAACTTGCGGCATAATTAATCGCTGATACAGATTTTAAGTGTATGACGCTTTTATATCTTCATATAGCTCTATGTGAATATGTATACATTCTATGTATACAAATAAAGATAATTCTCTTTGAAAGTAACATTATTAACGACTCGCATACATGTATTTAGCTATCCAAATATACATAACATGATTAAGTTTCATTCATATCATCTCTTTATGCTAACTAAAAAAACAAGAGGGCCATGATGGCCCTATATCGCTCACCTGAATATGACTGCTTTTAACAAAGTTGCTATGGACCTGGATAATTGACCCCAGATGACCCATATTCAAACTTGGCCTAGAAATTATTGAAACAATCTTTCTGACAAATTTCAAGGTTATTTGTACTGAAAGTGTAGCCTCTAGAGTGTTAACAAGGTTTTTCCATATTTGGGCTCTGTGACCTAGTTTTTGACCCCAGATGATCCATATTCAAACTTGGCCTAGAAATTATTGAAACAATCTTTCTGACAAATTTCAAGGTTATTTGGACTGAAAGTTTTTCGATATTTAGGCTCTGTGACTTAATTTTTGACCCCACATGACCCATATTCAAAGTTGAGCTGGAAATCATAGAAGCAACCTTTCTGACAAATTGTCAGGTTATTTGGACTAAAAGTGTAGCCTCTAGAGTGTTAACAAGGTTTTTTACATATTTGGTCTCTGTGACCTAGTTTTTGACCAAAGATGACTCATATTAGTGCTAGAAATCATCAAAACAACCTGTCTGACAAATTTCCAGGATATTTGGACTGAAAATGTAACCTCTGGAGTGTTAAAATGGTTTTTACATTTTAGGGCTCTGTGACCTAGTTTTTGATCCCAGATGACCGATATCCTAATCTAGGCTAGAAATCATTGAAACAACCTTTCTGACAAATTTCAAGGACATTTGGACTGAAAATGTAACCTCTAGAGCATTAACAAGTATTTTCTACTTTTTGGCCCTGTGTCCTAGTTTTTGACCCTACATAACCCATATTCAAAACTAAGCTAGAAATCATTAAAACAATCTTTCTGACAAATTTCAAGGTTATTTGAACTGAAAATGTTACCCCAATGCATGTAAACAAGGTTTTTCCATATTTGGGGTCTGTGACCTAGTTTTTGACCCCAGATGACCTTTATTCGAATCTGAGCTAGAAATCATTAAACCATTTTTTCTGACAAATTTCGAGAATATTTGGACTGAAAAGTAGCTTCTAGAGTGTTAACAAGTTTTTTTTCTATTTTTTGGCTCTGTGACCTAGTTTTTGATTTCAGATGACACATATTCAAATTTAACCTAGAAATCATTGAAACAACCTTTCTGACAGATTCCAGGTTATTTGGACTGAAAATGTTACCTCTAGAGTGTTAACAAGGTTATTCCATATTTGGGCTCTGTGACCTAGTTTTTTACCCAAGATGACCCAATTTTGAACTTAAGCTAAAAATCATCAAAACAACCTTTCTGACAAATTTCCAGGATATTTGGACTGAAAATGTAACCTCTAGATTGTTAACAAGGTTTTTCTATTTTTGGGCTCTGTGACCTAGTTTCTGAACCAAGATGACCCATATTCGAACTTTAGCTAGAAATCATAGAAACAACCTGTCTGACAAATTTCCAGATTATTTGGACTGAAAATGTTACTTCTCCTTCTACAAGAAGATTTTCAAAGTTTTCACTATATAAGCCTATGTAAAACAAATGACCCCGGGGGGGGGGGGCCAAATTTGACTCCAGGGGTATAATTGGAACAAACTTGGTAGAGGTCCACTAGACAATGCTACATACTAAATCTTAAGGCTCAGGGCTTTGTGGTTTCAGACAAGAAGATTTTCGAAGTTTTTCCTATATAAGCCTTTGTAAAACCAATGACCCCAGGGTTGGGCCAAATTTGACCCCAGAGCTATAATTTGAACCAACTTGGTAGGAGTCCACTAGACAATGCTACATACCAAATATCTAAGCTCTATGCCTTACGGTTTCTGACAAGAAGATTTTTAAAGTTTTTCCTATATAACTCTTTGTAAAACAAGTTACCCCTGGGGCGGGGCCATTTTTGACCCAGAGGCCATGATTTGAACAAACTTGGTAGAGGTCCACTAGACAATGCTACATACTAAATCTTAAGGCTCAGGGCCTTGTGGTTTCAGACAAGAAGATTTTCGAAGTTTTTCCTATATAACTCTATGTAAAACAAGTTACCCCTGGGGCAGGGCCATTTTTGACCCAGAGGCCATGATTTGAACAAACTTGGTAGAGGTCCACTAGACAATGCTTCACACTAAATATCTTAGCTCTATGCCTTACGGTTTCTGACAAGAAGATTTTTAAAGTTTTTCCTATATAACTCTATGTAAAACAAGTTACCCCTGGAGCGGGGCCATTTTTGACCCAGAGGCCATGATTTGAACAAACTTGGTAGAGGTCCACTAGACAATGCTTCACACTAAATATCTTAGCTCTATGCCTTACGGTTTCTGACAAGAAGATTTTTAAAGTTTTTCCTATATAACTCTATGTAAAACAAGTTACCCCTGGGGCGGGGCCATTTTTGACCCAGAGGCCATAATTTGAACAAACTTGGTAGAGGTCCACTAGATGATGCTTTATACCAAATATCAAAGCTCCAGGCCTTGTGGTTTCTGACAAGAAGATTTAAAAATATCCAACTTTTAAAATCTGTTTTTAGCTCATGTGACCCAGAAATGCAATGAACCGGAACCATTTGAACAAACTTGGTAGAGCTTCATGCAAGGAACATTCTAGGCAAGTTTCATTCAATTTTGCCCAGTGGTTTCAGAGGAGATGTCGTTTGAATGAATTGTGGACGACGGACGGACGGACGGACGGACGGACGCCGGACAATCAAGGATCCTAAAAGCTCACATGAGCATGCTCAGGTGAGCTAAAAAATCTTGTAGAAACTACGATAGTCCCCTCTTCAATTGACTGCGTTAACAACGGATTTCCCGCAGTACATATTTCAACCCGTTGAGGTTTAAAAATAAAACCGATCGATAAACTACCGTCAGGTAGAGTTTTAGCGGTGTCCAACAAAAACATGTTGACATGTGTAGGGTTTATAAGTGTAATGCATAAAAAACATAAATTTTTCTTACCTATTTTCTCTTATATTGATTCAGTTTGGAATAAGCTTTACAGCTATGTATTTTATTTCAAGAAATATTGAGTGTAACTATACATTTGAAGCCGTCAAAGTTAGCGACGAGATTCTGGTCGCTGGCATATACACATAGAAGAAAAACTGTCCGCATTGTTTTGAATCGTAAGTGGGTTGTGCGCGAAGGGCGACCATCTATATAAAAAAGAGCCCTGGCGCACAATTTGTTGGGCTAGATTTGACCAAGAACTCACCTAAGTCTTTATTAAAGAAAATGACAGCCAATTGTCATTTCTTTTGTTCCAATGCAGAAGTGTGATACCTTAAAAGAATCCAAAATTCTGAAGACCCTTTTCAAAGAACGGCACAGGAAAAGATTAGGACGGACAAACGCCAGCTGCCATGCTAAGCCCATTCTGAAACCCTATGTTTTAATTAAATTAATTTTACAAACTAGAGAAATTGAAATTAAATTGACACCATAACTTAAAGACACATATCAATCTCACAGCTGAGTCTGACAGCATCCTCTGTTTGTCACAGTCAGTGAAAATGTGCAGTGAAAACTGTCTTTAATGAAAGACATGTATCAAAATTTAGATATATGGAAAAAGTAGTTTCCAAAGTGCTGTATTTTATATGTTTCAGTACAGCTATGTGTCCTGATGTTGTTCCAATTATCTGCCATACCAATTAAAATATCTTCAACAAATTGAATGGTTAGCTGGGGGGTTTTTTTGTTCTGTTTTTTTTATATAAAACAGCCGTTTTCACTAACACAGTCACAGATAGATTTATTACATAAAATTTGCATCTGTTTTCATTATGTAAAACAACAAAACAATTATGTGGTCAACAGAAACAAAATCAATGTTAAAGTAATGAAGTCACGTATGTACATCTTAGCAATAGTACTAATTTCACATTTCCCCCCGTTTGGCGCCCCTCTTCTCAACATCTTTAGAAATGACTTGGCTTTAACGAAAAAAAAACACTGTTTGCCTCCTAACTGGGTCAAAATACACTTCATATATTACTGTTTAACTGAAGGAAACTAGCCCCTACATCATACTGTGACACCCTAGACAAAATATAAACTAAAACCTCTCCATAATACCTACTGGTCAACGCGACCGCATTACGAAAAGGTTAACCTTTGGTTCGCCATGTTTTTCCACACTCAGAGATAAACACGCGAAAAAATACTGATAATAATGCACTTACCCCGTAAAACTGGGACCCAAAGTATCACCGTCCAAACGGTAAATATATAAATAAATATCCTATCCATGTGAATGAATTCATCAGGCCGTTTTTTATGCACAAAACAACACAAAGTTTTTTTCTTAAAAGATGGCCTCTATCGTTTTGTGTACATAAATGCCCCTTGCATTCAATACACAGCGCCGCGCTCTTCTAGGGCGCGATATCACTCCCACGTATATTAAAAAAATGAACATGAAAAAATTAGGTATTTATCCACTGTCACAAACATGTATTTCACTATAATGTAACCACCTAATACGGAAATAGTTTATGTGAATAAATATCAAATATATTCGTCGGTATTAAATGTGAAATCTTCCGTGAATATTGAGGTGTGTAGGGAAACGGAGATCTCGTCACAACAGCCGATACAATTCGAGGTCGCTGGCTTAGTTAACATTCCCGCTAACTGTCACGGATAATTATATAGGTCATTTCAACAGAAAGAAAGGACAAAAAATAAAAGAAAACGAAATAAGTAACGGGCACTGCTTAATTTCGTGTTGTAGTAAGACCACTCATAACTTATGTTAATGATAATAATTCAATGAAAAAAATAACCATGTTAATTACTTTTTCGAACGCAGACACTGATACAGGATAACGGGTGCGCGTGGTACCAAGGCTAGTGGTGTGGGGAAGTGGGTGTGTGCTGGAAGAGTGCCAAGTGTGGTTCCTGGCAGACAAATCAAGCTCAGGGAGGCTGTTGCGTTCATTTATTATAAATGAATAGCTATGTGGATAGGATTTTATTTCTTTATTTATTTGTTCTCTAAAATCAATGGCTGTACCTTCAGATGTAACCGCTTGCATTTACAACGAAAAGGTGAACGTGAAAAAATGTTATGTTGACGTCTTGTGCTTACCGACTATTTTACACACGGTCTGGAACGCAGTGGCATCACGTACACCTTCCTTCGAAGAAATATTTCTTTCATATCGTAACCATAAGTATACGCTAGACTGATTTAAATGGATTGTTTCAATTCCAATAAATAAAAGAAGTTTTAGATGTCTCTGCTTATACGTACAACGCCTAAAGTTACGGAAGATGTTACATTCTGTACGCCCTTACCAGGAGTTCTTTAACCAAGACAACGTTTTATTTGATTTTACTGATATAGATTTTGCAAAACAATGAACTGATAGGATAGGCCTTATGATTGAACCATGTTCTATTCACTCTATAATAATGCTGATAAATGTGTCTCTCTTGTACTTGAATTATTTCTTCTTGAGAGGGCATTTATATATATATATATATATATATATATATATATATATATATATATATATTTTTTTTTTTTTTTTTTTTTTGCAGTACCCTTGGAAAAATACTGCACTATATTTCTAACATGCCCGTTGATCTTTAAACTTGAAAGACAACTGTTTAGAGTGAAGTTGGTTCAATTAAAGATCATTAATACCATTTTCCTGGTAATGAAAGATCGACTTGCAATTGTGAGCGTAAACTTAATTAATTTTCCTACATTTGTATGCCGCATATAACTGTCATGGAAAGCCAGAATACAGGATTTGGTGATAAAAAACTCTTTAGAAAGACCCGCTCTTCTAATTAGGATCAACTTATCAGTTAGGGGCCTACCTGTTTGAGTTTATTTTTCGTCGGTACCGATCTCCTGTTTAGGTTGTGGGGGATAACGGGATAGAGAGAGAGAGCATCCCATTATTTCTACGGAAGCATAAAACGGACATGCAGAAAAAATGTCCCATGGCAACGTGATAGTAAGAAAAATTAAACAATAAAAAGAAAAGCTATCGCGTCGCCATGCCAGTAAAAGAAAAGAAAAAGACTCGAAAAACAAAAGTTACCTGCACGTGGGAAGGTGATGATAAAAGAAAAAGTAGAAGCTATCTCGTCGCCCGACGCGACGAAAACAAAAAAGAGCTATCGCGTCGCCATGCGATAATAACAAAAAAAAAAGAACCGAAAAACAAAAGTTACCACGTGGCCACTTCATGATCATAAGCAAAATAGAAGCAATCTCGTCGCCTCACGACGAAAAGTAAAAAGCTACCGCGTGGCCATGCGATAATAGGAAAGAAAAAGAACCGAAAAAACAAAGTTACCACGTGGCCACTTAATGATGAATGAAAAAGTAGAAGCTATCTCGTCGCTACACGACGAAAACAAAAAAAGCTATCGCGTCGCCATGCGATATAGGAAAGAAAAAGAACCGAAAAACAAAGTTACCGCGTGGCCACTTGATAATAAAAGAAAAAGTATACGCTATCGTCGCTACACGACGAAAACAAAAAAAGCTATCACGTCGCCATGCGATATAGGAAAGAAAAAGAACCGAAAAACAAAGTTACCACGTGGCCACTTGATAATAAAAGAAAAAGTATACGCTATCGTCGCTACACGACGAAAACAAAAAAAGCTACCGCGTCGCCATGCGATATAGGAAAGAAAAAGAACCGAAAAACAAAGTTACCACGTGGCCACTTGATAATAAAAGAAAAAGTATACGCTATCGTCGCTACACGACGAAAACAAAAGAAGTTATTGCGTCGCCATGCGATAACAGAAAAGAAAGAGAACCGAAAAACAAAGTTACCACGTGGTCACTTGATAATAAAAGAAAAAGTATACGCTATCGTCGCTACACGACGAAAACAAAAGAAGTTATCGCGTCGCAATGCGGTAACAGAAAAGACAGAGAACCGAAAAACAAAAGTTACCACGTGGCCACTTCATGATCATAAGAAAAAATAGAAGCTATCTCGTCGCCTCACGACGAAAAGTAAAAAGCTACCGCGTCGCCATGCGATAATAGAAAAGAAAAAGAACAGAAAAACAAAAGTTACCACGTGGCCACTTAATGATGAAAGAAAAAGTATACGCTATCTCGTCGCTTCACGACGAAAACAAAAAAGCTATCGCGTCGCCATGCGATAACAGAAAAGAATAAGAACCGAAAAACAAAAGTTATTGCGTGGCCACGTGATGATAAAACAAATAGTAGAAGCTATCTCGTCGCAACGCGACGAAAACAAAAAAGCTATCGCGTCGCCATGCGATGAATAGAAAAGAAAAAGAACCAAAAAACAAAGTTACCACGTGGCCACTTAATGATGAAAGAAAAAGAAGCTATCTCGTCGTCAGGCGACAAAAAAGGTGATATGTCGCCACGCGATAATATTTGTTTTCTTTGAAACATTATCGCGTGGCATAGAGATAGCTTTTTATTTTTCTTTGTTTTTACCCCCTTTCTTCTTATTATTATCAATCTTCACCGTATGTCGTCGATACAATGACAATTTATTAGGTAAATATACAATTCTGTCACTGTATTAGTACCGTGATTTCATTCTACACAAATCTTTTTTTCTTCTTTTTTTCTTCCTACCTGTTGGAGGAACAGTGGTTGACAGGTTAGGCCAGTGACTGTCTACATTTCACGTTTTTGACGTGTACTGGTTTGGACCTAGTCTCAGTATTTCGCCTCCGGATGTGAACCGACTTTACGGGCTGATATTTTATGCTTGTCCACCTTCTACGGCTTATAGGTTTAACAGAGCTATATTCAACTCTTTAAGCTTAATAAATTAGGTTATAGTTTGAACACAGGAAGCTGTCATCGAGAAGGATTTATATATTTTGCAATAAATTGCTTCCTAATCGACGTTTGCGACTTTCGGGAGTTCAAATGTGTTATGATGGTGGGAGATTAGAACAGATTTTAAAATATTCTGCAGTCATATTCCTAAGTTGGGTCAAAATTTTTTATGATGTATTTTTTTTATACTAAGGGGAGGTTATACAACGCTGGAATTAATGACTTCAATATGAGTGTAGTTACTTCCCTTCCTCCAATGTCATTCTGCCTTAAATATACGAGTTTAATCTTATGTCCCCCATATACATATAAGTACGGTGGCCGAGTGGTTAAGGCGTTGGACTTAAGTTCCAATGGACGAATGTCCGCGTGGGTTCGAACCCCACCCGTACTATGATTTACATTTTATATCCCGCTGCGTCTGTAGTGACTGACCTCACACACACGCATCGAAATCGTTGTCTTCTTTACATATTGTAACGTAAAAACCAAAGTACATGTTTTTTTTGTTTGTTTTTTTTTTTGTTTGTGTGTGTAAATATATATCTTTTACAAGAACAAATATGAAATCATACATCATATGCAAGATGAGGGTTTTAGTCTGATCCCAGAAAAGATAAATTCATGTCAGCGTTTTGATATTTCGCTTGAAAAAGACACTAAATGTGAATTCCGTCTGTCAGAAGTGAGCTTTGATACTTAGCTTATATGTTGTTCCGGTTAAGCTTGTTTGTCATTATCGCTGGAATTTAATCAGTTTTATGTATCAAATAAGAACATCTCTAAATACCATGGTCTACATTATCTAAAGGTCATACATGTAATAGATATTTCAAATTCTGATTTATCATTTCGACCAGCAAACATTTAATGTTCAAGTCACTATTCCTCAAAATAAAATGTGGCTTTGATTTTGCTAAAGTTAAACAATCTTTAACTTTCAGGTTACGAAACACTAAATCATTGAAACACAAACAACAAACATAAAAATATGACCAAGAATCGATATCTTAGCAACATTTCTTATATACCTTTAAATTGATAGTAAATCAAATAAATAAAACACAATTTTTTCATGATATTTTTTGTCTTATCATACATACCCTTTGCGGATTTCACTGAAATCTAATGTATTACAAGGGCTTTGACGACAGTTCAGTGATAAGATATAGCGTGTTGTGAATACAGTTATTTTGTCACTTATTTAAATAACAAGAAACATATATTAAGGTGATCGAAAATATGGCCCATAAGTGTATAATTTTTCGGACATCGGCACATTGAACGTTCATAGCAATCGAATGTTCTATTTCTATTACAGTTTAAGCTACAGATGTTGAGTTAATGCTACAATTGTCAGTATCATTTTTAGTAAAATAAATTAGATATTTAGTCATATTTATCATATATTTATTCCATTTAGTGTAAATTTCCATGTTTAAACGTTTTGATATTATTATTATGTTATTGTTATTGCATTATTTTCAGAGGCAAGTAAACTAACATTTTCGAAGTCTGCCAACATCAACCCTTTAACTAATATCTAACAATCAAAATCAATTTTAATACAGCTACACCTGCTCTTTGCTCCAACGTGGACCGTGGTTTGTCAACAATCCGTCGCTTAAAATGTAAGATAGTCTTTTTCGATAAGAAATCTGTAGAGTTACAAAAAAATCATGTTGTGCACCGGAAGTTAGCTTGGGTGCTTTGTATATACTTTTAGAAATTTTATAGTTTGAAATTCTAGTTTAGGCCTATTTGTTGAGAATAATTATCAGCACTAAATTTATCAGGTCCTGTAAATAAAAAGTTGTTTCTAAAATAACCCATGTACGCAAACTAAATCCGAGCATGATGGAGAGGTTACAGAAAACGAAAGTAGATGCTATTATATCCGCTGACATCCAGGAACATAGTCGGGTTAAATATCATCGTATAAGTGAAAATAAACAACAAATTTCCTTTTTAGCAGGTTGTGTATGCATTAATGTGAACATTTGCATGCATTTGCAATAATGTTGTATTTTTTTTTTGTTAATGGACGGTATTATAACTTAAAGTCTAAAATAACTGGAAATTTCCAAAGAACGATTGTGTCGTTTTTGAGGAATATTCTACATAATCTTGCTATAATTGAAATTGTCATTGGTTTTTACATGAAAAAAAAAATCTAAATAATATAAGGATGGTCTTGAAAGCCAGTTCTGTAGGGGCAGGGCCTTAATTGAGGCCCTGGTGGGGGACATGCCAGTTCATCTACTTCTGCCGCTTCCTCAAGTCTTTATTCATTTTTTTAAAACACAGTAAAATTCTATATGAAAGTTCACACAAATAAAAGTATGTTAGACTTATTTTGTTTAGTTTTGTTATGACAAACGAGCTTTTGGATTGATATTAAAACTACATTCGGTCAACGATAACGACCAAACATTGAAAGTCGCCAAACTTGCCGTTTTCGCAACGTATAAATCGAACGGATTCCATGTATAGGAGAAATGAATAAAGAAAAAAAATATCTGGTACAGTTTTGAGATATTCAGTTAGATACACGTGCTGAGTGTGTAGAATGTTGTCACATTGTAGAAGAGACCACAGACGACACATGCTGACCAAAATCTATTTTTATAAATCTCTTCTTGTGGGGTGATATCAAAGGCGTGATTGATTTTTTTGGATAATTTTGCTGTCGTAAACTTAAACTTCCTCCTAAAAACAACGACGTTGTTTCATTGGTTTTGCTGGAATATTTTCATCCTTCGAAATAGACTCTCTGTACTCTTTCTCTGTCCCGCCCCAGGGTTCACTTGATCTTACACAGAGTTAAATACGAAAAACAGTCTTAAAATCTTCTTCTCTGAAACCACAAGGCCTGGAGCTTACATATTTGGTTCACATCACCTAATGGACCTCTACCGACGTTATATAAATCATGGTTCATAGCATCACCTAATGGACCTCTACCGACGTTATATAAATCATGGTTGTGGGGTCAGAATTTACCCGAGCCCAGGGGTCACTTTGATTTTATAAAGAATTATATAAGAACAAGGGTGCCATTGTCACAAAATACGCCCGTCACAAAAGCTTTGCAGAATATGTGGGCATAATGGATAAAAAAGAGGTGTTAGTGGGGAAGCAAGTATGACTATTTCTAGTGCTGGATAGTGATTGAACTTCTGACCTCTAAGTGTGACATTGACCTTTGACCTAGAGACCTGTTTCATGTGCGCACCACTATGTTTCATGATGGTGAACTTTAATATCATGTATTACTAAAATCCATCCATGCATGTAGAAGATATGCTCCGGACAAAATCTGGACATTTCATCATCTCTAGTGACCTTGACCTTACATATATTGACAGGATTATGCGTGTAACCCTCAGTCTCATGATGGTGAAAATTTATGTTGGAATCCCTCAATTCATGAGGACTAAATGGTCCATACACACATTATCATATTTTTATCTGACCTTCGACCTCAATGTGTGACCCTTACCTTGGCCACAGGGACCTGAATTTTGCGTACGACACACCGCCTTACAATGGTCAACATTTGTGCCAAGTTGTATTAAAATCTCTCGATACATGTAGAGGTTTTGCTCCGGACAAGCATTTTTCATTGACCTCTAGGTATGAACTTGACCTTTGACTTAGAGACCTGGTTCATGCGCATAAAACTTTGCTTAATGATGGTGAACTTTAATATCATGTATTACTAAAATCCATCCATGCATGTAGAAGATATGCTCCGGACAAAATCTGGACATTTCATCATCTCTAGTGACCTTGACCTTACATATATTGACAGGATTATGCATGTAACCCTCAGTCTCATGATGGTGAAAATTTATGTTGGAATCCCTCAATTCTTGAGGACTAATTGATCCATACACACATTATCATATTTTTATCTGACCTTCGACCTCAATGTGTGACCCTTACCTTGGCCACAGGGACCTGAATTTTGCGTACAACACACCGCCTTACAATGGTCAACATTTGTGCCAAGTTGTATTAAAAATCTCTCTATACATGTAGAAGTTTTGCTCCGGACAAGCATTTTCCACTGACCTCTAGGTATGAACTTGACCTTTGACTTAGAGACCTGGTTCATGCGCGTAACACTACGATTTATGATGGTGAACTTTAATATCATATAATACTAAAATCCATCCATGCATGTAGAAGATATGATCCCGACAAAATCTGGACATTTCATCATCTCTAGTGACCTTGACCTTGCATATATGGACCTGGTTTTTGCGTGTAACCCTCAGTCTTATGATGGTGAACATTTGTGATAGATTCCCTCAATTCATGACTAAATTGTCCATACTCACATTTTTATCTGACTTTTGACTTCTGTTTGCGATCTTTACCTTGGCCACAGGGACCTAAATTTTGCACGGGACAATGGTGAACATTTATGCCAAGTTATATTAAATCCCTCAATGCATGTAGAAGTTCTGCTCCAGACTAGCGTTTTCCACTGATCGCTAGGTGTGACCTTGACCTTCATAAGTGCAACACTACATTTCATGAAGGTGAACTTTTGTATTAAGTAATACTAAAATACCTCCATGCACGTAGAAGATATGCTCCGGACAAAGCTGGATGCCGCCCGCCCGCTTGCCATGGGCATTCCCATAATACACCACGTTATTCAAACGGGCGTATAAAAACTTTTAAAAGTCTTCTTGTCAGAAACCATAAGACCTAGGGTTTAGATGTTTTGTTTGTACTACTGCCTAGTGGACCTCTACCAAGTTTATACAAATCATGGTCCCTAGATCAACATTGGCCCCGCCCCAGTTGTCACTTGGTTTACATCAAGTTATATAGGAAAAGGTTTTATAGAAAGTAAAAGGCCTTGAGCTTAGATAAATATGGTTCAGCATTGCCAAGTTAATTAGATGGTCTTTGGAAGATCTTGACCCTCATCAAGGTATCCAGCCCCCGAACACCTCACCTTGGTACCCCCACCCCAACCAAAAAAGAATCCCTAGATGAGGTAGGAAGGTACTTAAACTTCATCCACCTTTGTCCTTGACCTTCATGTGACCTACTTCCATGTTTTTTAAACTTCATCAATGAAATTTTAACTTTTTGTATGAATTTGCATGCAGACTTCAATTTTGACCTTGACCTTACATCCTTGTTTTTGAAGATATGTCTTTGAAATTTTAACTATTTGTATAAGTTTGCATACAGACTTCAAATTTGACTTTGGTTTATGTAGAACTATTGACCTTCTTTATTGGTTTTAAAATACTTTTTGATATCTGATGTGGTATTTGAACTGTATGCACTCCCACCCCCACTCCACCAGTTGTTTGGTAGTTTCTTTTCAGATGAGTCACCCTGGACCATCTGGTCCTCCTGCTTAAAGATATTTCTTGTTTCTTTTTCTAAAGTCAGCATTTAAGAAATGGGTAAAACTAGCAAAAATGGTACGAATAAAAATGTATTAGGAATTACTTTTATTTTGATGTGATTTAAGCTATTGTGCTTCAAGGAATTTGCGAGCCTTGCTGGCGCGTTCATATAGCATTAAATGCACCACAAGTAAGAGTAATTCCTTAAAGAAAAACAAAGTCATGTGATAATAAAATTAAGTTATTATTCAAAATTGTCCCAACACTTCTTTAGACACAGTATCTTAAAACATGCTTTGAATATTGAAAGCTCGAGTCAAAGAAATAATTGAGTGAATGACTTAAATTATTACCAACATCACCAAAAAGTATTTATAAGGGAAATGTCTAGAAATTTCTTGATTTAATGACAAATTTTACTTATTGTTTAATATGTCATATATTTTGTAAGTTTCAACATTTCATTGTCAAGATTTCATTTCATTTGTTTCCTCCTTCCATTCTTTCTTTTGTGTTTGCATTTTGTAATATTGTACATATTCTTGTGTGGACCATATTGAAAATTGATAGTTACACCAAATATGTCATCCACATTAAATGAAGTCGTTATTATTATTATTATAACAGGTTGTGGCAATTTTATTGTTCCATTGTAATTTATAAAGTATGGTGGCTGGGTGGTAAAGGTGTTGGTCTTGACTTTCATGGGACGAATGGCCACGTGGGCTCGAACTCCACATGAACTAGGTAAGATGCCATTAGGAAAAATAAAATTGAAGTGTTGTACTCTATCAGTCACTGGCATGAATGTTCTTTTTGTAAAACTGATTTTTACAACTTTCACCACTCTTTATTCAACCAAGATTCATCCTGGCAGTAGGTAACACAAACCCAGGACGCACTTTGATATTGTCCAGGAAATGGTGCAATGCTTTCCTGATAAATCTGTGGAAACAAGATTACAGAAGATAAAGTATTTGCATATATTATACTCATTAAACCTATTGCGGTGTTGATTACAAAATTAAACAAGCACTATGTTCGAATGAATGCCATGCCCCCAAAATTAAAGTTTTGTGACAAACAGACAGACCTAAAACAATATGCCCTCCCTCTGGGGGTGAGGGGACAGTGGGCTTGTAAGGTTCAGATTGCGGGAGATTCATGTCAGGATTTATTCTTGACTCAGTGACAACACCAACCTGGAAAATCAAGTGGCTAGTTTTTATTTTTCAGAATATTTCTTATTTCCTCAGTAATACTGACCTCTGGGATATAGACAGAACACTTCACTCTGTGGTTTGGAGTAAGATAATCAGATTGGCAAATCTGTGAACTAAAAGCAAATTCTCAAAGAAAATAAGAATTTGGAGTCAGTATTCACTGTTTCATACAGAAAAAAAATTATTGTAAATGTTCAAACATTTTGCTATTTTCAATCCAAACTGTAACCAATGAGACACATTATGATGATTTGTATATCCTGCAGAAAAAAACAACAAGTCAACACAAGTCTTTCTTGGTAGGTAAACATGTTACCTATGAATCTATAACAGGAAGATTAAGAACAGGTGGTTATGATAAGCAAGAAAGGTAAAAATGGTGTTTTTCAAATAAAAGACAGATGCACTGTCTCACTGTTATTTATTGCTTTTTGTTCTCCTCTGTTCAAGGTTTAAAGATATTCAAAACAAAAATTCTGTGAAGGATATTCAACCCTCTTCTCGCAAGGACTTTTTTAGCTCACCTGAGCACAAAGTACTCAAGGTGAGCTTTTGTGATCGCCTGATGTCCGTCTTCCGTCCGTGCGTGCGTTGTCAACTTTTTCTTCAAACAACCTCTCCCGAACTGCTGGGCCAATCTTGCTGAAACTTGGCAGGAACAAACTTGATAGAGGTCTACTAGACAATGCTACATACCAAATATCTAAGCTGTAGGCATTGTGGTTTCTGAGAAGAAGACTTTTAAAGATTTCCTATATAAGCCTATGTAAAATCAATTGACCCCCGGGGTGGGGCCTATTTTGACCTAGTAGCTATGACTTGAAGAAACTTAGTAGAGGTCCACTGGACAATGCTGCACACCAAATATCTAAACTCTAGGCCTTGCGGTTTCTGACAAGATTTTTTTAAAGTTTTTCCTATATAACTCTATATAAAACATGTGACCCCCGGGGCTGGGCCATTTTTGACCCAGGAACCATGATTTTAACAAACTTGGTAAAGGTCCACTGGACAATGCTGCACACCAAATATCTAAACTCTAGGCCTTGTGGTTTCTGACAAGAAGATTTTTTAAGTTTTCCCTATATAAATCTATGTAAAATCAACTGACCCCTGGGATGGGGTCAGGTTTGACCCCACGGTCATAATTTGAACAAACTTGGTAGACGTCCACTAGATGATGCTTCATACCAAATATCTAAGCTCCAGGCCTTGTGGTTTCGGAGAAGAAGATTTTTAAAGTTCCAACTTTGAAAATCTATTTTTAGCTCCTGTGGCCTACAAATGCAATGGACCTGAACCATTTTGGTAAAGCTTCATGCAAGTAACATTCCTGCCAAGTTTCAGCAAGATTGGCCCAGCAGTTCAGGAGAAGAAGTTGTTTGTAGGAAAAGTTGACGACGCACGCACGCATGGACGGACATCAGGTGATCACAAAAGCTCACCTTGAGCACTGTGCTCAGGTGAGCTAAAAAGGCAATTTTTAAAAATCTTCTTACTGGAAACCTCAATGCCTACAGCTTAGATATTTGGTATGCAGCATTGTCTAGTGAACCTCTACCTAGTTTGTTTGAAAAATGTCCCCGGGATCACTATTGGCCCTGCCCTAGGGGTCACAAGTTTTAAATAGCAGTATAGAAGAAAATCTTTAAAAATCTTCTTGTCTGAAACCACAAGGCCTAGAATTTTAAAATTTGGTATGAAGAAAGCTTTATCAAGCTTTTTGAAATTATTAGATTAGGTTAAAGGTCATGGAGGCTAAAAATAGATTTATCTACTGTACCTTTTAGAGCCTTCATTTATAGACCAATATCTTTGATATTTAGTATATAGGTTCCTTGCATGGACGTCTACCCATGGGTAGGGTTTGAGGTCACTGGGTCAAGGTCAAGGTCACCATAGCTTGTGATAGATATTTCTACTTTCTGTCATATAGCCTTTATTTATTGACTGATATTTTACATATTTGGTTTGTAGGCACTTACATATTTTCAATTAAAAAATGAAATACTGCTTAACAGCAAACCTACAGCCAAAGTACTCAGGTGAGCCATCCAGGGCCATCATGTTTTCTTTTCTATGGAGAAAAAAACGAAGGCTAAAACAAGAGTGATGACAGAGAATTTATGCATACATAAGATAACCATGCTAAAAATAATTTCTACAATGTTTTACAAAAACCAACGCTAAAAGCAGATTTTACCATTTTGTTTTTACAGCAAATCTTCCAAAAAAAATGTATATCTTCATAAGTAAAACAAAAATTTATACAAGAACTTGACAATAAGTTTCCTTTTACTAAGTTAAACTCCCTGATTTACAAACATTCTCAATACCATATTAAAATTGTTCCAATCAGTTTTGAGATTCAGACATTGGCAGTTCTGATGGTTTCACATATAAAAATGGCTCACATATTTTTTGTTTACTTTAAGGATGTAAAAACTACTATGCTTATCTAACTATCTAATCTAACTACACCAGAAGAATATATTAGTACACATGCTGATATAGACAGGAAATACAACTTTTCTTCTTTTGTTTCACAAAGGTACAAAAGTCGTATTTGCATATTAATTATGAAATAAAAAACATTAAGGAAGCACTTCAAAGAAACAAATAAACACAAAAAGTTATTTACAAAAGAATCAGTTTAAGTTTCAATTTCATCAATTACTGATGCTATACTGTAAACCTACTAATTTTTTTTTCTTCTATTTCATACAAGTTACCTTCAACCCTTACCCTGCTGGAGGTAATTTACACTGCCTTTGCAACCAGTGCAGACCAAGATCAGCCTACACATCCATGTAGTCTGATCATCATCTGTACTATTCGCCATTCAGTCAGTAAATTTTCAATAAGCACCCCTATAAACAATTAATGGATCTGTCCAAACTGAAAGATGGACAAGTCCATTTTAGATATTTAGCATTGTCAGGGTTGTAGTCAGCCAATTTTGGTGAAATAGATGTAATATTGCTCCAATAATCTTGACACAGTTAGGTTCAATTAAGTAATAGCACACACCTCTCAGGGTATTCTGATATCATGGTGAGCGCCCTGTCATGCCACAGTTATTGACCGGCTGAAGCCAAAAGCTTAGGTATGTTTAAGGCCAATCATATTTAGCTCAGACACAACACAGGGACTGCTGAAAAGAGGGAACAAACTTATGTGACGTATAATTTTGCTACTTAAAACATTCTTTGCTCTCTTGTCACAACTAATGATCAAAATATCTCGATTGTTTTGGTAAAAACTGACCAAACAGAACAGATGATGCAAATGATGACTGCAAATAAAGCCAAGATAATATTAACACCAACATTATATGAATGATGAAAATGCAAGTTTAGATTAAATGTAAATGATTATAATGATGGAATTTGTTTGAAAAGCTACAACTTAAAAGCTAAAAAGATACTGAAATGATAATGATGATGATGATGATGAAAATTACCGGTATGATGACAGAAATAATGAAAATGGTGATGTTAAATACTAAAATAGTAACTTATGATAATGAAGTAAATGATGAAGATCCCATGACATACAGATAAGTGATGAATATCATGTGTAAATGATGATTAAAGCAATGATGAAAAGTGATGAAGATGATGATTTCTATGGTCTTAACCTTTCCCATGACATACAGATAAGTGATGAATATCATGTGTGATGATTAAAGCAATGATGAAAAGTGATGAAGATGATGATTTCTATGGTCTTAACCTTTTCCATGACATACAGATAAGTGATGAATATAATGTGTAAGTGATGATTAAAGCAATGATGAAAAGTGATGAAGATGATGATTTCTATGGTCTTAACCTTTCACATGACATACAGATAAGTGATAAATATCATGTGTAAGTGATGATTAAAGCAATGATGAAGATGATAATTTCTATGGTCTTAACCCTTTCACATGACATACAAATAAGTGATAAATATCATGTGTAAGTGATGATTAAAGCAATGATGAAGATGATGATTTCTATGGTCTTAACCTTTCACATGACATACAGATAAGTGATGAATATCATCATGTGTAAGTGATGATTAAAGCAATGATGAAGATGATGATTTCTATGGTCTTAACCCTTTCACATGACATACAAATAAGTGATAAATATCATGTGTAAGTGATGATTCAAGCAATGATGAAGATGATGATTTCTATGGTCTTAACCCTTTCACATGACATACAGATAAGTGATGAATATCATCATGTGTAAGTGATGATTAAAGCAATGATGAAGATGATGATTTCTATGGTCTTAACCCTTTCACATGACATACAAATAAGTGATAAATATCATGTGTAAGTGATGATTAAAGCAATGATGAAGATGATGATTTCTATGGTCTTAACCTTTCACATGACATACAGATAAGTGATAAATATCATCATGTGTAAGTGATGATTAAAGCAATGATGAAGATGATGATTTCTATGGTCTTAACCCTTTCACATGACATACAAATAAGTGATAAATATCATCATGTGTAAGTGATGATTCAAGCAATGATGAAGATGATGATTTCTATGGTCTTAACCTTTCACATGACATACAGATAAGTGATGAATATCATCATGTGTAAGTGATGATTAAAGCAATGATGAAGATGATGATTTCTATGGTCTTAACCCTTTCACATGACATACAAATAAGTGATAAATATCATCATGTGTAAGTGATGATTCAAGCAATGATGAAACGTGATGAAGATGTTAATTACATAATGATTAATAACTAATACAATGATAACAAATGTGAAAAATTACCAAGACAAAGAAAAAATATGACCTGGATGACAGCTGTAATAGTGATATGATGCAAATGATACATACATGATAGGTAATGACACTAAATTCAGACAAAATATGAATCTTAATACAATTAAGACAATTTAGCAACTGTACATTATAGAGACTTTTTCAACAAACGTCTGTTATCCTGATACAGGATGGGTGGATAGGGGCCACACAGAGTTCACAGAATATCAAGTCATTTACCTCTCTAATGATGATTTTATGACATGGTCTAGAAAAATATGTTCGTGGACGTAATTCTGGGTTTTAATCTCAGCTGCCTTTACACAGAAATTTTCTGTACTAAAATATGAATCCTTTCATGCCCCTCTCCCACGGCTTGAAAGTGTGAACTACATTTAAAGGTGTGTACCCGGTATGTGTCAGGAAATGAATGCTATGATGAAGAGTTAAGGGCAATAACCTGCCCCCTTATACCCCGTGCCTAATCCAGGCCTGCCATTATTACACAGAACCTAAAGTTCCTTAAAAGCTATAAACTTTTTCTAATGTATAGTCACTTTTACCTGACATATAAACATAAAACATAAACATTTATAAGATATGTGAAAAATTTTTCATGATATCTGCAGAATTGCAAAACTATTGCATCTCAGCTGAACTGTTCATGTTCTGACAGTCTAGAAATCTGATTTTTTTTTCTAAATCCCATACATCTCAGTTGATCAGCTGAAGTTTATTATAATATATATATATATAACAAGAAATGTTTGTAAAACATAAATGCCCCCCCCCCCCCCCCCCCGCAGCACCTAATTGCTTGTGTTCTCTAGTTATTGATCAGAAACCGTTTTTAGGATCAAGGTTCCTGTGGCCCTGACCTTTAACCTAATGACCTCAAAATCAATAGGGGTCATTAACTGGTCATGACCAACAAGCATACCAAGTTTGGTGAACCTAGGTCAAAGCATTCTCTAGTTATTGATCGGAAACCGTTTTTAGAGTCAAAGTCTCTGTGAGCTTGACCTCTGACCTCAAAATCAATAAGGAGTCATCTACTGGTGATGACCAACCAGCATACCAAGTTTGGTGAACCTAGGTCAAAGCGTTCTCTAGTTATTAATCAGAAACCGTTTTTAAGATGAAGGTCCCTGTGATCTTGACCTTTGACCTAATGACCTCAAATTCAATAGGGGTCATCTACTGGTGATGACCAACCAGCATACCAAGTTTGGTGAACCTATGTCAAAGTGTTCTCTAGTTATTGATCGGAAACCGTTTTAAGGATGAAAGTCTCTGTGATCTTGACCTTTGACCTAATGACCTCAAAGTCAATAGGGGTCATCTACTGCTGATGACCAACCAGCATACTAAGTTTGGTGAACCTAGGTCAAAGCGTTCTCTAGTTATTGATCCGAAACCGTTTTTGGGATGAAGGTCCCTGTGAGCTTGACCTTTGACCTAATGACCTCAAAATCAATAGGGGTCATCTACTGATGATGATCAACCAGCATACCAAGTTTGGTGAACCTAGGTCAAAGCGTTCTCTAGTTATTGGTCGGAAACCGTTTCTACCTACAAGGTCAATGTGACCTTGACCTTTGACCCCAAAATCAATAAGGGTCATCTACTGGTGATGGACAATCATTCTACCAAGTTTGAAGTTCCTAGGCCTAAGCGTTCTTTAGTTATTGGTCGGAAACCGTTTCTACCTACAAGGTCAATGTGACCTTGACCTTTGACCCCAAAATCAATAGGGTTCATCTACTGGTGATGGACAATCATCCTACCAAGTTTGAAGTTCCTAGGCCTAAGCATTCTTTAGTTATTGGTCGGAAACCATTTGGTCTACGGACCGACCGACAGACAGACAAATGCAAAGCAATATACCCCCTCTTCTTTGAAGTGGGGGCATAATTACATAAGTTAAAATTGCTGTTCATGTCCAAAATAAGTGTAAAAAAAAAAAAAAACCATAACAAGTCTTATTATCTTTTCTAATGGCCCTATTTTCTTTTTCTTTACATGATTCTGATGCTTAAAAAACACCAACAGGTTAACATTTATATACAATTTTTATAGTAAAGGTACTTGTTATAATATAAGTTCTACAACATTACTCCATACTTTTCTCTCATGAAACAAATATTGAAACATTCTTAACATACAACAGAAAAGTTCATTCACATGTCTGATATAAACTCCCTTGTTAGTTTCTAACTTTTACCTTTTCAACAATCATTCTATACTACACACACACATAAAACTATTCTGACAAAATCATACTAAATCAACTTGACAGTTAGTCTGAAAATTTTCATTACAGCTTTACATGATATTTAAAGAAAACATTCTCAGATAAGAAAACCTGGGAAGTACACAAAGGCAAAAACATTCTACGGTGTGCTCCAGGTGGGAAAAAATTCTCAGATTCTTTGACAAGTAAGATACATTCTTAAAGCAGCTCATTCACAGAATTTGAATCCCTTCAAAAGTAGATACTTATCATCATGAATAAATGATCAGTAAA
The DNA here is from genome assembly GCA_012932295.1 of Cyclina sinensis. Lineage (NCBI taxonomy): Eukaryota > Metazoa > Mollusca > Bivalvia > Venerida > Veneridae > Cyclina > Cyclina sinensis. Next base: position 24,516,914 of record JAAONU010000010.1, read on the forward strand.
ATCTATTTCCAGTATATATTCTTACAATGTGTCACTGACTTTTTTTAAAAATTATGCTCTGTAACATGACAAATGGTACAGACATTGACAATATAGTCTTATAGCATTTGCTGTGCCATTAAACATAAGTTAAAATATATTCTGGTCAGAATTTCTCGTGGGGTGGTTAAGTTTCCATTGTTTGTTTATTATATGGTTAGAGAAACATAAATGAATGAAGAAACTGTTTTCAAGAAGGAATTCATTTTTTTTTTCATTAAAAGTGTGAATGAGCTGCTTTAAAAGTGCTTATTCACAGATTTTGGGTCAAACTTAGATTTTCAAAAAAACTGTTCTTAGTGAGGGTTTTATCATCCTTAACAACTAAAAAAGCAGTGTCATTTCTGAGGAATCAGTGATATAGAGCTAATGAACCAAAATACACCAAAATTAGCACAAAGCATTAGTTACGCCCTTCAAAACAGCATACTTTCAGAGCTTACTTTTGGCATGAAATAAAAATTTCCTGCCCATTGTACCTTGAATTATTTTTCTATCACACTATGTCTCCAAATCTCTGTTTGAGTGCTAGACATTTAATTTTGGTTTATAAAGAGTGAATGAGCTGCTTTAAGTAAGGCATCAGCTTGGTCGAGTTCTACGAATCATTCAATCCTTCAAGTTCCAGAGCTTTGTATCAAACAGTTCCAGATATCTTCACATCCTTTTGAACTTAAACAAGCCGCGTATGTCTTGAGGTATCATCTTGAATCTTGGTATGACAACAACTTTTATGACAGAGAAATCTCGGTTCAAGGCACCTGCAACAATGAAACAAACAACAAATTCAATTTGCATTCCTTCTCAAGAAGAGTTTCTTCTAATGAGTTCAACAGAACATCTTAAAAATGATTTTCATTTGGAACCTGTTTCTGGAGACCCAATATGGGTAACCATACACAGTGTTAAATGTTTGAGCTGAGGTTCAGGATCAATTCTGTAAGAACAGATCAATGCTTGCAAAGCATAAAAGCAAAGAAAAAAAAAAATTCAATCTATGACAATGTGAAACAAGAGGATCGCTCACCTGAATACTTTGGGTCTGCTGTTGAGCAAACTTCAGAAGCTTATTTAAGATTCTCCCCATATATATCTATATGAATTCACGTCTGACACCTTCTGACAAACTAGATGGGTGTTCAGTGGAACACTTGTGTCGCCCTTGGGTACTCTGTTAGAATAACTAAAAAGGTAAACAAGAGCCTGCTGTGGTTGAGGGTGGATGGGGAGTCAAGTACCTATGTATTAAAATTTAAAAAAAAATTGGGCCCGGTAGAGGGGGAGTAAAGTACCTATGTTTAAAAAAAAAAGCGCGGGGGGGGGGGGGGGGGGGGGGGGTTATGAGAGTGGATGGGGAGTCACGTACCTATGTATTAAACAAAAACAAAAAAAATATTGGGCCCGGGTGGGGGGGGGGGGGTGGGGGGTAACTGGTTGGGAGGGGGGAGGGGTTGAGGTAGGGGGGGGGGGGGAATAAAGTGCATATGTTGTAAAATTTAAAAAAAAAAAAAAAAAAAAAAAATTGGGCCCGGGGGGGTGACTGGGAGGGGGGGGGTTGAGGTAGGATGGGAAGTAAAGTACATATGTTTTAACATTAAAAAAAAAAAAAAAATTGGGCCCGGAGTACTTACCCATCTCATGTCAGTTAATATTTTATTTCTAGGCTTAAGAAGTTTTTTTTTTTATATATAAGTTTAAGAAAAATCAAGTGACCCCGGGGGTGGGCCTAACTATGACCCTAGGGACATGGGTACCAACAATCTTTGCAGGGGTCTTGCTGGTGATCAAGTATTCCAAGTTTGAATGGAATATCCTTGACACTTTTTGAGACATGGACATAAAGAAAAAGGTTAACCAAGAAATTATAACTTGAAAAAAGGGGCATATCATTGCAAAAAAAATTTGAGGGTTATCTGCCCTTGAAAAATGGTGTTGTCTTAAGTGATACAATTGTAAGCATTACAACTGGAAAGTTTGATGAAGAAACATGAAGAAATGGCATAGTTATAGCCAATGTTAAGTTTTCATGACAAAATCCAAGTACAAAAAGGGGCATAACTCTGTAAATTGTGATCTTGACCTATACATTTTGGCATCATCATGACCCTTTTGTCGTAAGCAATATAATTTGGAAGTTTGATGTTGAAATGTTAAAAAATGGCAAAGTTATTCCCAACGTTAAGTTTTCATGACAAAATCCATGTATAAAAAGGGGCATAACTCTGTCAAATGTGACCTTGACCTAGAAATTTTGGCATCAACCTGACCCTGTTGTCATAAGCAATACAATTTGAAAGTTTGATAAGATAATGTTTAGAAATGGCAAAGTTATAGCCAACGTTAAGTTTTCGTGACGGACCGACGGACAAAGCGATCCCTATGTATCACCTTTTCTTCGAAAGGGCGACACAAACAAAAATTAGGGCAAATTTTAGGGCAATATTTAAGAAATTTTTGGGATAAAATTAGGAGTTTTAGGGTACATAAAAGAAATTTTAGGACTAAAATTTAGAATTTTATAGCTAAACTATGGCTCCAAAAGACCATGATATGAATTTGAACAAACTTGGTTGCGGTCCACCAGACAATGCTACAAACCAAATCTTAACGCCTAGGGCCTTGTGGTTTCAGACAAGAAGATTTTCAAAGTTTTTCCTATATAAGCCTATGTAAAATTAACTAACTGTAGGGCCAAATTTGACCCAAGATGTATAATTTGAACAAACTTGATAGAGGTCCACTAGACAATGCTACATACGAAATCTCAGGGCTCAAGGGCTTATGGTTTCAGACACGATTTTCAAACTTTTACCTATATAAGCCTATGTAAAATCAATTGACACCTGGCACAGAGCCAGCCTTGACCCCAAAGTTATAATTTGAACAAACTTGATAGAGGTCCACTAGACAATGCTACATACCAAATCTTAAGGCTCAGGGCCTTGTAGTTTCAGACAAGAAGATTTTCAAAGTTTTCCCCATTGAAGCCTATGTAAAATCAAGTGACCCCCGGGGCAGGGCCAAATTTAATTTGAACAAATTTGGTAGATGTCCACTAGACAGTGCTACAAACCAAATCTTAAGGCTCAGAGCCTTGTGGTTTCAAACAAGAAGATTTTCAAAGTTTTCCTTTCTCTTGATGGAATTCAATTCTTTGAACAACTTTGGTAGAGCTTCATGCAAGGAATATCCCTGGCATGTTTCGTCAAAGTTGGCTTAGCGGAATAGGAGGAGAAGTCGTTCAAGTCAAATTGTTGATGACCCATGACACCGCACAATAAATGATGATGATGTGAGCTAAAAAGGGCAGTATAAAGAACCATTCTGTGAAGTTCAATAGAAAATGGCTATTAAAGCAGTTTGAGATGAAATGTCATTTGCAGCCAAATATTGATGAAAATCTATTTTTTAAAGTGACTGATTCACAGATAGGCAGACGATGAAAAAAAAGAGAAAATATTCATACATCTGGTAATTCTAGCTGTATTCATGAAGAACATATCTAAACTAAGTTACTGACTCATTTTTTGTCATATCCTCCATTTTTACTTTACCGACTGAAAGGTCATGGGTTCGAACCCTGGTAAAATCAGAACTTTTTTTTTCATTTTTCATGGTGTATAGAAGTATAATATTATATTTCTTTCACAGTTTATTAACTTCTCCTAAATTCTAAAGAAAAAATAAATTCTGTGAGTCAGTTGCTTTAACTCGGAGTGCTTTTTAATACAACAGAGTGGAACCATTTCAGCAATTTTGATAATGCTTTATAAGAAACATTTTTGTAAACTTTAGTGGAATATGACCTTGCATTTTATGAGATGTTGTTTCAATATTTTTCTATTTTAAGCTTTTGCAGCCCTTATGTGCAGCAGAGCAGAACTGTCTGAGCAATTTTAGAAAAAGGCAATTTTGAGCAATTTTAGAAAAAGGCAATTTTGAGCAATTTCAGAAAAAGGCAATTTTGAGCAATTTTAGAAAAAGGCAATTTTGAGCAATTTTAGAAAAAGGCAATTTTGAGCAATTTTAGAAAAGGGCAATTTAAGGAAATTTCTGGAGTTTGGTGGAAAATGACTAAGCTGTTTATAAATTGGCGAAAATCTGTTTGGTTCAGGCAGCCATTCTATGCAACAAGTGAAACCATTAAGGCAATTTTGATACAGGGGTCAAATTTAGAGGAAAATGACTAAGCAGTTTAAGACAAAGTATTGTTTCAAACAATTTGTTTGATTCTTTTTTCTTTTTCTATTTTCAGCGTTTGCAGCCCTTATGTGCAATGACCCAGACTATTTTGAGCAATTTAAGAAAAAGGGAAATACAAGGAACATTTCTATTAAATTTGATTGAAAATGACCATGCAGTTTTGGAGATGTCATTTAAAGAAAAATGTTGACGATGGACAACGGACACAGGGTGATCCCAATCGCTCAAATTGAGCATATGCTCAGGTGAGCTAAAAACAACAGAAAAGCTGTACCTGTAGCATTCAGAACAAGAACAGCATCGAAGAGGGCTTGTAGAACAATACGACTCCATTCAAGATCTGACCACTTGCCTGCAGCATCAATCCAGGCAAATACTGTACACATGACGAAGCACTAAAACATACATTAAAACAGACCAGTTAATCATTTTATAAAGGGGGAACTTAGTGGATTATCTACCCTGAATACTCTCTGACATTACATTGGTCCTCCCATTTGGATTCCTCAGCTTTTATCACTATTTTCTCTTTTGGTATGGTGATAATTAAGCATAATTTGCAACAATGGTAGTCAGATTACATATTAAGTTTAGCAACATGTTTTGTTAACACCATTATCTGTGTTTTTTGATAATCCTAATTTTTTATTTAAGATATAAGTGACAATTTTCACAACTAAAAGTCAAGACCATCACAATTAGAAACAAGGATAAAGTTAGAGGATTCCAACTGAAAGGACCAATGTGCTATTTGGTCCACCTTTGATGTTATCTGAGTAAGGGAGATAATTTGTTATCAGGAATGTCCCTCATTACAGTTCAAATAACCAGACATTGAAGACGTGACAAGGCAAGGGAACATAAACATTGACCAGAATAGCCAAGTATGGAAGACATGACACAGCAATGAAACCTAAACACCAACCAAGTTAATCATTTTATTGTTACTGTGGGCGGACTTCTAATTTTTAAAAATATTCAATTACTACAGCTGGTTTCCTTTGAATCCCTTCCCCTTATTATAATTGTTGTCCATTTCACCTCTTTTACTCAACTGATCCTAATTTTAAATTGAATTTATGGCTAGTTCCTAGACTAACTACTGTCAACTAACATGTGTTCAACTGTATAGAACTATTATCTTTAGGTTCTTGAGAAACAATTTTAACACAACCTACCAGCCACTGACAGAATACAACCGCATCTTTGTCATTCTTGCGCAGGAAGTTTGCAGCACGATTACTCAACATTGCCATGGCTAGAAGAAACGTTCCATTTCCCCTTGATATGAAACCATGAACAGCATCCAGCTTGCCAACATCTCCCTGAACCTGACAGATCAATCATAATGAAATAGTTGAAATAAATTGTCTGACAAATCAAAACTGATGAAATAAACTATAAAGAATTTTCTGCCAAGTAAAAATGATGAACTCTTTATAACGCATGTCTTCATAAAATGCTGATCGCAATATAACACATTTTATAGGCACTAAAAATGATAAACTAGAAAAGCTGTATCTCTTGGCATGTATTAAATGCCCATTTATATTAATAAAACACAAGTATTATGCACCTATCAAAGATTTCCCTTAGCAAAATACACTGTCTAAATCCAGGGGTCTTGATTGCCTTGAGAATAAAATGTCACTCAAGAAATACAACCTGGCTAAACCTATAACCGGTGTTGCAGTCTCACTGAGCTTTTAAAATACTGCTTGTTAGGAATTCCCGCAGCCCAACATCCTGTACATGCAGGGGTTTCATTAAGAAGCCGGGATTTCCTCCTGCTATTTTGAGACCTTCATCTGGGTAGTTTTCTTAAAATCAGGCTTATTTTAAAACAAACTGGCAACAAATCCCCCACCTACTTTACATGTATTCCCTCCAACTCAAAAACTTAATGAAACCGCTGACATGCTCAAAGAACCTTCCCCACCTCTCCCAGATCCCCTAGTGAAGCAAACATTGTTTAGTGCTCAACAGTAACACACCCAGTCTCACAGCAGTTATTGCTAAACACAAGCTCGCTATCTATTAATGCAACAATCACAAACTTTAACCATTTCTTTCTTTTTTTAAGGAATATTGTGACTTATTTCTGGAGGATTCATTGCAACTCCTTTTATCTTTAAGGGCCCTGTGGTCAAGTGAGTTATAGGATATATAAAGCAATCAAGTTAAGAGTTCGATTCCCAGCTGCAGCATAATTTCTTTACTTTAATTCAGGGCCAAGAGAAATTCCTTTGAACAGGTAATACTACCAGCTGAAAGAAATCTAGACTATAACAGTATGCCAGTGACGGGTTCGGGTTGCTAGCTTGACTGTAAAAGTTGACTGTTCATCCAATAATAATTCCTCCTATAATAATACATGACCTTCAATAATAATGCATGACCTTCTATAAAAATATATGACCTTCTATAATAATATATGACCTTCTATAATAATATATCACCTTCTATAATCATACATGACTTTTAATAAAAATATATGACCTTGTATAATAATACATGACTACTATAATAATATATAACCTTCCATTAAAATACATGATCTTCTATAATAATACATGTCCTTCTATAATAATATATGACCTTCTTTAATTATATATCACCTATAATCATATTTGACCATCTATAATCATACATGACCTTCTATAATAATATATGACCTTCTAAAAAAACATGACATTCTACAATAATATATGTCCTTCTATAATAATGCATGACCTTCTATATTAATATATGACCTTCTATAAAAATACATGACCTTCTATAATATATGACCTTCTATAATCATACATGACCTTATATAAAAAAATATATGACCTTCTATAATAATACATGACTACAATAATAATATATGACCTATATAATGCATGACCTTCTGTAATAATGCATGACCTTCGATAATAATACATGACCTTCTATAATAATGCATGTCCTTCTATAATAATTCATGACCTTCTATAATAATATATGTCCTTCTATAATAATACATGACCTTCTATAATAATATATGTCCTTCTATAATAATACATGACCTTCTATAATAATATATGTCCTTCTAAAATAATAATAATGCATATCCTTCTATAATAATACATGACCTTTCTATAATAATGCATGACCTTCTATAATAATACATGTTCTTCTATAATAAAATATGACCTATTAATCATACATGACCTTCTATAATAATACATGACCTTCTTTAAAGCAGCATTACACAAATGAAAATATTTTTGTATAGATAACAAGTTGAGGTAATCTTAGTGTTTGAATTACCCTTTTCACACTTTCGGCTTAAATCTGAACACAATCTGTTTAGAAATACTTATTTTCAAGGGAAAATCCCTTGGCATCACTAAAGTTCTTATACCAACTTTTAATATGCTAATGAATATTAAATTTAGTTCGCACATGCGCATAGGCTATCAAATCAGCACTGGAAAAAACAAGGTATAGAGACACATGTCGGAACACAAAATTAAAACAGAAATTGGAAGAAGAGAGAATAGCGTCGAAAAAGGAATGAAGAAAAATAGAAATACGAGACATCCTTCCACAATTAAAAATTTGATTAACACATTTGAGAGATTGACAAATGCTAAAACGTCGCTAATGCCAAAATGAACGATGAGTAATTATTGGAAAACAACTTACTGAACTGCTACTCGACGCCATATTTGTTGATTTTCTTGTTGTTCGAACGTATCCGCATGATCCAAAGGCGGAGTTTCATATGTAAACCATAATTTTACTTTTGTTTTCGCATAAGGACGTCAAAGTTGTTCATGCTTATAAAAAGCATTTTCTTCGTTTTTGCACCAAAATACCAGCATGATTAGACATAAAATACCTTTTAGTCAGGAAACTTTTTATTTTTATGAAATCTGTGAAATGCTGCTTTAATCATATATGACCTTCTTTAATCATACGACCTTCTATAATAATATATGACCTTCTATAATAATACATGACCTTTTATAATAATATATGACCTTCTATAATAATACATGACCTTTTATAATAATATATGACCTTCTTATGACCTTCTATAATATTTCATGACCTTTTATAATTATACATGAACTTCTTTAATAATATATGACCTCCTATGATAATACATGACCTTTTATTATCATATATGACCTTCTATAAGCATATATGACCTTCTACAATAATACACGATCTTTCAGTGTAGCTTAGGTTATTATTCGCTTTTAATAACAACTATCTTCATGAAAAATATTTAACACATTAAATACTCTATGTTTATATTATAGACAACGTTGTTAGCATGTAATCAAGTCCTGTTAAATTTTAGATGTAACTCTAGTGTAACTAGTGTACTTCAATGTCGTTAACAATAGGATTACAATGTTTGTGTGTATACAAACAAAACAGACAGTTTTTGTGTGTTTCTGTCAGCATTCACTTACAAACTTCTATGAAAAAGCCTCATTTTTATCATTTTAAAATAACTGGTGCAATAAATCCTGTATTACATGACCACTTGTTTAATATACTACATATATCTATTCATCATACTTTACCATCATTTTCACTGTCCACTGTGGCATAGCATAGCTAATCACTCCCATCAGCAGGAATATTACAAATTGTACTCTCAGGTGGAAATTGGCATGTGACGCCTGCTCACCATAACCACCCCAGTCGCTTGACTTGAACGTATGAAACAACGTTCCCACCGTGAACAATAAGGTTACGTAAAATATAGTGGTCATTGACTGAAAATACAGCAATAAAGCTAAGGTTTAAAGTTTCATTGTTATAGTATTAACAGACTTAAAATGCTACTTTGGTGGTTTAATACACAAATTTGATCAAGGTAATAAACAAATCAGTAATAATTATAAATTTTTCACACTCATGTTACATCAGTGGTATTTCTTAAACAGTAAATGAAATGCTAACAAAAAGATAAGAACAAGTTTCTGTGTGGTTGTGGGATGGATGGTGTAAACAGCAGGCAGCAGGGTTCTGCTTAACCCTTACCATGCTAAACATATAAAATGAACTTGTTCATCTTTAAATTTGGACAGATCAATTAGTACTTATGAAAAGTTACTGACTAAATAGCAAACAGTGCAGGCTGATCTTGGTCTGCACTGGTCGCAAAGGCAGTCGGCTGCCTTAAGCTGGGTAGTGATTAGATACTATTTGTTAAACACTGAATAGTATGTAAAATGCCTTGAAGCTTTAAGAAAATATAGACTATATTATTACCTCATACTCGATTCTCGGTGATGCTGACGCTTTTTGCAGATGTGTCAGAAGGTAGCCTTTTGCCAGCAAATTTGACAACAATGACTGTGAATGAAAAAGAACACAACTTTTCATCTGTAAATACCATTACAGTACGGACCATTAAAATTAAATGTAAATATGAATGGATTTTACTAATTTATTATGGTAAACATAAAGTAAAAGCTGAAACTGAACTGAGAAAACAAGAGCTTTATTAGGAAATGCATTAGATGTGACCCATAAAATGTCAACAAGTAACTTGTTGGTACCTATGTCCATATATTCTGTGTCTCGGTATAATCAGACATTTTGTATAAAAGCTAGACATCTCTCTTGGTACGAGAAACAATTGGAGTTTTAGGCAAGAGGTTTTATGACAAAATCAGTATTAAACAAGAGCTGGCACTGGAAATTGACATATGCCCCCGAAATGTAGCTTTGAAATGAAACTGGTGTAAATATATAATTGAATATGCCTGTGGAAAAGAGATCAGACAAAAAATAGAGCATGAACTGAAGGTAAATGGTAAAGTAATGTTTTTCTGCTTCAGATTCTTATATGGACGTTGAAGACATAATTATTCAATGGAATAGAAAGCTGTGAGTTTGGCCTTGAATACAAACAATCCTGTTTTATTCCCAACCCCTACTGATGTTTTATATATAATAAAATCCCCCAAGCAGTTTTGGAGATGTAGCTTGCACAAGATTTTAATATAGAAGGTATAGTAAAACAATAGGGCCATGATGGCCCTGGATCGCTCACCTGAGTACTTTGGCTTTAGGTTTGCTGTTAAGCAGTATTTCATTTTTTAATTGAAAATATGTAAGTGCCTACAAACAAATATGTAAAATATCAGTCAATAAATAAAGGCTCAATGACAGAAAGTAGAAATATCTATTATAAGTTATGTTGACCTTGTTCCAGTGACCTAAAACCCTATCCATGGGTAGATGTCCATACAAGGAACCTATATACTGAATATCAAAGATATTGGTCTATAAATGAAGGCTCTATGAGGTACAGTAGATAAATCTATTTTTAGCCTCTGTGACCTTTAACCTAATCTAATAATTTGAAAAAGCTTGATAAAGCTTGCTTCATACCAAATTTTAAAATTCTAGGCCTTGTGGTTTCAGACAAGAAGATTTTTAAAGATTTTCTTCTATACTGCTATTTAAAACTTGTGACCCCTCAGGCGGGGCCAATAGTGATCCCCGGGACATTTTTCAAATAAACTAGTTAGAGGTCCACAAGACAATGCTGCATACCAAATATCTAAGCTATAGGCATTGAGGATTCCTGTAAGAAGTTTTTAAAGATTGCTTTTTTACATAATATGGGCCCCGGGGTGGGGCCAATTTTGACCCCGGGGCCAACATATAAACAATACTGGTAAAGGTTCTCTACACAATACTCCACACCAAATATCTAAGGTCTAGTCCTATTAGTTTCGGAGAAAAATGATTTTTCATGTTTTTTCTATATAACTATATGTAAACCAAGAGGATCCTGGGTCGTGGCCAATTTTGACCCAGGGGACATAATTTACACAAACTTGGTAGACATCCACTAGCGATTCTACATACCAAATATCTCAGCTGTAGGCAATGTGGTTTCTGAGAAGAAGATTTTTAAAGATTTCCTATATAAGTCTATGTAAAACAAGAAATGTTTGTAAAACATAAATGCCCCCCGGCAGCACCTAATTGCTTGTGGTTGGGCCAAAGCGTTCTCTAGTTATTGATCAGAAACCGTTTTTAGGATCAAGGTCCCTGTGGCCTTGACCTTTGACCTAATGACCTCAAAATCAATAGGGGTCATTAACTGGTCATGACCAACCAGCACACCAAGTTTGGTGAACCTAGCTCAAAGCATTCTCTAGTTATTGATCGGAAACCGTTTTTAGAGTCAAAGTCTCTGTGAGCTTGAACTTTGACCTAATGACCTCAAAATCAATAGAGGGTCATCTACTGTTGATGACCAACCAGCATACCAAGTTTGGTGAACCTAGGTCAAAGCGTTCTCTAGTTATTGATCGGAAACCGTTTTTAAGATGAAAGTCTCTGTGATCTTGACCTTTGACCTAATGACCACAAAGTCAATAGGGGTCATCTACTTGTGATGACCAACCAGTATACCAAGTTTGGTGAACCTACGTCAAAGCGTTCTCTAGTAATTGATCAGAAACCGTTTTTAGAATGAAGGTCCCTGTGAGCTTGACCTTTGACCTAATGACCTCAAAATCAATAGGGGTCATCTACTGGTGATGACCAACCAGCATACCAAGCTCGGTGAACCTAGGTCAAAGCGTTCCCTAGTTATTGATCGGAAACCGTTTTAAGGATGAAAGTCTCTGTGATCTTGACCTTTGACCTAATGACCTCAAAGTCAATAGGGGTCATCTACTGGTGATGACCAACCAGCATACAAAGTTTGGTGAACCTAGGTCAAAGCGTTCTCTAGTTACATTGTATTGATCGGAAACCATTTTTAGGATGAAGGTCCCTGTGAGCTTGACCTTTGACCTAATGACCTCAAAATCAATAGGGGTCATCTACTGGTGATGACCAACCAGCATACCAAGTTTGGTGAACCTAGGTCAAAGCGTTCTCTAGTTATTGATCAGAAACCGTTTTTAGGATGAAGGTCCCTGTGATCTTGACCTTTGACCTAATGATCTCAAAATCAATAGGGGTCATCTACTGGTGAAGACCAACCAGCATACCAAGTTTGGTGAACCTAGGTCAAAGCTTTCTCTAGGTATTGATCGGAAACCGTTTCTATTTACAAGGTCAATGTGACCTTGACCTTTGACTCCCTGACCCCAAAATCAATAGGGGTCATCTACTGGTGATGACCAACCAGCATACCAAGTTTGGTGAACCTAGGTCAAAGCATTCTCTAGTTATTGGTCGGAAACCGTTTCTACCTACAAGGTCAATGTGACCTTGACCTTTGAACTCTTGACCCCAAAATCAATAGGGGTCATCTACTGGTGATGGACAATCATCCTACCAAGTTTGAAGTTCCTAGGCCTAAGCATTCTTTAGTTATTGGTCGGAAACCATTTGGTCTACGGACCGACCGACAGACAGACAAATGCAAAGCAATATACCCCCACTTCTTTGAAGAGGGGGCATAATGAAGTGACCCCTGGGGCGGGGCCAATGTTGACCCCAGGGAAATAATTTGAACAATCTTGGAAGAGGTCCAGTAGATGATGCTTCATACCAAACATTTAAGCTCTAGGTCTTGTGGTTTCAGAGTAGAAAGTCTTTAAAGTTTTTACTTTTGGTTGCCATAGCAACCAGAGTTCTGCATGGAATTGAATTCTTTGAACAACTTTGGTAGAGCTTCATGCAAGGCACATCCTAGGCAAGTTTCAGAAAATTTAGCCAAGCAGTTTCAGAGGAGATGTCATAAGAAGGAAATGTTGACAGACGGATGCAGGATGGACATCACAGGATCAGAAAAATGACTAAGGGCCCATAACACTGCCAAACATTCCTGTGAAGTTTCAATGAAATCCTCCAAGCTGTTTTGGAGATGAAGTGTGGAGAAGATTTTGATATACAAGTTAAAGTAAAGAATGACTAAGTGCCCATAACTCTGCCAAAAATAAATCAAGCGGAATCTCTGATCATACGCACAACTAGGCTTGGTGACAAACACACCTGTTCAGTTTCAATGAAATCCCTCAAGCAGTTTTGGAGATGAACGGAAGTGAGGACAATATTTTACCAGACAGACGCACACACAGACAGTGTGATTACTATATGCCTCCCTTCGGGGGCATCAAAATTAAAACATTACAAGTACATATCTATAGAATTATATACAGAATAGTAGGCTGTGTTGTGCATGGAGAAAGTTTATCTGGCAAGACGTAGGAATTTATCTGTGGCCAAAGGCAAACCAGATAAATTTCAGAGACAAGCCAGATAAAATTTTTCCGTCCATGATCCCAACCTACATTATTATTCTATTTATCCTGTCACATTGTTTCTTTTGCTTTGTCTGACAAAAGAATAAACAAAACACAAGCACTATATTGATAAAAGTGTGTTTAAAAATAGTCTGCCTGATCACATGACCAGGTAACTGTATATCAAAGTCATGTGACCAACTGTCATACTGTGAAATCATTTAAATTCGCTGGGATGAAATTTCGCGCAAACGGCAAAAAAAAGTACGTTCGCGCGGTCCTAAATTCGCGCATTTCAATTTCAGATTCAATTTTTTTTATCAGCATAAAAAGCAGACGACAGCTGCATGACACTGGATCACCACCGACGCGTGTATACGTGTCAATTACCGCAGTCCGCTTTCGAATATACAAACTGACAGGTCCAACTGTTAATTGACGTTAACAGACACAGGTTAAGTGTGCACAGATTAAAAGGTCGATACCGACAGGTCTTTTGTAACCGGTCCCTAATCAATTACGCTAAAAAAAACAACATTGCAGAGATTTTTTAAACTTGTGTATTGTAATATGACGTTCTTTTATCTTGACACAGTGTATAGGTATTTGAAAGTCGTTGTATTTCAAAGTTATATTTACGTTCCAATAAATAGAAAATAAATATAAATAAAATAAATAAATAAATAAAATGTGTAATATATGAGTTAGTTGTTATTACATTTTTTCATTACTGTATTTAACGAATTATCGAAATAGGGGATGACAACGATATAATAATTATAAGTAAACTCTATAGACAAGCGTCCAGCAATGCAAACGAAACATACTTAAAAAGAAAACAAAATAAGCTTCATTTTAATTTTGCTAGATATTTAGAATTTGCCAAAACATCCGATTATTCAAATTATATTGGCTAAAAACAAAAACTAATGGTCAAAAGTGAGTGGAAAAATATATGCAGGTATTTCGGACAGGATCAAGATTCGGATAACGTAAATATTTTATTAGTTTAATAAAAGAGCGGTCTTAAATTCGCGCATTGCTCCTAGCGCGAAATACGCGAAAATTCGTCCTACACGAACAAAAATGATTTCACAGTAGATAAAGAGAAATATTCGTTAATGTTATTAGTTAAAAATTGTTTTTAGTGACAGGATAAATAGGAATTCACTAGATATTGCTCCAAAATACTGACCAGATCCCCTCTGCTTGTATCAGCATAACCACATGGTACAACAGATTTCTAATTCTGTCTTCAGCACTCACTAATATAAATTTTACGAAAATGCATGCTGTCAGCTATAAATTTAACAATACTACCTGCCATCAGCTGATACCATATGATCATAATTTAAACATTTAAACAACCAGTAAACGAGACTTGTCAAAACAGTGTCTTATTAGTGAATCAGTCTAACAAGCGGGTCTCTTTTTTTCAAAATATTAGACTGGTTAATCTAAACTGCTTATATTCCCATGATTTTGAAATGTTCAAAACTGTCTTATTACCAAATCTTTACTGTTAATGTATTTGTAATATTACAAAGTAATTCACTGCAGCTTCCATGAAATCTAGCTTAATTCATTAGTAATAGAATAGTTTAGTTTTGTTTTTGTTTGTTTTCATATGAGTTTAACACCAGTTTCAACCTCTTTCTGGTCAAATCTCCATGATCAGTCAAACTAACATGTGTTCCTGGGTAACCAACCAGGTAACTAAGTCTAACCAATCTCTCCGCAAGTGACTGACTGATCTTTGGATGCAGTTAGAGTGCATGGAGAAATTTAGCTTGTCATGTTGAGGATAAATGAAGTAAGATCCTCCTAGTGATCTATACAAGTGGTTTTCATGTATGTTCATTACACAAGTCCCCAAGATAACTCACTACAGTGAGCCTAAAATAACTTGATGCAGAGTTATCTGTTCATAGCTTAATTATGTATAAATTTCCTAGATTCTCTCATTCTCAAGTTATTATATGAAAACAACTAGCTCCAGCGATTTTGCAGTTACAGGCGACACAAGTTGAAAATTGCAAATTTTGAGAATGTAAGGGGTCATAACTCAAACAATTCCAAATAAATCTACATGTATATAGGAAACTTCAGGTGCACAACTTTACATGCTGATCAACATTCCTGTAAAGTGACTGTAGGTGCAGCGCTTTTGCAGGTACAGGCAACACAAGTTGAAAATTGCAAATTTTGAGCATGTAAGGGGTCATAACTCGTAACAATTCCAAATAAATCTATATGGGAAACTTCAGGTGCACAACTTTACATGCTGATCAACATTCCTGTAAAGTGACTGTAGGTGCAGCGCTTTTGCAGGTACAGGCAACACAAGTTGAAAATTGCAAATTTTGCGTATGTAAGGGGTCATAACTGTAACAATTCCGAATAAATCTATATTGGAAACTTCGGGTGCACAACTTTACATGCTGATCAACATTCCTGTAAAGTTTCTTGACTGTAGGTGCAGCGCTTTTGCAGGTACAGGCAACACAAGATGAAAATTGCAAATTTTAAGTATGTAAGGGGTCATAACTCAAACAGTTCCAAATAAATCTATACGGGAAAACCCAGGTGCACAACTTCACATGCTGATCAATATTTCTGTAAAGTTTCTTGTCTGTAGGTGCAGCACTTTTGCAGGTACAGGCGACACATGTTGAAAATTACTATTTTTGACTAAATAAGAGGTCATAACTCTAACAGTTCCAAATAAATCTATACGGGTAACCCCAGGTGCACAACTTCACATGCTGATCAACATTCTTGTAAAGTTTCTTGACTCTAGCTCCAGCGCTTTGGGAGCTACAGGAGACACAACTTTTTTGGGACAGAAGGATGGACAGACAGAACCCCAGGTGCACAACATTACATTCTAATCAACATTCCTGTAAAGTTTCTTGACTGTAGGTGCAGTGCTTTTGAAGGTACAGGGGACACAAGTTGAAAATTACTATTTTTGACCAAGTAAGGGGCAATAACTCTAACAGTTCCAAATAAATCTATACAGGAAAACACAGGTGCACATCTTCACATGCTGATCAACATTCCTGTAAAGTTTCTTGACTCTAGCTCCAGCACTTTTTGAGCTACAGTTGACACAACTTTTTAGGACGGTCAGACGGACCGACGGAACCCCAGGTGCACAACTTCACATGCTGATCAACATTCCTGTAAAGTTTCTTGACTGTAGGTGCAGCGCTTTTGCAGGTACAGGGGACACAAGTTGAAAATTACTATTTTTGTCTAAGTAAGGGGCCATAACTCTAACAGTTCCAAATAAATCTACACGGGTAACCCCAGGTGCACACCTTCACATGCTGATTAACATTCCTGTAAAGTTTCTTGAGGTACGGACGGAATGACAAGGGCAAATCTAACTGTCCCCTCCAGAGTGGGGGCATAAAAATCTGGCAGAGGTCAGTCTGGTCCACTTGACTATTCTACATGTCATATTTCAGAGTTCTTGGCCAAGCAGTTTAAGACAAGGTTTTACATTCTTGTTACCATAGCAACTAGAGTTCTGCAAAGAATGAATTCTTTGAACAGCTTTTATACAGCTTCATGCAATGTTTCATCAACTTTGACCAAGTGGTTAAGAAGAGATGTTGTCTAAAGTAAAACATTGTCAAAGGACGATCACTTAAGCTCACCTTGAGCATGCTGAGCTCAGGTGAACTAAAAACACTTCATAATTAATTCCTACCACTGAGCAGGACAGCAGAAAGCTTGTTTCTGTGGTGGAATCAGTTGATTTTCCTATCAGAAAGTAGATCAAAGTCCATGTGACACATAACATACCCACACCTCTTATCAGCATAATGTGGACCTCATCCAGTTCACCAGTCACCTGAAATGAATGCAATGTTCAGTAATATTTCATGGTTTTAATTACTTATATACCAGTAGGCAATATTTGAAATAGGCCAATGCAGCAAATTTTGGCAAACAAAATGACACTAGTCAGGGGCGTAGCAAGGGCTTTTGAAGGTGTAAGCAGAATCGTAGGGGAGTCCGGCGGCATGCTCCCCCGCAATTTTTTTTTCTGTAGATCGACTCAGGAGCGTTTTGGCGGGTTTTTGGCAGAAAATAAGCCATATTTTTTCACCAATTTTACTCGGGAGCAAGACAGTTAGACCCCTTGACAATTAGACCCCTTTCAATTTCAGATGACACTTAGACCCCTAAGACACCTAGACCCCTAATCTGATTTTTTTTAAAAGACACTTAGACCCCTTATTTATGGACTGTTTAATTATATTCAATTAGCCATGAGATTGATTTTGTTATTATTAAATTGATATTATTTGATATTATAGCAATAAAGTAATGTTTAATTGAAAAGGATCAAGAACAAAAAGAAACTTAATTTAATGGGGAAAAACTATCAGGAGAGGTGTTAAATATCAGGAGAGGTGTTAAAGATTATAGTAAGTATTAAATAATTAATGTTAAATTATTGCATAATTTTTAAGTGTTGCATAATTTGCAAGACTAAATCAAAGTGATAGTCATTTATTTGATATGGCGTAGTTATAGGTATCTTTTAAGGAGTAAGCATTTAGTCTTTCCCCCATGTAGAATGTTGATTTATTAAAATATATATTCTAACATTTAGTGACTTTCTTGCACTGGATTATATTATATTGTTTTGCTATGTCCCCATGCTGTATCATTATACCTGGGAGAAATAAAGTACTGTTCTGTTCTGTTCTTATTTGATAGGATTATATAAAGTGGACTGGTGTTTGCCAGATTGCTTCGAACTTGGAAACACCACCATAACTTTGAAGCCAATTGATCACCTATACTTACTGACTGACTGATTAGGGTTGTTTATCCTTGGTACCGGCCTAAGCCATATGAGCGAGCTCGGCTTATAATAATTAATTTAACTTAAATGTTTATAGTCACGTGCAAGAGTGTAAAAAAGACTTAGAAGTGAATACAATAAATTATTGATATTCTCTTTTAATTACTTTTTCGTATATTTTGCATTGGATATATATATGCCATATGTTTGTAAAAGTAACTTTTATTTGTTCTAATTTTGAACTATTGAACCTATTTTTATCAAATTTACCATAAATTTTTAATGTAGATCACCTATAATTATTTGTTGTTTCTTTTATAAGAAATATAAACAAAGGGCAAATTGAGAAATAATTAGTTATTATATCACTTTTCCTAATTTAATTATTCATATGTTAAATTATATTTCATTGCTAAATGATGGTATCTCTTTAACAACTCAGTTGCAATGACTTTTGATTGGTCTTGCTTTAAAAATTGGCAACTCATATTAATTATAAAAATACATGCATTATTTCTTTAATCCATTCCTTGTCTCTATGCTAATTGAAATTTTTGGTACTTTGAAATTGAATTTTTGGTATCACTTTAATTAATATTTTGGATTTCATTTATTAATTATTATAAGTAAATAATCATCAAACTGATAAAAGTAACATTCCCTAACAAAACAAATTATTTCGAACAGATATGAGAAAAAGATCATCAAACATACTTTATATTGTCAAAATTCAAAATAAGGGGTTTAAGTGTCTCAAAAAAATAGGGGTCTAAGTGTCTTCAAGGGGTCAAAGTGTCACCTTCAATTTAAGATTTAAAAGGGTCTAGGTGACAAGGGGTCTAAATGTCTGATTTTTGTTTTACTTTTTCTCATAGAACATCTACTAATGAATGGTGCCGGACGTTTCGGTAAATGACCAGTTCGGTAAATTGGATTTATATAGTAAACCCTTTGGACGTTTCGGTAAAAAGGCAATTATATAGTAATTATATGGTAAATAATGGAAAAAGTTTCCACACATATGAAAAACACATAATAATTACATAGTTTGTTTTCTTTTTGACTCCTCATCCCGTTGGATAGTGTCTAAACTATTTACAGTGGTCTGGTAAAATTTATAAGCAACTGTCATGTTGAATATGCTCTAATCGGTTTTGGCAAAGGAATTAAAAACATTTTGTCATACTTTCATCGTCTTATCAGGATCCAGTCTGATTGATCGCGATTAGTAGCAAAAAGGTTCTGATAGGAATTAAAATGTTTCATCATTTTTTAACTTATACTTAAAGACCGCTAATGTGTTGAGTACAACTAAGAGATTAAAGAAAACCACTGTAATTTAATTTAATTATTATAACTATAAAATTGTGTAGGTCCACTATGTAAACCTAGCCCATTTACAGTGAACCTGATAATAGCAGCAAAATGAGAGCAGCGGTGAAATATGTGATATATCCCATTTTTACCATATAATTACTATATAATTGCCTTTTTACCGAAACGTCCAAAGGGTTTACTATATAAATCCAATTTACCGAACTGGTCATTTACCGAAACGTCCGTAAATCCTAATGAATATTCAAAAAGATTTTCTGGACCAATGTGTACGCAGCTGCGTATTCTGCATACTGGTAGCTACGTGCCTGCTAGTACAAACTATTTTATTTCCAGTCTAAAATTAAAGCACTTTCTCTGATAGTAAAAATTATAAATACTGTATAGCATGTCATTCTTGAGGGTATGTTTAATGTTTATACAACAAATGCAGTTTTTATAGTTTATCATTATTTAGCAATACACAGTCACTTTTAATTACAACAGAAAGTTGTGGTATGCAATATAATCAATTAGAAGAAATCTCCTTCCAGTTAATACTATAGAGTTAGAGTTTAGACGAAAACGAAGTTAGACGAAAACTCAGTAAACCATTTTAGGTTTGATCCTATGGATGAATATTATGGCATATAAGAGGGTTGAGTCAACGTGCATTCTTCTTCAATTTTGTCAAAAAATACTTCAAAATTACCCAGAACTCCATCGATTTCGGGTAAATGATGTTCGTGATTCCTTCCAAAAACAACACAAAACTGAGGACATTCAGCCAAAGTTTTCGACCTCCAGATATCAGGACAAGAAACAAGACACTGGCACATATATCGAGCATTCTAAATCGTGACAGATTCAAGACTATGTCTTTGGTCTCCGTCAACCAGTCAACGATTGTTTTGTTATACATTTTGGCAGTCAGAAAACTTCTTTGTTTTGATTTTGGCGGAAGGCTTTCTATTTTGAAAAGTGACGCGAGATGCCTAGGATAAAATCGGTTTAAAGCCGACCAGCTAGGATAAAACCTGGAAACACGGTGTAAATCTTGTTCACAGTTATCTCCCGTGTTTTCTCCCGTCTCGAACACACATATCTGCTGGTATGTCAAACTTGCAGAACAAGTATCAGAAATTAGCCTCCTACTAGGAAAAAACAGTGTTTCAGTCAGAAAACAAGTAAATAAGTATAACAAAAACATATAAGTATTTGATTTAAACTCAACTTTAAATGAAAAAGCAACAACAACAAAAATATTATACTAAAACAGATTATCATATCATCTTATAGAATGTCAATGAATCTATGTATATATTTGAATTAATGCTGTTTAAAAGAACTATTCCCAAATAATAAGATTATACATTCAATCTCTTGTAATTTTTTATCGGCTGCTACAACTGAACTTGACGTATAATTTACCCATGAATTTAATTGACAGCTATGATTTCTGACATACCACACCTCTAAATCCTCCCTGCTGTACCAGCGAAAATTGCACCAATTAGGTTTCTATGAGGTTAAAGTATAGTTATTAACTTTTTAAAATTCCTTTTATCTCTTTAACCCTTTTGCGCCGAAATATAATTTTTCACGGTAGATAAAGCATAAAAAAAAATAAATTAACAGTTAAAATCTGGGTTCTCAATACTCAAACCTGAAAGCCTCAAACAACAGTGTGAATTAAACATATTCAAGAATGGAAAGCATCACGAAAATAACTACTTGTGTGATATCGTCATTTCGCTAAATAGCATCTCAAAATTACTAAAAAGTCTAAATCCAAACAAGGGATCTGGGCCAGATCAATTACATCCTAGATTATTTAAAGAGCTTCAAGTTGGAATACCCCCTTTTTCTGTCTAGAACTTTCAGTCATCCCTAAAAACTGGCATAGTACCAAATGATCGTAAAAACAGCTGTTGTTGACCTGTTTATTTAAAAAAGTGCCTAAGTGTAAAGCCAGTAATTACAGACCAATCTCACTGACTTGTATTTCTTCCACGTTAATGGAGCATATACTGGGATTAAACATTATGAAACATCTTGACTCCAAAGATCTATTGACATCTTTCCAAAATGGATTTCATTCAAAACGCAGTTCTGAGACTCAATTAATATCCTTTACAGAAGAAATACTTGATACCTTAGAAGCAGGAAAAAACAGATTTAATTGTTTTAGCAAAGCCTTTGATAAAATTGGTCATCAGCTATTATTACACAAACTCATGAAACTTGGTATGAACAAATCTGCCCTATCTTGGATTCAATCTTTTCTAAGTAATCGTGCACAATCAGTTGTTGTGGAAGGCTGCCGTTCAGAACCCTTATCAGTAATTTCTGGGGTTCCGAGGACTCGGTGCTGGGTCCTTGTCTTTTTTTCTGTTTTATAAATGATCTACCCAACTCATTTAAAAGTAGTGTTCGACATTTGCAGTTGACACCATTACATATTTAACTATTGATTCATCAGCCCACCGTCACATAAACTTCAATCATGACCTTGCAAAGTTAGAAGAATGGAAACAAAAAATGGTCGATGGAATTTAATCCCGACAAATGTGAAATTATAAGTCTCTAAAAAGAAAAAAAAAGTTGTTTTTTTTTCCTTATAAGCTACGCGATATTGAATCAAAACAAACTAAAAATGCTAAATACCTTGTTGTAACAATAAGTGATTACTTTAGTTGGAAAAATATATTGAGAATGTCCAATTAAAAGCTAGTTGCACTTTAGGATTCATAAAAAGAAATATAAAATGTAATAACAAAACAATAAAAGAAACTGCTTATTAAACTTATGTCCGTCCGCAACTAGAATATTGTTGCACCATTTGGTATCCTTGGCAAAAAATCTCACATATGAAATTGAAGGAGTCCGCAGAGCTGCCGCCAGATATGTTATGAATGACTACTCTTATCAAAGACGTGTCAAAGCAATGCTTCAAACATTAAATTGGCCAACCCTAGATCAAAGAAGGATAAACAGCTCACTAATTATGCTATATAAAATCGCAAACTATCTAGTGATAGTAGATCATAATCACGTAATAGCATCAAGAAATCTTAACTATTTTATACCATTGTCAAGAACATATTATCAAACGAACTCTTAAAATCTCTCTAAAATGGGATGCTTTCTATGTCTAGCACTAAAACCATAACCTAAATTATCTAAATTCTGCAGATGGCGTCTGTTACATGGGCATGTTCATGTGTTATTTACTCTCAAAAGAGACTTATTGACACCATTCAGTTATCTACAGGCAAGAATTGGGTTCATGCGCATTGTGCCAAACTTGCTGAAGACCTTAAGTCTTAGTCACTGGCAAATTTTGAGTTTTACGTTAGGTTTATGTGTTTAAAGGATCAATCAAAAGGATTTTGACAGCAGTTCAGTGTTGTCAAGTTAAATGCCATCACAAAATCAATTCACAATATAATAATTAAGTATTTTTTCATTCTTTTAGAGAATTCAGTTTCTAAACTGTCAACGTTTAGCACCGCAAATAAAGGTCAGGCATCGACAGAGCCTGACGGACAAAACAGACCATGGACAAAACGGACCAAACAAAACGGACCATATTTTGAGAAAAAAAAAACCGGACGACATTGTGAGACGAAACGGACCATATCCAGGTACAAAACGGATCATCCTAAGAATAATTTTTACTCCACAATTATTATTTATTGGCTTCTATCCTGAGGTGTTTTTAGGTGTGTAGTATAATGCATCTTACAAAAGAAAATGAATTTGCTGTCATACGAGTATGCATTTTTGTTGTGATATATCTGAACAAAATTTTGTTCACAATTTGACTCATTTGATTTTTTCCCCACTTAAAAAAACGCACTAAAATCTAATAATACTTATACGAATACTAATACTATAACTTTTGCTTAAAGATTTATATGGGGGAAACGGCCTAAAATTAAATTTTTACTCCACAATTACTAATCTCTATTTATTGGATGCCATCCCGAGGTGTTTTTAGGTGTGTAGTAAACTGTATAATGCATCTTATAAAAGTACATAGAATTTATAAGTAAACACGGCCCACACATCGGCACATATATTAAAAAAGTATAAACTTTCATTTTTTTATTCGAGTAATGTTAGTAATAATTTGAATTCGAGAGACAAGTCTGTTTTAACATCGGTTACTTTATAAGATTATAGCACACATCGACGTCTCCGCATATGCAGGGTTACTTTTCGGATAGAAAGGCATGCAAAAATTATAACAAAAGACATTTCACAATTTATGGAAATAGTATAATTTCAATTATGCTCTTCTGATGTACTAGAAACAAAAAAATGCACGTGGAAAAAGTACCATTCCATCTAGGAAACAACATGGTTTACCTTAGTATAGATCATTTGGTTATAAATGATAGAGTTCAACAAATGTTTCAATTTATTTAGGAACAGCGATGCGCTCAAAACAAAAGGTAGAGTGGATTGAAAACACATCTGTTACGCGAATGATGCAAAAATATAATAAAATTATGTTATTTTAAAATAAAATCAAAAATATCTATTTGAGATAAAAATGAAATGACCGTGTGATATGAATATCATGACTGTACTCCTTGATCTTGTCATGGCAACGGATTGACCGGAATAATCTAATGAAGTGCAAAGGTTAACTAATGTCATTTCGCCTAAACAATCCTTTGAACAGAAAGTAAAAGCTATGAACAACATGTCAAATTTTGATCTACATAATTCTTTATCATGATTTCAAAGTTTTCTTTCTTTCTTTTCTTTCTTTCTTTCTTATCCTTTTTTGAGGGCGGCTTTCTTTTTCTTATAGTCTCTAAAACTTTATCTTTAATAAAAGATGTATAATATTATATCAATCCAAAGTTGAATGCGAACTAACAAACGAACAAACATAGGAAAGAAGGCAGGACGAGCAGAAGACGGACAAACGAAAGAACGGACAGACAAAGAAACAAACGAATGGACGAGCGAAAGAAAGAAAGAATGAATGAATTTCCACGATCAGTTTTGTGTTAATGTTACACGTTATAATTCTGTCGAACTTCAACTGAAACACTCCTCTGACGACTTGCTTGACTTTGAAGATTTTTTCATTTAAAAAAGAAGTGTCTTTTTCTGACTTGATTTTAAAAACTGTCATTTCGTCATTTGAAGTGCAGCTTTACTACTTAGGGGAATAGACCATTTACTTGCATGTGGACTTATTTTATGTCGGTCAAAAGCTATACATAGCTTATCTTATGTGATATGATTATATTTATACCAACAATAACTAAATTTTGATTTGATTTGATTTGGACTATTCCTTTTTCAAATTAAAAAAAACTGTATGTAGTTTGTTAAACAACCAGTAGATGTCTTTATACTAAACTCTCAAAAAAGGTTTACTTTTTAAGAAGGCATTTCTTCGCCATTAGTACTATAAATTCATGAAATGCGCAACCACGAGAGGATCGTAAACACACAAACTGTAAATATCTTCAAAAAGTACAGTAAAAGACGTCGGACTCTTGAAAGATGTTTTTCCTAAATGTTAAGCTCCCATCAAAAATGTAAAAAATAGAATCAAGTGTAAAAGCAAGCAATGTTTGTTTGACTGATTTATTTTATCAAAGACCAGAAATATGTTACTTTAAGTAACGAATGTTTCTCGTATCTTTTTGCACGGAAAGCATCATAAACCAAGGGGCGCAACTCCTCCAGTACTAAATACTCTTCTTGTCGGAGTTATAAGGACTGATTTCCGGAAAGGTATTTCTCAGTCAATATTCCATAAAAATTTGCCAATTCTGTCATTTTAGAACTTATTCGTCCCTGAAGTTGACTCACTCAAGTTTAATTCTTGCCATCCATATCACAGGTGAGTGGGTTTTCCTTTTAAAGCCGCAAAATGAAGTGTATCCGGGTCACAGAGAATGCGCAGATCATCCCAGACAGTCGAGGTCAACTTATCCACTGCGGAATGTACATGACGAAGTTTGTATATGCGGGACATATATAGACTATACATGATATTTACCCAATTTTCGTGTACATTTCTGGGGTTTAAGGATCTACAACAGGTGTCAATTGGAGCTGTAAACATTCTGGATAACTTAGACAGGTATGTTGAGTGGTGGAAATTTGGCAATCTCTGTCCACATGTGTTTTAATTGGGCGGGGGTTTTGGTGAATCTGGGATAAACTGTGTATATGACCTTCACCACTTGCAATTGTCAATATAGTCTGGCTATTCAATACATTACCGGCTGTGTGCAGTGTCGCGCTCTACTACTTATTGTATTCAGATTTAACAGGTTTTTGGTGTATTTGTATAGGCTTGTTAATTGAATTTGCGATTAAATTTGAAGTTTCTTTGAATCAACATGTATACTTTTATGTGTAGTACATTGATCACTGAAAAAATTCAATTTAGGTCAGGAACATTTCTGATATAAATCTGCAAATGATGATTGAACCATTGACAGATCAATATTTGATTGACATGTTGCTGGCATAATTTTTCTGCAATAGTTAAAGTAAGGAATTCATCGCACGTTAAAGAAAAGTTTTAAATGAAACAGAAAATCACATGTTTTGTTGAAGATAAGTAATAATTTTGGTTATGAAATTTAAAAACTAATTTGAGTTTGAAAACAAATTCAAGCAAGTAGATCATTCTGGTGAGCAAGAAATATTCAAATCCATTTATGTCTGGATGTATGTACGCTAAATAAGTATGTGTTGAAGAAAATAACCGAGAAACTGCTAGTACAAGTTGCAGTCTCAGCAACTTTAAAGTAGACAGACTGTGTTCCTTGCATGTTAAATTTGAGCTAGAAACAATTCTGTTGCTAAAATAAAAGATTTTCTGAGACAAAAATATTAACCAAATTTAATATCTGCTAGGTACTGATATACATAATCAAACCATGGAGAAAAGATTTCTGATTTGGAATAGGCATTTTTTATTATACTGGGATTTGACTTTTTGCTTTAGAATTAAGATGCCAAGTTTGAGAAATCAGTAGGTGGTTTCAGAAAACATATATTAATAACAGAAAACTGGACAAAGACAATATTTTCTTCACTTAAAAAGTGAGATATAGTGTACCGTCTTAGCTACTGTTTCAAAAACATTTCATTTATGGAATTCATTTGGTACTTTTGGAAATATTATATACTTTTTGGCATGGGAAATGGGGCCCTATTTTGGCCCCAAAGTAGCTAGATAATGAATGCTTGGTGGATTGCACAGGATTAGTAATCCAAGGGTTGTAAGACTGCTCTCCCATTCACTAGCACTAGAAAATGTCTTTCAGATGAGACATTAAACCAAGCTTGTAAATATATTGGCACTATACAGTGAGCATGTGAAAGAACCAGAGATGTATCTAGAACAGGATGCTTTCTGTGACTTTTACTAAACTCTTAAACTTGAAATACCAGTAACTCAACTCTTCAGAGTGTGGTCACCATGAAACTGGCACTGGTTAAATGAAGGGAAATTATTAGATTTAAATAAATACTAGTCTGTAAAAAGATTGTTCACATGTATAGGCCATTCAAGCTTATGGCTTCAGAGAATCTGTAGGCCCAACACATTTTCAGGCTCATTCTGACAGATGTATATAAGCATATGATCATTTAAAGTTTTTTGGCTTGACCAGAGTTTTAGAAGCAAGTTACAGACATCTTGCCCATGCCTAATTGTGGACACTGTAAATCCTCATTTAGTTTGCAACAACCAGATTTCAAATATTGAAATAAACAGCACTGAAAGATAACTATATCTTTTCTTGGTTACTCATAATGAAAAGGCTGTATAAAGTCACTGTTAAACATATATCTGGGTTGTAAAATGCATGTTTGATGCAATAAGCAAAAGAATGTTATTGTAGCTAGGTTTATCTTATATCATGTTCCACATTTAAGTAGCCGGATTAAGTGAGGTCTCATCAATCTCTGTAGCATTTATTATCATTTTAGGCTAATTTTTATGTTATACTTTCTTTTTCAGATTTCCAGGAAAAGTAACCAGTACTGTACAACATTAAGTATGAGAAGGAGTTAGTTCCCTTGGATTTAAGCAATACAAAATAATGTGATAAATTGAAAGACTCTGTGATACACATTTTATTTCTTTTACTTGGTGCTAAATTCTGTTTATTCCTGCTTTGACACTCTTTTTTGCTTAATATTTTTCAATTTGTTTGAAGAACTTGACTGAAAATAGTAAAATAACAATGCTTATTTGGATATACTTCAGCTTCTAAGTTCAGTCAGACATGCTTGCATATTGACATTACCATTTTTGAAGTTGAATAGATGTCATCAACAGAAATGCCTTACAAATTTGATAAGAACGTAAACTTTTCATTCACTAAAGTCACCATGTCTGCTTATATAAATGTTGGCTAATTTATTCTTGTGTTGAATAAATACGGGAACATATTCAAAATAATGGAAACAGCAACAACACTGAAAGAAGAGACAGATCTTGCTACACAATTGGCCCTTGCTGGGGTAACCAGCCCTGTGTGGTCGCAAGGTGCCCCATTGTCTGCCCCACAGGCTCACATGTCAGTGACAACAGCAGCAACAGAAACACAGCAGATCGGGGTTCCACCACCTGCACATGCCCACCCATCTTCAACCAATCCAAAACCACCTGATTCTTTATTTGACAAAAGTAAGTGTATTGTGTTACACTGTATATTTACTCTGAAATTTTCACAAAGTTACAAGCTTGCAGTGTTGTCAAGTATTTAACCCTTACTCTGTTAAAGCCAGTTGACACTGCCTTTGCGACTAGTGCAGACCAAGATCAGCCTGCACGTCCGTGCAGTCTGATCATGGTCGGCACTATTCGCCATTCAGTCAGTAAATTCTCAATCGGCATCCCCATGAACAGTTAATGGACCTGTCCAAATTGAAAGATGGACAAGTTCATTTTAGATATTTAGCATGGTAAGGGTTTACTGCAACAAATACTTAGAAAACAACATTTAAAATGACTGTTTCTTATTCAAAGAGGTATAAATGTATGTTACTTTTTCCATAGTTGTGAAAAAAGATTGCAGATCATTGAAATAAAAAAATAATTATACTTACATTTGTAAGTGCAGACATTAGTGGTGGGTATTGAATTCTATTGAGTGGGTATCCACTGATACTGTTACAAAAATCTACGAAAATATTGTGTTGGTGTCCATTACATTGTTACAAGAGTCTGAGAATATATTAAGTCGGTGTCAAGTTACAATGTTACATAAATCTTAGAATGTATTGAGTTGGTTTCCATTATATTTTTAGAAAAGTCTGAGAATATGTTGGTGTCCAGTGACATTGTTACATAAATTGGAGAATATAATATTATTGAGTTTGTGTCCAGTTACATTGTTACATAAATCGTAGGATATAATATTATTGAGTTTGTGTCCAGTTACATTGTTACATAAATCGTAGGATATAATATTGAGTTGGTGTCCAGTTACATTGTTACATAAATCGTAGGATATAATATTGAGTTGGTGTCCAGTTACATTGTTACATAAATCTTAGGATATATTGAGTTGATGTCCAGTTACATTGTTACATAAATCGTAGGATACAGTATAACCTGTATATAGCGGTCATCCAAGGGAAACCGCAAAAGTGACCACTATAGACAGCTGACCACTATATACAGGTGTATATTTTCAGATGATCAGTTTGTACTAACTTATACAACGAATTAGCGAGTTTGATCATTTTGTTGTGTGAAAAATAAGACTTTAATTTCAATCAAACACTTTGATAACTGCCCTATTCAATCAATTTTTCCCCAAACTAATGAATAGCACTAATAAGTGGCGAAATCAATACATAATTTCCTCAATTATCGACTCGTTTATCGTTGACGTGGCGGCAGTATTCTTTTTACATTGATCAGAGTGATTTCCCTTTGCCCTTGAAATTTTTACACGTCGTGAAAACTACCAATCGATGACAGGTTACTGGCCGCTATATACCTTGAAGTGCGGTGTTTAGGCTGACTGCTGACCACGTTGAGCAGGGACACGTTATAAAAAGGTGCATTATAAAGTGAATTTCATCGGGCGGACCACGAAGTGACCATTATGAGCAGGGTCACGATATACAAAGGTGACCGTTAAGGCAGGTTTTACTGTATAATATTATTGAGTTGGTGTCCAGTTACATTGTTACATAAATCATAGGATATATTGAGTTGGTGTCCAGTTACATTGTTACATAAATCGTAGGATATATTGAGTTGGTGTCCAGTTACATTGTTACATAAATCATCGGATATATTGAGTTGGTGACCAGTTACATTGTTACATAAATCATAGGATACAGTATAACCTGTATATAGCGGTCATCCAAGGGAAACCACAAAAGTGACCACTATAGACAGGTGACCATTATATACAGGTGTATATTTTCAGATGATCAGTTTGTACTAATTATACAACGAATAAGCGAGTTTGATCATTTTGTTGTGTGAAAAATAAGACTTTAATTTCAATCAAACACTTTGATAACTGCCCTATTCAATCAGTTTTTCCCCTAACTAATGAATAGCACTAATAAGTGGCGAAATCAATACATAATTACCTCAATTATCGACTCGTTTATCGTTGACATGGCGGCAATATTCTTTTTACATTGATCAGAGTGATTTCCCTTTGCGCTTGAAATTTTTACACGTCGTGAAAACTACCAATCGATGACAGGTGTCCAGTTACATTGTTGCATAAATCGTAGGATATATTGAGTTGATGTCCAGTTACATTGTTACATAAATCATAGGATATATTGAGTTGGTGTCCAGTTACATTGTTACATAAATCGTAGGATATAATACTGAGTTGGTGTCCAGTTACATTGTTACATAAATCATAGGATATATTGAGTTGGTGTCCAGTTACATTGTTACATAAATCGTAGGATATATATTGAGTTGATGTCCAGTTACATTGTTACATAAATCGTAGGATATATTGAGTTGGTGTCCAGTTACATTGTTACATAAATCATAGGATATATTGAGTTGGTGTCCAGTTACATTGTTACATAAATCGTAGGATATATTGAGTTGGTGTCCAGTTACATTGTTACATAAATCGTAGGATATATTGAGTTGATGTCCAGTTACATTGTTACATAAATCGTAGGATATATTGAGTTGGTGTCCAGTTACATTGTTACATAAATCATAGGATATATTGAGTTGGTGTCCAGTTACATTGTTACATAAATCGTAGGATATATTGAGTAGGTGTCCAGTTACATTGTTACATAAATCGTAGGATATATTGAGTTGATGTCCAGTTACATTGTTACATAAATAGGAAAATATATTATTAAGTTGGTGTCCAGTTACATTGTTACATAAATCATAGGATATATTGAGTTGGCGTCCAGTTACATTGTTACATAAATCATAGGATATATTGAGTTGTTGTCCAGTGACATTGTTACATAAATCGTAGGATATATTGAGTTGGTGTCCAGTTACATTGTTACATAAATCGTAGGATATATTGAGTTGGTGTCCAGTTACATTGTTACATAAATCGTAGGATATATTGAGTTGGTGTCCAGTTACATTGTTACATAAACCATAGGATATATTGAGTTGATGTCCAGTTACATTGTTACATAAATAGGAAAATATATTATTGAGTTGGTGTCCAGTTACATTGTTACATAAATCATAGGATATATTGAGTTGATGTCCAGTTACATTGTTACATAAATAGGAAAATATATTATTGAGTTGGCGTCCAGTGACATTGTTACATAAATCATAGGATATATTGAGTTGTTGTCCAGTTACATTGTTACATAAATCGTAGGATATATTGAGTTGGTGTCCAGTTACATTGTTACATAAATCGTAGGATATATTGAGTTGGTGTCCAGTTACATTGTTACATAAATCGTAGGATATATTGAGTTGGTGTCCAGTTACATTGTTACATAAATCGTAGGATATATTGAGTTGATGTCCAGTTACATTGTTACATAAATAGGAAAATATATTATTGAGTTGTTGTCCAGAGACATTGTTACATAAATCGTAGGATATATTGAGTTGTTGTCCAGTGACATTGTTACATAAATCATAGGATATATTGAGTTGTTGTCCAGTGACATCTGGGTTCAGGATATTACAATTTGTAAATATTGCAGAAATAACATCAGTTGACTTTCTAAACAGCCATAATTGTGAAGTAATGAAGAATCAGTCACCTAAGGAAAATAAGTATTTCCTGTAGGAAGTTTTAAGGTTAGAATTACATTAAAATGAAAAACAGCTGAAGGCACAGTTACAATAAGAATACAATTTTTCATGATGGTTTTAGAGCATTTTAACTTTTAATAATCCACATTTTCAGGTTTCTTTCACCTAAATTTTAATAACACCAACATGAAATTCAATATATTAACTAAATTAGCATAAAATAATTTGTGAGAATTTGACCTTAAAATTTACTGTGTTACATTTCAAAGCAAAAAGCATTAAGATTTTGATATTTACAGATAAAATATTCATACCCCTGCAAACTTTGTTTGTGGAGTCATCTTACAGTAGGTTGGCCTTCATCTTACAGTAGGTTGGCCTTCATCTTACAGTAGGTTGGCCTTCATCTCACAGTAGGTTGGCCTTCATCTTACAGTAGGTTGGCCTTCCTTATGACCGTTTTCACAAACAAATCACTGTTTGGTCAATATCAATCACCATCGTCAAAAACCTGTTTAAGCATTTTATTCTCTGCCTCATTTTAAGCAAAATCAATGTGCAAAAACAGTACACAAATTGCAAATCCGTGGTATTCTTTTGCCAGATCCCTGATATATCTCATACTATTTTGTTACATAAGTTGATGGCAGCTGGCAGTCTTGTCCTCAGCTGGAAAACTGTAAAGTTTATCATGAAAAATGTAGTGTATTATGTTTCAATTTAAACGAAGCTGTCAGAGAGTTGTCAGAGTAATTAAGAGGAAAATTGTGTAAGTTTTGTTAAGGAAAAAAATTCCAAGTCTTACACGGAGCATGCTCCTTGACATTATTACAGGGCTCAAATTTAATTTTTTTTGGCCACTTGCAAAAATTTGTTCGTGCCTAAAATTATAACTTGCAAAATTCAATATTTATTCTCAAATTATGCTACTTATCAGATAGACAGCTGGAATAATTTTATTGTTACTGCCATTTAAATGCTCAAAGAAGCTAGTAATTTTGCATTTGGCAGCCATGTTCTCCAATGTACACAAACATTATCTGACTGTGCATCAACTTACCAAAAAATGTTTGTTGAAATAAGTACTGGAATGAAAAGTAGTAGACCTGTCTAGCAGATGTCCAGTATGAACTGAAGTCATTAAATTGTGTGCACATGTGCAGCAAGGGAAAACACTTTTACAAAATGGTGTGTAACTGACTCTAAAGTCTAATTCAATCTGCCGAGTTTTGTACTTGTAAAAAAAAAAAAATCAAGTTCTTTTTCCGGCAGCTTGCAGTTTTTATTTTTTTTTTTCACTCATAAATAGCGAGTTTGTTAGTGTTACTTTTAAGCCCTACTTAAAGTCAGTTAAACTACTACTGCCACTTTGCATAATCGCATAAGATATTTACAATAGTTTTTATCATATATCACCCATGTGCATGTATAAATCACCTATACTTAAAAAAAACTATTCTGTAAATGAAACGTACGGTACCTTATTTGCTCAAACACTTGATAAAACATGCCTACCATTGCACATTGAAGTAAAGTTTTTGGCTTGGTATGTCATTAATATAAAAATTGTCTTATTTTCAGATCTGTTAGAGGCTGCAGCTTTCTTGGATGGCAAGTCAATGTCAATACCAGTAAAGCAAACGGAGTCTGCTCCCAGTGGGGACAGTCAGAGTTCCCTCCCCTGGGCCTTACAACAACAGCTGCTGCAGCAGTATGGACAGTTTATGCTGGAGAAAATGTTAAACAAACAGTCAGAAGTTAGTAGCACAGCTACGGCTACAGTTACGACTGACACGGGTACGTTATCTGAACTTTTAAATCTGTGAAAGTGCCACCTGTAGGTCGTTATGATTATCTGTTTGTAACAGAAAAATGCAGTACATCAAAAAATAAGTCATGAGTTCTTTAAAAAAAAATTAACATCTACACAACAAAGGCAAAGAATTGATTCTCTTGCATTATCAGAGTTTGAATTAAAATAAACACAGTTAGGGGTGCAATCGACCTTAACATTGGAAAGTTTTTTCATTTCGGGAAAATGGGCTTGAAGTATTTTGAAAAGGAAAAGAAACACTCATTGGTAGAGTTCCTGTAAGGAACAGTAGACCTGGGCCGTCACTGTTTTAAAAAGGGAAACATATTTAACATGAAAGTCTGCAGTGAAAACTAAATGATGAGACAGTTTATGATTTTACAGACAAAGTGTTTTTTTGTGGGACCATTCCCCAGTACATCCCTTTAAGTTAGCTGCATCCCAGAATGTAGTTGCAAAATCCAGAAAAAAAAAATTTGGAAGAGGTAGGGATGATTACATTAAGTTCCTTTCTGTCAGTTTTGTGACATTGACCTGCTCTTGTGACCTTGACCTATTTTTGTGACCATGACCTTTCTGTAAAGTTCAGAAATTTTGTGACTTGATTCATTATAATTGCTGATATAGTTTAATCCTTTCAGATCCTCTCTGAAGTGTACGAAGAGCCAGAACAAGGTTGGTGACCTTGACCTTTTGGCTAAAAATATTCTTTGACCTTGACACTGTACAAATGTTACTGCAGAAAAAGTGCTGCGTGACTTATAGCATAGTTTTGTTTAAGTTTGCTATCTAATTATATAGGACAGAGTTACATATGATTTTCATATTGTTTGTGAAAACACACAATTAATACTTGTCAGAGGTGACCATACTACATCTGGGTTTTTTACACGCCCTTAAGATTTAGTGGTTAGAATGGCTTATTCCAAAGCACTAAAGAACCCCAGTTTAGAAAGTTACAGGTTCAAGTTCTGCTATTGACCATAAACGTTCATGTGAGAAAGTTGCCAGTTATCTTTAAAGAGGATTGATTCTAGTACTGGTCCTTCCAAGATACGACGGCTAGGTGATCTGCCAACCTGAGACAATTTGGACTGTTAAGATTCCTTTAAACTCCAGCTGAACCAAGCTATATTCTTTTACATTTTTTGTACAGCAAGTAATAATTTCATCACTTGGGCAATTATCACTTGAAAGTGAGTCAAGTGATTGAAGCACTAGTGGATCCAGAGGGGGACACACCAGGCATGCGCCCCTCATAAAATTCCCAGACCATAGGTGTTATTGTAGACACATGAAATGAAATATTATTCCATTCTGGTGCTGACTGACTCTGGTATAATAATATATTATAGCTCTGATCTATCTACCCTTTTTGTCTTATCCAACTTTTGCATAGTTTGTATATACTTGTTAGAAAAACAGACCCCCCCCCCTTCCTCCACCTGAAATTCTGGATCCACCCCTGTGAAGTATTGCCCTTATTACTTTAATGTTAGTAACATTCACCCCTATCATCACAAAAGTGTTTAATTATTATCAAGATGAATGTAAGATAGATATGTATCATTACTGGTCCATCATTGACTGCTGTCCTTTATCTATGTAAGTATTGTCTGTTTTGTAGAGATTTGACTCAATTTTTCACTGTTAAAAACTTCCTGCTGTTTGGGTCACGGAAATAGTGTTTTAGCTATGTTAGCATTACCAGAATAAACAAAATTAATTTTTTTTTGAAAACATCTGGTAAAAGTATTTGATAAGGATGTATTTTTGATTAAATGGAAAGTTTGGCTGCTGAGTTTTATTTCTTAATACTAACCTTAGTTAAAGTATAGAAATATTATGTTACATGTTAAATCTGGTTAACCTAAATATAGAATAGAATAGAATAGAATATACTAAATAATTAATACAGCTTAATATCATCATCCAGTTTCTGCTTAGATCATTGCATCCTTGTCTTAATACTCAAGTATGAAAAAAAAAAGTTAAATGGTAACAAGGATGCTGATACTTCCTTCATTTTCTATTCCATAACTGTAACAGTAAATGTCACAGATTCACAAACAGTACTGTCATAAACTTGATACACGAATTTGACAAATTTTGTGTTGCAATGTTCAACAGCTTTACTATACATGGGAAAAGCTGATATATGTAAGTTAAGATTGATAATTTATTTTGTGAACCGATGAGCAACGTTTAATGATGGGGGAAGTGGATAGCTTAGGGCTGTCATGGATATTAAGTGGACTTCAATAAAAATACTTGTTATTCAGGTAATTTTACATGTTTTATTTTGTGAACATTTTTAATTGTTAGAGCTTTTGAAAAGTTGAAAATTGAGATTTTTACCATTCAGATTTTCATGATTTCCTTCAATTCGAGATGGCCAATGACACTGGGGTTGGTTGAGAAGGGCACTCTGAAGTCTGTTACTATAATGAAAAATAACGATTTAAATATAGGCAAAAAAAAGGGCAAATTTCCTGTGAGGTCAGAGTCCATTTCAACAAATAGTATTGTTTCTTGCCTTCCGAACTGAAGAGTTCGTACTTTCACCACACTTTTAATGGTGTGATAAATATCTTTTGCTGTTTCTGAAACCTTTGAGATTGACAGGTATAAGAAACCATACTATACTTGCGGGCACTTACAATATTTCCGAGGAAAGCAGCTCTGTCCTGGTTTTTTAACTGTCATTTTTATGCATTCTTAAGAAACTTAAGTTCTGAAGTGTTTTCTAACAAGGAAAGGGAAATATGAAATTGTCAAGTAGGAAAATTGTGTGAAATATACTTGAATGTGCTGTATGATATATTGTGTCCTAAACTGAAAGTTGATGTTGAACAAGCTTAATATTACCTACTTCCTTGTTTAAACAAAAATCAAGGGATTTACAGTGTTTGTTTTGTGTAAAATTGTTTTAAGTTACTGGTGTAGTGAGCATTATTTCTTTTTTGCCTTTGTGGGATTATATGACAGGAGGTGAGAATCAGATGAAATTTCCGATGGCTTGACGCGAGTCTGTACCAAGTGTAATTGAGATGAAAGAAGGCACTTGATCCAGGCTTGCACCAAGACAAAATATTTGATTGACCTGGCTATATATTGTAATGTATAGAATCATCATTATAAGGGTTAGAAGTAGTAAAAAAAAAAATATTTCGTATCTTTAAATGTTTAGTGAATTGTCCAGACTGTAGAATTGTCATACACCATTTAAAACTGTTAACAGTGGGCAAATTTTACAGGAATTGTTTGGAGACAAAATCAATGCATTGTAAATGAATATCATTACACTGGGAATATTGTGGTCAAGTGATAATAACATCAGTGAAACCATACCCTGCTGGAGACAATTGACTTTGCCTTTGCATCTGTGCAGTCTGATCATGGTCAGCACTAATCGCCATTCAGTCAGTAAATTTTCAATAAGCACCCCCATAAACAATGAATGGATCAGTTCAATTTGAAAGATGGACAAGTCCATTTTAGATATTTAGCATGTTAGGGTTAGTATAATTTTCAGCTTCTGACAGTTGTGTCGGAGAAACAGTTCTTTGACATAGTGGTCTAGAATGTTGGTTTTTCATGCTAGTTTATTTGGGCAGCATTGATGGCCTGTGTCTTTTCTAATGCATTTCTTCTTGTATTTTCTTGTGGCTGGTACAATATTTTCCTTTGATCACATGACAGTGGTCGGACAAATGAAAAACAGTTTACTTTATGGATTACTTGTCCAATAGTAATTATACTTTTTTTCAAAACTTTAATACAACAGTAAGTGATACATGGCAACAGTATATTGTTTAAGTGTCTACTTTAAACTTTAGATTTGTCAAGTGTGCCTAAACTGCATAAAATAAAGTTCACATGAGAAACAACTTCAAACTCTTCTGACATCTTTCTATTCAGAAGAGTTGCCACAAAGTCTTGTTACCACATCAACCAGCAGCCAATCAGCTCCAGCCAAGGTAGACAACTCTGGTGATCCTAATTCTATAGAGGCGCAGCGAGACGTTTACCGTAGAATGTTGAACTATTCCATGAGTAGTACGCTCGCCCAACAGTACTATCTGTCACAGTATGGGGGATATGGTTATTTACCTGTGAGTATAATTGTGAGATTGGCTGTTGCTGGTAGAGATATCTTTATCAGTGAAGTAAAACTTAAGATTTCTTACCTTTTAAGTAGATGAGAATATTTTGACTCTAATTACAAAAAAATTATCATTTTGGTTTCAGCACTAAATAATTATGAACAGTGATAAATAGTTCATCATGAATCCAGTGAAAATGTTTGTTCTTTATGAAAACTAGAGTGATAGTGTTGGTGTTTTGCTAAAGAGGGGCTTTCTATTTGCTAAAGAAGGGCTCGCTTTGCTAAACAGGGGCTTGCTATTTGCTAAACAGGGGCTTGCTATTTGCTAAAGAGTGGCTCACTATTTGCTAAAGAGGGGCTCGCTATTTGCTAAACAGGGGCTTGCTATTTGCTAAACAGGGGCTTGCTATTTGCTAAAGAGTGGCTCACTATTTGCTAAAGAGGGGCTCGCTATTTGCTAAAGAGGGGCTTGCTTTTTGCTAAAGAGGGGCTCGCTTTTTGCTTAAGAGGGGCTCGCTATTTGCTAAACAGGGGCTCGCTATTTGTTAAAGAGGGGCTCGCTATTTGTTAAACAGGGGCTCATTATTTGCTAAACAGGGGCTCTCTATTTGCTAAAGAGGGGCTCGCTGTTTGCTAAAGAGGGGCTTGCTTTTTGCTAAAGACGGACTCGCTATTTGCTAAAGACGGGCTTGCTATTTGCTAAAGAGGGGCTTGCTATTTGCTAAAGAGGGGTTCGCTTTTTCAAAAAGTACAAAGGTGAATGAATACGCTAAAAGTATTTTTGTCTTTTGAAATATTTTCTGTTGTTATCAGAACAAATGGCTAGGTGAAAAAAAAGCAGTAAATTATAATCTATTAGAATTATTTATTTACAGGACAGGTCAACTTTCTCAAAGGCGGACATTGGTTCTGGTACTTCGACAGCAACTACGGCTGTCTCGAACCAGCCCTTAGCAACAGAGCAGCTTGGTTCCCAGCTACCCAGTATAGACTCTGTATTACTGAATTTGTCCACAAAAAAAGCTAATGGTAAGCCAGCATCCAGTACTACACTTCAAGGACATCATTCTTTGCAGACATCTGCCACATCTGTGCAACAAAACAGTCAAGCGTATGGCTTACAGGTATATGATTTCATGTACTAAATTTTTTTTCATGTCAGTGGTATGGCTCAAGAATATTAGACATTTAAGTCATATTTTACACATGGAAGTCAGGTGAACATACACATGCCAATGAAACAGAAATTAGACGGTTGTTGAGTTTCAAAGTTTGATCATTGCACTTTCAGTTAAAAAGATATCATCATGTTGTGAAGGTAATTAGATATTAGTTAGAGACAGGACTGAAGCCTTTGAAAATTTGTGTATTTATACGGCATTTTGTTAGGCCAGCCATAATCAAGTCATTTCAGGATTAACATCATTTATCTTCGATATTGTACTGCATACAAAATATTTTCGAGCCAAACCCAAATATTTCTAACCTGCAGTGTTAAATAAAGATCACTGGCTTTGAACTGGTCTAACCTCTCTCTTATAAATGGTCAAAGACTTGAGCCCGGTTCTGTTGATAAATAAAGAAATAATGCACAGTAATAAATATTAAATATTATTGTTTGCTATTAAACTTAAGAAAATTTTACTCTTTTTTTTTTGAAATGGTATGAAGTCTGAACAGATGTTGTTTTTACGCTGATAAGCATTGCAAGTGAAATGAGGTATACCAAATTAAATGAACCGCTAGAATAAAAAATTTGTTGCACCATAATTACATGACTTTGACACGTATAAGCTAATAATAGACATACCCATTGTTAAATTTGCACAGAACCATTTATCGTTCATAAGGGCATTAATTGAATGTAATTGTTCATACCATGCACACTCAGACATCATGAAAAGTCAGCATGCTTGCCTGGGTAAAGCAGAAACCATTAACGACAGCTGGCTAAACAAAAATTTTTATGACATTTTCAGGCATTGGCAAATGCTGCTATAGAGGCAGATCCGAAAGCTTTCTCTGAGGCTGATACAGATAGAAAAGATGGACAGAAGTCAGAAGTTGACGACGTAACTGACACAGACAGCAGCAATATGTCACCATCAGATAGCAGTACCAGTCAGATCATGTCCCCGCCGAGAAATACATACAGCCATTTAATGGCAGATAACCCACATTTAAGGTATGAAAGTTGCATTACCATAATCCTGCACCCTTATAATACTGAAGTAGGCTTTCCTGTTGCTCTTTAAACAGAACCATGAGAGTTTGAATTTTTCAAAACAGTTAAGTTCCACTATTAAAACAGCATTTATTTTAATTAATAATGAAGGTCAGCCAGGAAAGAACCTTTCTATATATAGAACAAATGAAGTCAGCTATTTAGAATGATTTGTGAACAAGATGACTGTTGATACTGATTTGTGAACAAGGTGACAGTTGAGACTGATTTGTGAACAAGATGACAGTTGAGACTGATTTGTGAACAAGATGACAGTTGAGACTGATATGTGAACAGGATGAATGTTGAGACTGATTCTTGAACAAGATGACTGTTGAGACTGATTCTTGAACAAGATGACTGTTGAGACTGATTCGTGAACAAGTTGACTGTTGAGACTGATTCATAAACAAGATGAATGTTGAGACTGATTCGTGAACAAGATGACGGTTGAGACTGATTCTTGAACAAGATGAATGTTGAGACTGATTCGTGAACAAGTTGACTGTTGAGACTGATTCATGAACAAGATGAATGTTGAGACTGATTCGTGAACAAGATGACTGTTGAGACTGATTTTTGAACAAGATGAATGTTGAGACTGATTCGTGAACAAGATGACTGTTGAGACTGATTCGTGAACAAGATGACTGTTGAGACTGATTCTTGAACAAGATGACTGTTGAGACTGATTCGTTAACAAGATGAATGTTGAGACTGATTCGTGAACAAGATGACTGTTGAGACTGATTCGTGAACAAGATGAATGTTGAGACTGATTCGTGAACAAGATGAATGTTGAGACTGATTCGAGAACAAGATGAATGTTGAGACTGATTCGTGAACAAGATGAATGTTGAGACTGATTCGTGAACAAGATGAATGTTGAGACTGATTCGTGAACAAGATGACTGTTGAGACTGATCTTTGACCAAGACAGCTATTGAGACTGATCGGTGAATGAGACAGCTTTTGAGACTGATTGGTGAACAACAAGGCTGTTTTGACTGATCTGTGACCAAGACAGCTATTGAAACTGATTAGTGAACAAGAGGGCTTTAGGACAAGGCTTATTAACCAAACATTATTGTAATCTTAGAAACAGAATGCATCTTTATCTCTTAAATGATGTATGCTACAGAGATATTTACCTGTTATGTAATTTCCCTTACTAGGATATAAATTTTCTTATTCCCTCTTGAAACATCTTACCTACTATCTGTGATAATACATTTATTGTTTGGAGGTATTTCTGGAGGCCAGTCCAGCTGAACCAGTCCTACAGAATTTGAATAGCTATTGGCTAGAAGTTCAATCCTTTACTCTCCTCAAGTTTGTGATTCTGTAATTTTTTCTATATTAAAAAAAAATGTTGCAAGAATGTCTTTGGATTTCAGTGAGGAACATTCTCTAATACTCTGATTGATTGTCAAGTAAACAGCTTGCATTTCTGAATTGAATTTATATTTGGCCTCATTTTACTTAGCAAAAATAGAAAAAAAGTAAGCATTAATATGATTATGTATAAAAATATTACAGTATCCCAGCTGCACACAGTCACCAGCATCAGTACTCGTCTATATATCCAAGTAAATCTGCAGTCGGTACATTACCCAGCATACAACACTTCTCTTCAATGGGTAAAACAACACATAAAATTCCTGAAACCAGTTCTGCAGGACTTCAGGTAAAATATGTTATTACTTTTTTACTGTAAATTTAATTGCTAATTAAAGTCCTGTTATCTCTCAGAAACAGTTGTTTTGAGTACATGAAATGGGTCTTCAGGTTGTCTCCCTTAGTGATTTTAGAAGATTTAGTAACTTGTGCAACATCAGATAAGTCCTTGACCCTTTGAAAATTGATTAGATTTCAAACCTTAGTGAATATATTTTGTGTACTCGATGATATCTGAAGAGTAACGATTGTTGCTGTACAAAGAACATGAATCTATGCCTAGAACTTGTGTAGGCAGAATTTAGTGCAGTATAATGATTTGTTGTTTTTAAATTTATTCGGGATGTCCTCATTCATTTATGCACAGCAGGTCTGTCTTCAGAAACACCTGCTGAATACAACTGTAGCAAACAAAATCAGTTTACTCACATCCATCCAGAATACCAAAACTGCTTTTATATCATGTTTTTAAGCAACAAGATTGATTGTTATACCTTCTTTTAGCTTCCTGTATCTGGAGGAATTAAACCGTCCGATCTCGTAGCTGCTGCGATGAAGTTGAAAGTGGAGCCGTCAGAAGAGAAAGAGATAGCTGATAGGACTATACAGGAGCAGATTGCCGCCCATCAGCTAAATGCCGTGCACCAACAGGTTGGTATAATCTGTGTGGTTCATACTTATA
This sequence comes from Cyclina sinensis, assembly GCA_012932295.1. NCBI lineage: Eukaryota > Metazoa > Mollusca > Bivalvia > Venerida > Veneridae > Cyclina > Cyclina sinensis. The sequence continues at coordinate 24,559,252 of JAAONU010000010.1, forward strand.
TATTATAGAATGGTTGTGTTGAAAGCAGGTTGGTATAATCTGTGTGGTTCATACTTATATATTATAGAATGGTTGTGTTGAAAGCAGGTTGGTATAATCTGTGTAGTTCATACTTATATATTATAGAATGGTTGTGTTGAAAGCAGGTCGGTATAATCTGTGTGGTTCATACTTATATATTATAGAATGGTTGTGTTGAAAGCAGGTCGGTATAATCTGTGTGGTTCATACTTATATATTATAGAATGGTTGTGTTGAAAGCAGGTCGGTATAATCTGTGTGGTTCATACTTATATATTATAGAATGGTTGTGTTGAAAACAGGTCGGTATAATCTGTGTAGTTCATACTTACATATTATAGAATGGTTGTGTTGAAAGCAGGTTGGTATCATCTGTGTAGTTCATACTTACATATTATAGAATGGTTGTGTTGAAAGCAGGTTGGTATAATCTGTGTAGTTCATACTTACATATTATAGAATGGTTGTGTTGAAAACAGGTTGTTGAAAGCAGGTTGGTATAATCTGTGTAGTTCATACTGATATATTATAGAATGGATGTGTTGAAAGCAGGTTGGTATAATCTGTGTGGTTCATACTTACATATTATAGAATGGTTATGTTGAAAGCAGGTTGGTATAATCTGTGTGGTTCATACTTATATATTATAGAATGGATGTGTTGAAAGTAGTTTTTACTTGGCGAATGTCCAAGGTTTTACTTTCCTCTGTAATAGGGGCAGATACTGGGCTACTTTCTAAGTGAAAATTTTCAAGTTTTCTCCAAACTGATGCAAAACTCGCCACTAAAAAAACACACCAAATATTGAATATTGTAAATAAAACCACAACTTAAACACATAGGTATATTATACAGTACTGTGTCACTGTGTACTTTACCAGATCAAGAAATAAGCCCCTATTCCCTAAATTTCCTAGTGCAAGAAATAAACCCCAATTCTGAAAATTTCCAAGTAAAAAATAAGCCCCTTTTGCCAAAATTTCCTAATTCTTAAGATAAACCCCTACTCACATTATTTCCTGATTCAAGAAATAAGCTCCTATTCTTAAAATTTCCCAATTCTGGAAATATTCCCCTATTCCAAAATGTCCCGATTCTAGAAATAAGCCCCTATAGCAAAAATTAAACAATTCAAAGGGCCAAAACATCTTTGTAAAGCCGTGACACCATTGGAAGTTATAAAGCTGGCAGTTTTCATTCCGATAAAGATGTGCTTTGTTTATGTACAATTATATACATGTATATTGTATCTCACATGTATAACAAGGCTGAGGACAGCCATTTGGCAATAAGAGCTCTTACTCAGTGAAAACAATTAGTTGAATTGACAAATAATTAAATGATAAAGCTCAGTTTAAACTTTCCATTGTTTTTAGCAGTGTCAGTTGAGTGCAGTGTGACTTTAATTATTGTAAAAGCTTCAACTAATCGGATATTAAAAGATCGTTTTAAAAAGTGTTAATTATAATTTGCATAAAGCTTCCTTATCAAAAGGTCTTTAATTATATATCGTCATCGTGCGATTTTAAGCCGCACTTTTTTTCAGAATTTGGCGATAATTAGTTAGGGGTGCGGCTATTACATAGGTTTAGGTTCCCAAGACATTTTCAGGATTTCAAAACACCAATTTTTTAGCTCACCTGTGCACGTAGTGCACAAGGTGAGGTATTGTGATCAGTCAATGTCCGTCGTCGGTGCGTGCGTGCGTAAACTTTTGTTTTAAAGAACATCTCCTCCTAAACCACTGGGCCAATTTCAACAAAACTTCACAGAAATGTTCCTTGCATGAAGCTCTACCAAAATTGTTCAAAGAATTTGATTCCATGCAGAACTCTGGTTGCTATGGCAACTTAAAGGAAAAACTTTGAAAATCTTCTTGTCTGAAACCACAAGGCCTAGAGCTTAGATATTTGGCATTTAGCACCCTCTAATGGAACTCTACAAAAATTATTCAAATTATTTCCCTGGGGTAAAAATTGGCCCCGTCCCAGGGATCACTTCCTTTTACATAGACTTATAAAGGAAATCTTTAAAAATCTTCTTCTCAGAAACCACAGTGCCTACAGCTTTGATATTTGGTATGTAGCATTGTCTAGTGGATGTCTACCAAGTTTGTTCAAATTATGTCTCCTGGGTCAAAATTGGCCACACCCCAGGGTTTTCTTGGTTTACATATAGTTATATAGGAAAAACATGAAAAATCATTTTTCTCCAAAACTAATAGGACTAGACCTTAGGTATTTGGTGTGGAGTATTGTGTAGATAACCTTTACCAGTATTGTTTATATGTTGGCCCTGGGGTCAAAATTGGCCCTGCCCCGGGGGCCCTTAATATGTAAAAAAGGCAATCTTTAAAAATCCTCTTACTGGAAACCTCAATGCCTACAGCTTTGGTGTTTGGTATGTAGCATTGTCTAGTGGATGTCTACCAAGTTTGTTCAAATTATGTCCCCTGGATCAAAATTAGCCACGCCCCAGGGTTCTCTTGGTTTACATATAGTTATATAGGAAAAACATGAAAAATCATTTTTCTCCAAAACAAATAGGTGTAGACCTTAGATATTTGGTGTTGAGTATTGTGTAAAGAACCTTTACCAGTATTGTTTATATGTTGGCCCTGAGGTCAAAATTGGCCCCGCCCCAGGGGCCCTTAATATGTAAAAAAGGCAATCTTAAAAAAATCTTCTACTCAGAAACCACAGTGCCTACAGCTTTGATATTTAGTATGTAGCATTGTCTAGTGGATGTCTACCAAGTTTGTTCAAATTATGTCCCCTGGGTCAAAATTGGCCATGCCCCAGGGTTTTCTTGGTTTACATATAGTTATATAGGAAAAACATGAAAAATCATTTTTCTCCAAAACTAATAAGACTAGACCTTAGATATTTGGTGTGGAGTATTGTGTAGATAACCTTTACCAGTATTGTTTATATGTTGGCCCTGGGGTCAAAATTGGCCCTGCCCCGGGGGCCCTTAGTATGTAAAAAAGGCAATCTTTAAAAATCTTCTTACTGGAAACCTCAATGCCTACAGCTTTGGTGTTTGGTATGTAGCATTGTCTAGTGGATGTCTACCAAGTTTGTTCAAATTATGTCCCCTGGGTCAAAATTGGCCACGCCCCAGGGTTCTCTTGGTTTACATATAGTTATATAGGAAAAACATGAAAAATCATTTTTCTCCAAAACTAATCGGACTAGACCTTAGATATTTGGTGTGGAGTATTGTGTAAAGAACCTTTACCAGTATTGTTTATATGTTGGCCCTTGGGTCAAAATTTGCCCCGCCCCGGGGGCCCTTAATATGTAAAAAAGGCAATCTTAAAAAAATCTTCTACTCAGAAACCACAGTGCCTACAGCTTTGATATTTGGTATGTAGCATTGTATAGTGGATGTCTACCAAGTTTGTTCAAATTATGTCCCCTGGATCAAAATTGGCCACGCCCCAGGGTTTTCTTGGTTTACATATAGTTATATGGAAAAAACATGAAAAATCATTTTTCTCCAAAACTAATAGAACTAGACCTTTGATATTTGGTATGTAGCATTGTATAGTGGATGTCTACCAAGTTTGTTCAAATTATGTCCCCTGGATCAAAATTGGCCACGCCCCAGGGTTTTCTTGGTTTACATATAGTTATATGGAAAAAACATGAAAAATCATTTTTCTCCAAAACTAATAGAACTAGACCTTAGATATTTGGTGTGGAGTATTGTGTAAAGAACCTTTACCAGTATTGTTTATATGTTGGCCCTGGGGTAAAAATTGGCCCAGCCCTGGGGGGCCCTTAATATGTAAAAAAGGCAATCTTTAAAAATCTTCTTACTGGAAACCTCAATGCCTACAGCTTTGATATTTGGTATGTAGCAATGTCTAGTGATTGTCTACCAAGTTTGCTCAAATTATGTCCCCTGGGTCAAAATTGGCCACGCCCCAGGGTTCTCTTGTTTTACATTGATTTATATAGGAAAAACATGAAAAATAATTTTTCTCCGAAACAAATAGGTGTAGACCTTAGATATTTGGTGTGGAGTATTGTGTGAAGAAGCTTTACCAATGTTGTTTAAATGTTGGCCCTTGGGACAAAATTTGCCCCGCCCCGAGGGCCCTTAATATGTTAAAAAGGAAATCTTTAAAAATCTTCTTGTCTGAAACCACAAGGCCTTGAATGTTAAAATTTGGCATGAAGCAAGCTTTATCAAGCTTTTTTAAATTATTGGATTAGGTTAAAGGTCACGGAGGCTAAAAATAGATTTATCTACTGTACCTCATAAAGCCTTCGGTTATAGACCAATACCTTTGATATTCAGTATATAGGTTCCTTGCATGGACCTCTACCCATGGGTAGGGTTTGAGGTCACTGGGTCAAGGTCAAGGTCACCATAGCTTATAATAGATATTTCTACTTTCTGTCATAGAGCCTTTATTTATTGACTGATATTTTACATATTTGGTTTGTAGGCACTTATATATTTTCAATTAAAAAATGAAATACTGCTTAACAGCAAACCTACAGCCAAAGTACTCAGGTGAGCGATCCAGGGCCATCATGGCCCTCTTGTTTATTTTTTTACCACGGTAGATGGAATACGCTGAACGAAATATTGGTTACATCAGCACACTTTAAACGAAAATGTTAATTTGATGATATGAATTTCACTTATGTTTGGTACCCATTCTTAGAATTATTTATTACAATTTGTATGAGGCTGCCTTATTTAAAGGTCAAATTTATTGGTGCTTTGAATTTCACTCGTGTCTGGCTACCGTTTCAGGTACACGACTTGACAGCTGGTGCTCTTGCTGCTGGCAATCTTGATGCAGCCACATTGTTGGCCAAACTTCAGGCTTCAAACCTGGAGTCTGAGCTTCACAGATTGTATGACCCTGAAAATTTACAGGCCTTACAACAACAAGAACCCATGGAGCTTACTGCAGGTAAATTTTATTGTTCTGTCCATATATCAGACTGAGAAAATTTGGATATGCTTTATCTAATGCACAAAGTATGGTCAGAGGATATTAACAACAAATATGACAGAAATACTTCCTGAAGTTTTCCTAATATATTTGTCTACCAATTACCACACGAGTACATTAGAGGTATATTTTGCTGGGAAAAAAAGACTGATTGTAATTTATTCCCACTTGTTTTGACTACCTTTTATTTCGTCATTTAAATACTTAAGAAGTCAATCATGATGATTTCATTACAGACTTGTCCCCTGGAAAAACTGGATCTAGGCGGAAAAGTCGTGGTCGACCCACCAGCATTGAGAGTTTAAGAGACCCATTAGTCAGGCAGTCCTCTACTTCAAGTCTTGGAGCCAACACCAGTGTCAGCGGAGATGGGGAGGATCGAACATACGACTGTGAAATATGCGGAAAACAGTTCAGCCACAATGATAGATTGCGGCGGCATCGGAAAATTCATACAGCAGAAAAACCCTATAAATGTGACATATGTGGAAAAGGATTTAAAGAAAAATGCAATCTGAAACATCACAGATTTATACATACTGGTAAGTGTTGATTGTATTTGATCTCTTCTTCACTACACCTCAGGACAAGGGTATGTTTCTAATTTTGTATTAACTGAAATAATTCAGTTAATATTGACTTGACTTGAAAACATTGTAAAATACCATGGAAAAAACATTTGTCCTCTGTTTTGCTTATTATTTTGGTAGCATTTACATGATACATAAATCAATGTGTAAATCTTGATGTCTTGTTGTAATTGTTATTTCACATAATGTTAATCTGGATGTCTTATTGTAAATTTTGATGTCTTAATTGTAAATGTTATTTTCACACCTGTAAATCTTGATGTCTAATTTCATACCTGTAAATCTTGATGCCTAATTTCATACCTGTAATCTCGATGTCTAACTTCTCACATCTAAATCTTGATGTTTAGTTTCACAGGTGTAAATCTTGATGTCTGAATGTAAATATTACTTTATAGGTGAGAAACCTTATAAATGTGAGACATGTGGAAAATCTTTCAACCAGAGAAGTAGTCTGAAAACACATCAGAAAGTTCACACTGGCGAAAAACCATTCAGGTAAACGAAAACATTCTTCCTGATAGTGTTGAAGTCTTTAAGCTGTCTAGTCTGCCCACATTTTCCTTGATACTTGCACAATTGACCGACGTCACGGGAAAAAGGGCACTCGAGCATTTGTTATACTATTGAAATAAACAATTGAAATTCAACAAAAAACAGCTATTTTTTTTAGTACTCTTCCAGTGTAAAAATGAAGTAAAACATTGATAGCCTGAATATTGTCCTTTAAAAAAATGACTATTTTGTATCAAATTTCTTGATGACCATAACCATGGCAACAGTTTTTGGGGACAGTTCTTTCTTGTGTAAAATGTTATATCCTGAACAAAATGTAACGTCTAATGTTAACAAGTTTTTTTAAAAAACGTTGGATACATTGAATAGATATATAATTTAACCACGGAATAGGTAAAATTTAAGCATCTAAAATCTGCAATGTTCATTGAGTTCCAACAAGATTGTAGATAGATGTGACATTAAATTCGGGTATGTGACGTCATTTTAAGGAATATCAAATTTGCTTATCATGTCCCTCTTAAACATTAAAGTACATTGTGATTCTTCTATGCAGGAAGCTGAAATTTTCTGACATAAATTCTGGGATATCATTTTTTCAAAAAAAAGTAAAAAGGTCAGTTTTAAAAAATTATGTATCTTTTTACCATGTCATCGGTCAACTGATAATTTTGAAATTTTGCAAAATAATTGAAAATCTGATAGGCCAAGCTCCAATAGTATTTGGAATATGAACAACCACTTTTTTGGGCTTCTACAGAAAAATTACCTCATCTTAACTTATCAATTATGTTTGTTACTCTGACAGTTTTCAGAAAGTCACTGAAATATAATTCATTCCCTTTTTTAGCTCACCTGAGCACAAAGTGCTCAGGGTGAGCTTTTCTGATCGGTCTTTGTCCGTCGTCCGTCGGTCGTCCGTCCGTCCGTCGTCAACTTTTCATTCAAATGACATCTCCTCTGAAACCAATGGGGCAAATTTAATGAAACTTGCCTGGGATGTTCCTTGCATGAAGCTCTACTAAGATTGTTCAAATGGTTCTGGTCCATTGCATTTCTGGTTCACTGGAGCTAAAAATAGATTTTATAAGTTGGATCTTTAAAAATCTTCTTCTCCGAAACCACAAGGCCTGGAGCTTTGATATTTGGTATGAAGCATCATATAGTGGACCTCTACCAAGTTTGTTCAAATTATGTCCTTGGGGTCAAAACTGACCCCACCCCAGGGGTTAGTTGATTTTAGATAGAGTTATATAGGGAAAACTTGAAAATCTTCTTGTCAGAAACAAGAAGGCCTAGAGTTAAGATATTTGGTATATAGCATTGTCTAGTGGACCTCTACCAAGTTTGTTCAAATCATGGCCTCTGGGTAAAAAATGGCCCCGCCCCGGGGGTTACTTGTTTAACATAGAGTTATATAGGAAAATCTTAAAAAATCTTCTTCTCCGAAACCACAAGGCCTGGAGCTTTAATATTTGGTATGAAGCATCATCTAGTGGACCTCTACCAAGTTTGTTCAAATAATGTCCCTGGGGTCAAAACTGACCCCACCTCAGGGGTTAGTTGATTTTACATAGAGTTATATAGGGAAAACTTGAAAGTCTTCTTGTCAGAAACAAGAAGGCCTAGAGTTAAGATATTTGGTATATAGCATTGTCTACCTCTACCAAGTTTGTTCAAATCATGGCCTCTGGGTAAAAAATGGCCCCGCCCCAGGGGTCACTTGTTTAACATAGAGTTATATAGGAAAATCTTAAAAAATTTTCTTCTCAGAAACGATAAGATAGAGAGCTTAGATATTTGGTGTGTAGCATTGTCTAGTGGACTTCTACCAAGTTTGTTCAAATCATGGCCTCTGGGTCAAAAATGACCCCACCTCAGGGGTCACATGTTTTACATAGAGTTATATAGGAAAATCTTAAAAAATCTTCTTGTCAGAAACCGAAAGTTATAGAGCTTAGATATTTGGTGTGTAGCATTGCTTAGTGGACCTCTACCAAGTTTGTTCAAACCATGGCCTCTGGGTCAAAAATGGCCCCGTCCCAGGGGTCACTTGTTTTACATAGAGTTATATAGGAAAATCTTTAAAATCTTCTTGTCAGAAACCGTAAGGCATAGAGCTTAGATATTTGGTGTGTAGCATTGTCTAGAGGACTTCTACCAAGTTTGTTCAAATCATGGCCTCTGGGTCAAAAATGACCCCACCCCAGGAGTCACATGTTTTACATAGAGTTATATAGGAAAATCTTAAAAAATCTTCTTGTCAGAAACCGAAAGTTATAGAGCTTAGATATTTGGTGTGTAGCATTGTCTAGTGGACCTCTACCAAGTTTGTTCAAACCATGGCCTCTGGGTCAAAAATGGCCCCGCCCCAGGGGTCACTTGTTTTACGTAGAGTTATATAGGAAAATCTAAAAAAATCTTCTTCTCCGAAACCACAAGGCCTGGAGCTTTAATATTTGGTATGAAGCATCATCTAGTGGACCTCTACCAAGTTTGTTCAAATCATGGCCTCTGGGTCAAAAATGGCCCAACCCAAGGGGTCACATATTTTACATAGGATTTTACAGGAAAATCTTAAAAAATTTTCTTGTCAGAAACCGAAAGTTATAGAGCTTAGATATTTGGTGTGTAGCATCGCCTAGTGGACCTCTACCAAGTTTGTTCGAATCATGGCCTCTGGGTCAAAAATGGCCCCGTCCCAGGGGTCACTTGTTTTACATAGAGTTATATAGGAAAATCTTAAAAAATCTTCTTGTCAGAAAGCGAAAGTTATAGAGCTTAGATATTTGGTTTGTAGCATTGTCTAGTGGACCTCTACCAAGTTTGTTCAAACCATGGCCTCTGGGTCAAAAATGGCCCCGTCCCAGGGGTCACTTGTTTTACATAGAGTTATATAGAAAAAGGTTTTAAAAATCTTCACAGAAGAAACCATAAGGCTAAGAGTTAAGATATTTTGTTTGAAGCATTGTCTAGAGGACCTCTACCAAGTTTGTTTAAGTCATGGACCCTAGGTTAAAAATGGCCCCGCCCCAGGGGTCACATGTTTTACAGAGAGTTATATAGGAAAAACTTTAAAAATCTTCTTGTCATAAACAACAAGGCCTAGAGTTAAGATATTTGGTGTGCAGCATTATGTATTGGACCTCTATCAAGTTTGTTCAAATCATGGCCTCTTAGTAAAAATAGGCCCCGCCCTAGGGGACACATGTTTTACATAGAATTATATAGGAAAAACTTGAAAAATCTTCTTGTAAGAAACCATAAGGCCTAGAGTTAAGATAATTGGTATGCAGCATTGTCTTGTGGACGTCTACCAATTTTGGTAGAAAAATATCCCCGCCCGAGGGGTCACAAGTTTTAAATAACAATATAGAAGAAAATCTTTAAAGATCTTCTTGTCTGAAACCACAAGGCCTAGAATTTTTAAATTTTGCACGAAGCAAGCTTTATCAAGCTTTTTCAAATTATTAGATTAGGTTAAAGGTCACGGAGGCTAAAAGTAGATTTATCTACTTTACCTCATAGAGCCTTCATTTATAGACCAATATCATTGATATTCTGTATAGTGGTTCCTTCCATGGACCTATACCCATGGTTAGGGTTTGAGGTAACTGGGTCAAGGTCAAGGTCACCATAGCTTATAATAGATATTTCTACTTTCTGTCATAGAGCCTTTATTTATTGACTGATATTTTACATATTTGGTTTGTAGGCAATTACATATTTTCAATTAAAAAATGAAATACTGCTTAACAGCAAACCTACAACCAAAGTACTCAGGTGAGCGATCCAGGGCCATCATGGCCCTCTTGTCAATCTGTAAACTGTAAATAATAAAAATTTGTTTTGTTATTAAAACATAAATCAAAATTTTGCTAGTTGAAATGCAGTGTAATGGGAAATAAGGGTGTAGTAATAAATAACTAAAACAGAAGCAACGGTGGTTCTAAGATTATCAATTGTAGAAGTAATAACAATATTGGAAACTGTTAGAAGAAGTTTAATACATGTACCAATTTAGTTTATTTTTCATTTTCAGGTGTGAACTTTGTGAGAAACCCTTTGCCCAAAAGTATTTGTTAAGACAGCATATGAAAAAGCATATAGAGCTAAATATGGCTCCCACTCAGCCGTGACTAGCCACGCCTCCAACCTTTCAAAATCACCAAAAGCCATTGGATAACTTAAGGGCCAATCAAACCTCTCAAAACAAATTTAAAAAAAGTCATGAAAATAATAGTAATTTTCAAACATCATTCAAATGGGAAAATGCAGACAGCATATCAGACAGTTCTCCCGATAGTTCTGGTAATCAAATTGGTTCCAAAGAAAATTCTAAAAATTTAAAACATCCTTCTGGTATACTTGTGCAACAAAATTCAGATAGCGAAATCAAAAAAATGGACAGTGATGAAGAAAACCTGGGTCATACAGAGAGAAAAACAGACAGTAAAAGGAATGGGTCACTGAATTCTGAAAACAGAAATGAAATGTTTAAGTTCTCTGGGAACACAGAAAAGTCTAAGAATGCACAGAATGAAAGCGTTATAACTTCACACTCTGGAGATTATTATGAAACTTACCATCATGAGAGTGTTGATGAAAATTGGAGGAAAGAAAAAAAAGAAGACATTAAAGAGGATGCAGCTGCCTCTGGCACAGATAACAGGTCGGAGAATCAAGCTTGGAAACCTGTAAATAAATCGTTATATAGCTCCAAAGATTCTAAAACTTGTCAAAAATCTGTAGAATTAGAAAGGAAAGATCTGAAAAGAAAATTTGACCATGTGTTAGAAAAGAATATAAGTGTTGACAAAAAGAGAACAAAATTATCCAATCTGATTGAAGACTTGTCGAAAAACAGAATGGACACATCTAAAGCAGAAGATAAAAATTGCCTCAAAGGGAAGAAGTCTTTTACAAAGAGTGATGTGTATTCATTTGAGAAAGAAGAGAATGTCGACAAAGATTCAGAATTTTCTTACGAGTCTTTCGATAAAACTGTGCTTTACAAACGTAAATCAAATGCATCCTTCCAGAAGAATAAAACCATCAGTTCTCAATCCACCTGCATTGACAAAAGGAATAGTTCCGACAGTTCTCATGATGAAAAATTTGATAAGGTAGCTGTAAAACACGATACTGGTCCAGTAAATAAGGAAGAATTAACGATGTCTGTCATTTCAAATTATTTTGATCCTGATTACTCAAAGGAACAGCAAGAAGTCAAAGATGTAAAATTGCCAGAAAATGAAGAAACAAACAAAAAGGAACAGCAAGAAAAAGTCAAAGAAAAGAATTTACCAGAAAGTGAAGCAAATTATTTTTCACATTTTGACGACATTGAGATGCCAAAATTGAAACGTCTGGAAGAGGAAGCAACTTTGTCAAAATTTCAAGGGTCTGTGGGGCGGAACTTGTCTCAAAAGACAAACAAGTATTCGAGTAATGTATGTGATAATACAATGCCATCTTTGTGTAACCGTTCTATATGTAAGCTGTCTCGTTCAAAACTTAACAATTTTGTGAATAACTGTGCTTCTCAAAAAACTGTATATAACTCTTCATGCAATGAGTTTACTTCAACCGGAATTGTAAATAGTAAAGTTTCAAATATAAACAATACTAAAATTGTAGATAATATTCAAAATGGAAAAATAAATATGGATACAAAGTACAAAGGGAGTTTTATAAATGACACCGTTATTGATGGCAAAACACCAAAAGAACATAACAGCATGTTAAACTCTGATAATAAATTTAGAGGAAAAGGTAACCTAGCTTGTCATGGAAGCGGGCTGCAAAAAAATCCACCAGTGTCGGTTGGCTTGAAGAGTAATGGGAATGTTACTAAAGTCTCGCAGACTAGAAAGTATAATCATTTAAATGGAAGAGAAAAATATTTAGGGTTTGATTGGTCCAGACCTGTTGTCAATGGTAACAGAGTGATTGACAGAAGGTTAGAGGCAGTAAGAAAAGTTAGTTTATGGATTGGTGACTGTATTAAAAGCAGTGCTGAGAATTTGGACGTGCCTGAGGATATGTCGTTCGATAAATTGGTGCCAATATCAGCATTGCAGAAGAATGGGAAGTGTGCAAGTCTTTCAGATTCATTTAACTCTACTTCTGTTAAAAATAAATGTGCTGATACCGACTCTGTAAAATGTGCTATGTCTAACGCTGATATGAAATCTGAACACGCTACTGACGTAGAAACAAAAGATGAAATTGAAAGACTAAACTGCCCCGAAGCCAAGATCCTCTCTGCAAGTGTGCAAAATGTTTTTAGTATAAATAGTTTGGTCAACTCAAGAAATGGAACATTGAATAAAGAAAAATGTGCTATAAAAAGAAATATCGATGTGCATGATAACTTACAGAAGGTAGGTCGTAGAAAGCACAGTTTTGGCTCTGGGAGGTTGAACTCACAAGAGCAAGATACAGTTTTGCTTGATTCATTTGATTCTGTCAAAGAACATGATTTTAAAGAAGAATGTAGTTCCAAAGAACAAAGTTCCCCTAATTTTCACCAAGTTTGGTTTATGGATAAATGTAATCCTGATGCTTATAATTCAAAGCCTTTGTCTATCAAGGCAGGTCCTTTGCATAGTGTAGGTAAGATAAGTAGAACTGAAAATACAATCCTTGCAAAGGACAGAACATCGCAGACTGAACGAATTGAGGGCAGTAGAGTAGGGGAAAGGAGTGTATTGAAAACGAAAGAAACACAGCATGTCTTAAGAAACAAAAAAATGATGAATTTTGGTGATAAATGTGTTGACCTTTCAGTAAAAAGTGTCAATGAACAAAGTTTCTATGACAAACCATGTGATAGAGGAAAACTAGGTGTAAATGATGCTAACAAAAGTTATGGTGCTGAAGTATGGGGACAAGGCAATGCTGTATATAATGTCGATAGTGGAGTTAGAAACACTAATGATCTAACTTTATATTCTAAAATCGTATCAAAAACTAATACTTCTATATTAATATCTGAAAATGGCAGTGAGAACTTGTGTAGGTCAGTTAAAGTAAATGTTGTTAAGAGTGGCTGTTCTGTTGAAAATTCTGCTGAAACTTCCAATAACGGAGGTAATTATATAAAAAGTGCTAGCAATAACAGAAGTTGCGTAATTGTTGATCCTAACAGCAATAAGAGCTCTAGTGAAAGGTTAGACATAGGCAATAAGCATGAATTGAGAAAGTCTGTTAGGAATAAAAGTGACAATCTTCAATTCAGTCATACTTCTGAAAAGGTTATTCTTACATATCCTGATTGTAAAATTGTAAATAGGAAACGAGGGACTGAAAATTTGCCTCTTGATCTTATAACAGACAGTGAAAATAGTGAAAATGCTAAATATTGTTTGACAAAATTTATGTCAGCTGGTAAAAAGAACATGAATGAAAGTGATACATTGTTTGATACAAACACTGGAGCAAGTTTGTCTGGTCTTGGTAATTTGCAGGGTTCAAGCAATTTTGTAGAAATAAACAAAGGCATGCCAGAACTCATTGAATCTCATTTCTTGAATAATGATGGACTTAAAAGTGAAAACCACTCTGAAACAGGAAGTTCTCACACAAACCAGACTGCAAGAGGAAGTGAAACTTCTGCACAGATACCTGTTGTGAATTCAGTGTTGACTGATGATTTTTCCTGTCAAGACTGGTCAGCTGATGACCTTGAGGGTTTAGATCTTAACACAGTAGATGAGATCAGTTCTGCCACTATCACTGGCTGCCCTGTTTCACTTACAGATACAATTTTCTCATACAGTAAGTCTACAGGTACTCTAGGTGGTTCACAGGTGATCTTGAACAGTAAACCAGATTCTGACAGCGGTATACCTGTCTCTCCTTCTTCAGATCCATTCTCTGTTTATCAGTTTTCCTCTGCTAGCAACTTAGTTTCTGAAAGTAGTTCCCCAGTATCAGAAGACAAAAAAGCAATTGTTAGTAATTTTAACTTTGGTGTGAACCAGCTTTTCACTGATTATCCAAGGAAATCTTCATATGTTTCTAATCAAAATGGGAACCAGTTTTCAAATTTCATTGAAAATGATGGGAACCAGTTTCCTTTAGAGGAAGACCTAATTGCAGAAAAGGAAGATTACCAGTGGAACCAGACATTGAAGAGTTTTATCATGCAAAACCTGGATAATGAACCCAAAGAAGAAAATGCAAGGAAAGAGCCCACTGAAGATGTGGAGTTGTTACTTGAACAGAAATTGGCAGAACAGTACTTAAATAGGAACATAGAAAGTCTGAAAAGAAAAAATTCTGTTAATTTGTAATGATGAAATCATGGTGTTTGATTGTGTATATTTTTCCATAAGTTGATGGTGATAAAGGTAATTTATTGAAGATAATCAGTTTATTTTGATTTTTTTTTTATTACAAAGTTTTGTAAAAGTATGAATTTATGAAATTTCATTGATTTAGGTTTAAACTTAAAGGCCCTGTCTGAATTAGTAAATAGTATTTCTTAATTTGAAAGCTGTAATGAACAACTTCCTACTTCACATATAAATTTTTGGAATTTTTTCATCACAGGGATTTTATATCAGTTATAAAGAATTCAGATAGGTTATCTTACTCTTAGCTAATTTAACTTGAGCTGTGAGGTATAATATATAAGCTGACAACCTTTTATACCCGGCCATATAATTTATCCAAATTTTTTATAAAGAATTTATAATACTGTACAGCCTCTTTTTATTTGGGTTAGATAAAGTTTATAAACTGGCAGCAAGAGGGAAACCATTTGAACAGGTAGGAAAAGGGGAACCAGTAATGGATATTGTAAGCACCATGATAAAACAGACATGCAATGCATTCTATAGGTGAAGAAGGGTAATAATAGAAGGGGTTTTTAAAAGGCCCTCTGCTTGTATTTTGCTTATCCTTTGAAAGGGACTTTGCCACTATTAATTGATGACTGCATATCTGTTTCATTTAGTTTAAACTTATTTTTCATCAATTTGGAAACAAGTTATTGCAACTTATATTAATCCCTCAGAATGATTGCTTCCTGGGTTCACACCAGTACTCGTGCCGAAAGTGAGGAATGTGGAAAGTCATTGTCGACTCACCCCTTGTGGGTTTCGAACCAGCAACTTTGGGATTGGGAGTCTGGCACTCTAACCCCTCAGCTTCTCCTCTATCATATCTATTTTACTGGTACATTCACAATTGAATTAAAAAAAAAAGGGAGATAATTTAAAGAAGAACATGTGTTCAAAAAAATCTTCTTTAGGTTTTTAGACACTTAGACAGTGTTCAGTTGGAATAAATGGCTATCCGCCCTAAAATGGAACTAAGAATTTTTAACTGACACTTTGATATCATGTAATAGCTTGTTCAAAGTTATCCAAATCTACTTGATTTTCAAGAAAATGGACTACACTACAATCTAAAACATAGTTTTTGTGATTTTTTATAATTTCTATAAGTTTTGATCAGACACACAAAATGTTAAAAATGACAACAAAAGATTGACTTCTGGAAGAATATATACAATGAAAGAAGAAGCTTTGGTGATATTTCTGTGATAGAAAGTGCATTATCTTGTATAGAATTTAAAATAGTGTGTTGGCTTATAACTGTAAATAATTGTCTGAATTGATCAGGTATGGTTTGTTTTAGGATCTGCCATGTACTTGTTTGGGTTTTCATGATTATGTGATTTCATCAAATAGAGGGCAGTTTTAAAAATCTAAAGACAGGATACATTATTACAGAGATCTGATCTCTCCATTTTTTTTTTAATTTCTTTTTAATTTCTTCTTTTTTTGTAGACATGATGGTTGCTTATATAAACAAAAGTTCACCTCTATAAATAAATAAAATTCAGTTGATGTATTATTTAATAATATGGTATTCTCTCTAATTTACAGTTGTAAATTTCCAGGGTTTTTGGTTATGGAAAATTAAAAATGGATTATAAGATAAGATTTCTGTAAATCCAGGGTCAAAAGTTGAGGTCAGAGAATTGTCAAGGTCATGGAAGAAAAGTAAAATGTTAGAAGTACTGTAGATACCAGAGAAATATAATCTGTAGGAATATTTTCTTAAGAAAAGAGAATTCAGTGTAAAGAATGTTTTGTAGCATATTGTTCGACATAATGATAAGAACAGATATGTTGTTTTGTCATCCAAAATGTCCTGTTGGTTACTAAATGATCGGTTCAAGCATACAGGTTTTTCTTTTAAATGTCTGTTTCATAGCTAAATTACATTTTTGAACATGTATAATGGAGATCTATATAAATACATTGTTTGAGCACTTGAAAGTCTGGTTTCAGCTCTTTTGTTTTTTCTCAGTATTGCATCAAAAATAGTTCCCAAAATGAGAATTCTTGAGTTAAAAGTATTGGTTGAATTGAAATTTTATTGTAAATGTAACTTTACAGTTAAAATAGTAAATCAGATATATGTGTCTGAAGAAAGAAGTTTACCTCAGTATAAAAAAAGCTCTTGAGAAGACTGGACATGTTTTAACAAAACATGGGTTTGATTTTATTTACTTCATTTTTCAATCAAATTAACACATTTGTACAGAGCAAAAATTTCACTTATTTTTGATTTCTCACTAGTGCCACAGTTAACATTGCTTTGGTTTTGGTAACCATAGAAACACTAGAAACTTGCTATAGCTACTTTGAAATGTTGTTAGGTTTGCTTTAGATTTCAGTTACTCTAGAAACTGATTTTATGAATTTGTTACTATGGTAACCATTACTACAATGGTAGTTGCTATGGTTACTTTTGTTGTGTTTTTTTTCTCTGTGCCTATGATGAATAGCAGGGTAGTTGATCATTGTTCATTTTTGAAGGTTAAATGTGAAAATAATAGATGTTTAATGTGTATATAAAGACAGAAGAAATTATAATAAGTTCACATTTAGCCTTCAATATCCCAATATTACCCTTGTGTTCAGAATGATGTGGGTATATTAATTGGGTGTTATAGTCTGTTTCCTCAGCATTTGTTAGTAGACAGTTGTCAACTGTTCAGTGTGGGAATAAAAGCTGATAAAAAGTAATGTTGTAATATTTATTAATATCTGAAATAAAATTCCTTATCAATGAAAATGCCTTTTAATCTTGCATTTGGGCATAGGTTTAGGCAGGCTGTATTGGCAAAGGTTTGCACTGATTTTAAAGTTGGTCTTTTTTCATTTTTTCCCTTAAAGTTGGAGGTAAAAGCATGATTGTCAAAGCCAATGAGTCGTTAAAAAGAAAGACAAAATGTTAAAGCACAGTGACTGTCAGTTTAGAACCAAGGTGTATTTTTAATATGTAATCATAATTAAATCACTTGTTAAATTGGGTGTACATAGATGTACATGTGTAAACGAATCTGTGATCAACATCTCCTAGATGCTTTACTGCTGCAAAAATCTGTGTTGTATAGATGCTTTTTGAATTGTTAATGATTTCATTATAGACTGGAAACCTGTATTTGTACTAGAGTGGTTCCCAGTTGTCTTTCATGGTTGTCTGTTTTAAGATCTTCCTTTGTCCAAATTTCAGCAGATCCTTATGCAAGAAAGTTACACCATTTATTGGTGTATATTACAAAATAAGTAGCATTGTTTAATGTGAAGATTTTGTTGTTTTTGTTTTTTTTTTTTTCAAACACATTTCTGAAGACTCACAGAGCATGTTAATTGTATAATGCTAGATGTTATTGGGGAAAATGATATCTTTTCTGGAAAAAAATATTTTACTTGAAATATTTTCTTGCTAATTCTATAAAAGTTGATTTTTCAAAGACCATGAAGAAATTTATGAGAATGGCTCAGTTCTTAATTTGCTGCCTTTTGGATGACATATGGAATTTGTACCCTTGATTTAAGCATTGAACCATTTTATGCTTTCATTTCTTTTCTTTGTTTGCTGTCATTTGACAGTTTCACATTCAGCAAAGGATTTACGATTTCTGTCACTTGATTCACAGACTTAACAGCAGACCAGACAAACCAGTATTTGCTTGGCAAAGTTTAATCTCTATATTGCAACCAGTTCATCTTGGCTTGGTTTCTTTTCTGTTCCAACTGGAGTTTTGAAAAACAGAACTCAAGCAGTCACTCCTAACATTTTGTTGGAAGCAGTGTCATTTTATTTATATGTTTTGGCACGATTTATTCAAATTGATCATTGCTTGAAGTTATAAATGTGTGTTTAGAACTATTTGAATGTAGTTAAATATTAATATTTTTTGAGAACTTCCATTTTTCCATATGATACTATAATTGACTTTTTGTTATGGTGTTAATTGATGAATGTACATGTATGTATATACTATTATTACCACAATATTGAAATAGTTTATTTTTCCTGTTAATAATTGTTCAAGTCCACGTCCCTTTCTTGACATTAATCTATGTTATCTTTTCCCTTCAAAAGGGCGTAGTTGTTACATAATATGTATGTAGAAAATATTTGTTTCTTTGACTTCTGTTCTGACTTCCACAAAATAATCTAACATTTTTCGTGTATTTTAATGTTGGATATATCCAAATTGTTTCATTTTGGGTATTACCAGTTTTTATTGCATACTGTGTCGATGTAACTGTGTAGTGAAAAGACTACACATACGTGTAAAGTCATTTATCTCGCATATAGATTTTGGTACCGTGTAAGAAATGAGCTATATCAGTAACTGTGTGGTGTATTTGTATCGGGGAAGTGTTTCTTGTTTGTTTGTTTGTTTGGTTTTTGTGTCAGGTGTTAAAAACTAGTGAATACACAAATGTAAATTACTGTGTAATGTATAAGATTCTTTGTGTATTCATTATGATTAAACCTGTGTTGTGTTTTGCTGGAAATAACTGTCCACATATCATTCATGTATATGTTTTTTTTTCTGGAGAATAGCAATAAAAAGGGTACGTTGATGACTACGTGTAAGTAGTGGTGTCTTTTCAGTCAGACAGATATTACATATAGTTTGTTTAATGTTCTCTTGGTTGAAAAATGGTTTCATTCCAGAGAGCCATTTTCACTAAAACAGCAGTTTTTAAAAATTTAACTGCTTTACAAAACGATACTGAAAAATTCAAAATGAAAATTAAAATATATGTCAAGGAATTAATAAGGTGGTCACTGTATTGTCCTGTCAGTGGGAAAACGAGATTGATTTTAATATGACATAACTTTTATTATCATTTATTGAGTGTATAATGTTCAAATTATGTTTTAAGGTATCTTGGTTTTAAACAATTCTACTGGACATTGTATCCTGTTTTATGAGCCATGTATTATGATATATTAAAAACATTTTGAATAAATTGAAAGAGGTTTTTTTTCAAGTTAAAAGCATTGAGACTTTTATTCTTAACATTTTTCATCCCATAGATGAATTTATTTATGTATTCCATTTTGAAATGTTGTTAAGACTTCTAAATGTCCACAATTTTAACATGGCAGGTTATTAAAATTTTAGATAAAAACTATTGAAGTTACCTGAAAACTTTCTTATCCTAAAGCTGATGGCATCTTTGCATAGCTTGTTCAGAAAAGAGCAAAAAGAGTAAAATATTGATTTAAAATAACTGTTAGAAATAACTGTTGTTCTTTGGCAACAATTTAAAATATGTGTTCTGCAAATCTCTGATTAGTGCTGCTTTTGACTTTGTTAGCAAATTTTATCACTGTTATTAAGAATTTATACTGTTTTTGTGTATGTGTGCTTGCTGTCAGTCAGCGGTGCAAGAAATGTCTTTGCAGTACCATGGTTTTAATGTTAAATTTGTTGGAATTTCAATTCTATAAATCGCATGCTATATCATATGTAAGTCTATGGTACAAATTGTGTGCCTTGTTTGAGGAAAACATGTATAGACTTATATGTGAGAATATTCAATACTTGTATGATGTGAGCTATCAGAAAGGAAAGTTTGTCCGTGCTGTTTGTATACAGAGTAAAATTGAACAAGGTTGTATAGATGTCTTGTTATTTTAAAATTAGAATACTATTTTAGCTTACAGGAGCTTTAAACTTGATTGTTAATAATGTACACTAAGTTTTTAACATGTTGTTGTTGTTGTTGTTACTTGTTAATGTTAGGTAAGAAATCTTGCTTTAGATGGTACAGACACCAGCAGTTATAACTAAAAACAATTCAAGCTTTTATTTGCAAATTTTGCAGTGTATTAATAGAGGAATACCATAGCTGCCTTTAAGTTAGTGTAAATTTATCTGCACATTTTTTTGATAAAATACCTGACTATATGGTCAAGCTGTCTTAATTCTCTGCAATATCATTCTCCTTAAATATGTCCAGTATGAAATAATTGGCCAAAAAATAATAAAGTAAACAAATTTAGAACATTTTACATTACAGGCTCACCAATTATTGACCTAATTTAATATTTTTATTCTTGCTTAATGGGTTTTGCTTAAATCATGTCACTTGTCTTGCAGCATTTCATTTATAAATGCAAATCAACTAGAAATTATGTTTAAAAAAAGAAGTATTCTGGTCTATTGTTTTATCTGTCTCAGTAATTTTGCCTTGCAGTACTGATAAAATAAAGTGCTATTACACTTCGCATTGTTTGGTAGGTTTGTGCTGAAACTTCAGATCAGGAAGTTGTGAATAAAAATTATGATAGTCTGACATACAGGCTATATATATAATCATTTTGGGTTTACATTTCACATTCATATCCTAGTGAAATAGTTTTAAAAACTGTAAATGAATAATAAGAAAATTGCTTAAGGTTACTTATTATATGAAAAGTATTAATTAAATGTGGTATTGAAAATATTTTTAATGATTAATTCAGGTTGCATTTCTTAGGATCCAGTTGTTCAGATTGATAATTATAGATGTAACCCTTACATAAAACATAATTATAGTCCTCAAGGTTGAGGTGTGGTCAAAAGTGTAGAACGCTGGACTCTAAGTCTGAAAGTCACTGGTTTGAGTCACACCAGGGTTGAGAGTCTGAAGTTTCTTTCAGCATTCCACACGTTGCAATGCACGCACTGGTTTGAACCCAGAATACCTCCATTGAACAAAATAATATATGTAGTAAAAACTTGTCGCCCAGTAAAAAGGATACATTTTGGTTACATTTTTATGCATGCTTTTAGCTTTTTCCGGAGAACATATTCATTATTTACTGCTTGTGGTTTTTACATTTTGTACAATTAAAACAATGTTTATAAGAAAATTTCATAGTGTCAGATTTTGATTGGAAAGTATTAGTTTTGTAATGAAAAATGATTGGTTTTAATTATGATTGTTGGTACCCTAACATTGGTAGCGATTCTGCATTTGTTTCCGTCTTTTGTCTTTGTATATATGGAAACTCTCTTGCTGAAATAAAGAGATTTAAAGCCATGGTGCACTATTTACTGTTGTTACGCAGTTGGAACACTTTGGGTTTTACTCTCTTACAAAATGTGGTTATTCTTTATTTCTCTATTGTTACACTTGTTTTAAATTGTTTTTTCTTTTTTTGTTGATTCTTCACTGGTCATTCAAGAAGTTGAAAGTTTTAAGCATTTCTCTTTATATTATTCTTTCGAAATATAATTGAAATTATTTATCTTAAATGGATTTCAAATATGCTTTGAAGATAATCGTTTTATGTCAGTTAGGACATTTTTCAGCATATAATGCAGTGTCCCCCGAGATCCTGCACTTAAAACAGTTCAAATTGAATATTTTAACATTGCCATCCTAAAACAGTAAAATGCCTTATAAACAGTCAAATAAAATGTTACTTAAGTAAAAAAAAGAAAAAACAATGATGGAAAACCTGTAAGATTTTAGAATATAATTATGGAAGAGAAAGGTGGAACTTTTAACTTTGAAATTGACCAGGTGTGTTAGTAGAGTGATACACAAGCCTTGTTTTCTAAAACTTGTTGAAAGATTTGAACCGGCATTTTACAATGTTTAAGTTAACAATAAACCAGAGTGTTTGTTTTTTTCCAACCTTATGTTAATACAATCATGATTATTGCTGTGTAATCTTATGTTCCTTATCAAGAAATTGTGGATTTTCATAATTATACAGAGAATACACACCACTTCCATGCCAACACCAACTACTTAAATAGATTTTCTAAACATATTTTTGTCAGTTTCAGAGACCTTGAATGAAAGTCCAAAAAGAACAAACTACTACCAAGCAGTAGTTCATTTGTATACATGTATGTTTATTCTTTTGATGTCATAAATGAATATGTGGTAAAAATCATGGAAACTGAAAATAAAGAATGTGTAAACTTGTAAAAAGAAGGAAGTGTTTTGATAAAATGTGTGACCTACTTTTAAGTTTTATCAAATTTTAGGGTTTATATTACAAAACTAATTGAATGAATCATAAACTTTAGAATACAAGTACTTAAGAATTAAAGAAATGCTTCAGGATACAAAAAAGTACTTAGAATTAAAGGAATGCTTCAGAATACAAAACAAGTACTTAGAATTAAAGGAATGCTTCGGAATACAAAACAAGTACTTACAATTGAAGCAAATTGAATGAAGGATATACTTATGAACACAAAACAGGGGCGTAGCAAGGGCTTTCGAAGGTGTACGCAGAATCGTAGGGGGGTCCGGGGGCATGCTCCCACAGAATTTTTTTTTCTGTAGATCAACTCAGGAGCGTTTTGGCGGGTTTTTGGCATAAAATAAGTCATATTTTTTACCAATTTTACTCGAATTTTTGTTTTACTTTTTCTTATGGAACATCTACTAACAACTATTCAAACAGATTTTCTGGACCAATGTGTACGCAGCTGCGTATTCTGTGTACTGGTACGCGCCTGCAAAACAAGTATTTAGAATAGAAAGCATATTGAAATAAGCATAAGATAACAAAACAAGTGTTTAACAATTAAAGGAAATTGAATGAAGTATATTCTTAAAATTACAAAAGTATGTAGAATAGAACTTTTTATTGCAAGGTTTAAAATGCAGAGCTTGTGTATCTCATGCAGTTGTTTTTATTGATTATTCCAATAGAGGCTTCTCTTAAAAACCTGCAGATTATTACAGAAAAAATGTGTGATCCCTGTATACTGTTATATATCCCAAATAGCAAATTTGAAAAATAAAAATACATTACTGCTTATTGTTTATGCTTGTGTTTTATTGCACACTTAACCCTAAGCATCCTAAATATTTAAAAAGGACTTTTCGTCACATAATTTGGGCATTTAATGTTAATTGAAATTTGCTGCCCAAATACCAAATAGTGCAGACCATGCTTATCATGGTCTGAACTTGTAAGTCAGTCAGTCCTGCTGTTGACTACTGTTTTTGCCTCTACAACCAGTGCAGACCATAGTCAACCTGCACAGCAAGTCACCTACACTGACAGCACATCATTGTCTGTATTGGTAAGTCAGTCAGTCCTGCTGTTGACTACTGTTTTTGCCTCTACAACCAGTGCAGACCATAGTCAACCTGTACCGCAAGTCACCTACTCTGACTACACATCATGGTCTGTACTGGTAAGTAAGTCAGTCCTGCTGTTGACTACTGTTTTTGCCTCTACAACCAGTGCAGACCATAGTCAACCTGCACAGCAAGTCACCTACACTGACTACACATCATGGTCTGTACTGGTAAGTAAGTCAGTCCTGCTGTTGACCAGTGTTTATGCCTCTGCAACCAATTCAGACCATCGTCAACATGCACAGCAAATCACCTACACCGACTGCCTATCATAGTGTTTTTCTGGCTAATAATTGGCCTTCTCTTGAGCTGCTTATTTTCAAAATCAATAAATCTTGACATGTATAGCATTAGTTTCATGACTAACTATTCTTTCTTGCCACCGGGGCTGTTACACACCTGTAGGATGGCATGTTTTGGCACTGGTTCTAAATCTGCCATTAGCTAAAGCTGTCGTGGATATGCAAGAATTTCAACATGGCTTTGTAGAAGTGTTTCACAAGAGGTGCTACCTTTTTTTTAAGACAAAATTTGCAACACCCATGTTGTCGCCCCTTGCTGTTATAAGAGTATTTACTGGTTTAACTGGATTTAAAGCCCTCTTTACGGTTATATTCATATAAGGAGGGCAGTTTTACTTACCCATCATTCCCAAGGACTGGTACAAGACTCCCATTCTCTGTATGAAACTGATAATTGTCTCACATAAAGGTAATGGTCGGTAACAGGGCTTGAACCCATGACCATCAATCGGTGAGCGGTTAAGTGATCTAAAGCCGGTTATTTTAACTACTTCACCATCAATCAGTGAGCGGTTAAGTGATCTAAAGCCGGTTACTTAAACCACTTCACCATCAATCAGTGAGCGGTTAAGTGATCTAAAGCCAGTTACTTAAACCACTTCACCATCAATCAGTGAGCTGTTAAGTGATCTAAAGCCGGTTACTTAAACCACTTCACCATCAATCAGTGAGGGGTTAAGTGATCTAAAGCCGGTTACTTAAACCACTTCACCATCAATCAGTGAGCAGTTAAGTGATCTACTTTTACCACTTGACCATGGAAATGGGTCTGTAAGAGTGTTGATAATATCATGTCAATGACCATATCTGAATGAGGAAACAGAATTTTATAAAAACTTTCCAGATTTTAGCCACTGCTTTATGATAAGAGGCTTCTTTCTTTGGAATACACCTACAAATCCTTTGCTGTTGAAAGTATGTTAAATTGTTGTCTCTAACCAGATTGAGGGAATGGACAATGTTGTGTTTCAACAGACTTCTGAACAAATTAATCAGAAAACAACTTTTATATGGCCAGCATATTTTATTCATATCACATATGTAAACATGGCTGATATATTTACACCTGTTTTATTACCTCACCAATGCACCAGATAAGTTTTGGGATTTCAAATCAAGACACCTTTTTCCATTCAGAATATAATTTTTTTATGAGCATAATAAGTACTAGCACTGCAGCACAGAAAGCAATTTTTGTTGTGGACAGTGTCCACTTAATACGGTTTATGTAGTTGAAGCATTGTCATTAGATGGAAAACACATTTTACTTTCATTCATTCATTCCTTTTCTTTCTTATTTTGGGAAGTTCTAGTAAATAAAAAAGTGTTTCTTCAGGATTTTTTTCCCCGATGGTTTTCCTTTTAAAAGACAAACAAGCATCATGACATATATCACTGTTATGTTGTGGCAAACAAATAAAGCAAGCCCTTTGCAAACTGGACAATTTCATTTCCGCCTAATTTTGATTCTCCATAAACTCTATCGACAAATGATATTGGCACCTCGCCAATCGTGAACCCAAACTGTCTGGCACGCACAATCATTTCCATCTGAAACACATAACCCTTAGAGACACATGCCTTCACCAGTTTCTCTAGAACATCTTTTCTGTACAACCTGAAACTTCCAGTTAAATCAGATGCACCAGGACGCAGCAATATCTGAGTGACAAAATTCGCTCCGCGACTGATAATCTTCCTTTTTAAGTCCCATCCATAAACTCCACCATTTCCACTGTAACGAGTCCCGGACACAATATCCAGATCCCCTTCCTTTTGCTTTTTAATGAACTCAGGAATATATTTTGGATGATGTGATAAATCTGCATCCATTATGATGATAAAGTTTCCTGTCGCATGCTTTATACCATGGATGTAAGCAGTACCGAGACCCAACTTCTTTTCTCGCGGCCGCAGAACAATTTTCTCCTTTCCATAGATCTTCTGAAGTTGTTCGGCAACTTCAAGCGTTTTGTCTGGGCTACCATCATCAATAATTATAATCTCATACTTGACTCCGCATTCAGACAAGTATTTTTCAAGCAACCAGACTATAATTGGCAAATTCTCTCTTTCGTTGTATGTTGGGAGCAAGATTGTATATTTGTCCTCTGCCATTTAGTTTCTTTTGTCTTAACTTGTGAGTCCTGAAAGAAAAAAGTATATAATAGCAAACCATGCAAGAGAACGGCTCGAATTTTCTTTCAGCATAACAAGATAGCAATTTGATATTAAGGAATCGGAGAAATGCTGAAGTGTCGAATAGCCGAATATGAATCAAAGTTGAACTAGCTGGGGTAATGGTGACAATGATGTATTCAATCTTGTATTAAATTTAGCTAAAATCCTCCTCCAAGAGTGTACTCTTCCAATGGGATGATGCTGAATGGCAATACAAATCTGAATCAGTTTAAGAATTTGTCTCAGTGATGGAAATATTGTTTCGAAGTATTAAAGACAGTTATTACTATCAAAACCAACCAAAAGTGATTGCTACTTGATTTATAAACAACTGCAATTGTTTGAAAGTTTTATGACAGAATCACGCAACATATTTCTTAAGATACAATGAATGAAGATTGAGTTTGTTTAGTTACAGGCACCATTATTTAGGAACAAGAGAACTACATATAGACAGATAATTGTTTCAGTTAAAGTACGGAAATTTAGCAATATCACTTTAAATATGTTGCAGCAAAAAAGCTGAAGGCTGTTCTGTCAGTAAGAAACAAGTCAAATCCCTTTCAGTGTTAACGCTCAAACTTTCAGCATATTTTATCCTTTTATTTTGTGTATGAATTAATGTTTTTTTTATGAAGTGAAGTCTTTTCAGTGCATTATAGTTTAAAATCTTGAAATTTTTGCTGCATTTGTGAAGAACATATTTAAACTAAGTTACTGATTCATTTTTTGATACAGAAAAAAACCCATAAAAATATAAAGCTTTACACACTTTTATCAGTAAAAAATTTACCCGGTTAGTCACGGGGTTGATACTTTAGTTATAAGTTTAATTTTGATGCAACCTTACAAGAAGTTGCTGTGGCTCAGTGGTCTAGATGGTTGCTCTATATTTTACTGACTGAAAGGTTGTGGGTTCGAATCCTGGTTAAGTCAAAACTTTTTTTTTTCCAGTTTTCATGGTGTATAGAAGCATAATATTATGCAAAATTCTGTGAGTCAGTTGTTTTAATAACAATCAGATCAGTTTGTACAATGTCTATATTGCCATATGGTGTTTCTGCATTCAAATCCAAAACTGTTTTTAAAGTGACTGACTCACAGACAGGTGGACAAATTCTAGCTGTAATTGTGAAGAACACATCTAAACTAAGTTACCGACTTGTGTTTTGTTACAGAAACGGTAAAAATATTACCCCGTTAATCATGGGGTAGATCCTTAGTGTATATTTTTAATTTTGACATATCGTAATTATTAGTCTCTGTGGCTCAGTGGTATAGACTGCTGCTTTATATTTCACTGACTGAAAGGACATGGGCTCAAATCCTGGTGACACCTTTTTTTTTTCAGTTTTCATGATGATTCGAAGCATAATATTATCTTTTTCCATAGTATATTAACATCTCTCAAATTTTAAAGAAAAAAAAATGTTCAGCTAAATTCTGTGAGTCAGTCGTTTAAATAGCTAGCAGAAAATACAAGGTAAAGCTGGCTGCAGTATTTGAATTTTGATGGAGCATGTGAACATTTTGTGTAGTGCTGACAATGCAGCAGGTGAAAAAAGAAAATTTTAAGTTCTCAATTCTTAGTATTCATCGAATAAGTTTGTTGTGCATTGGTAAAGAACACCTGTGGTACAAAACAAATACACAGACAAGTCTAAGGTCCTGGTGAAACAGTATAAACTAAAACTAGAACTGTGTCCATAGGACACGGATGCCCCCACTATGCATAAGTGCTCATAAACAAGAGCATGTATATTCTGTATGTAAGATTTAGGTGGGGAACAATTTTTTTCTGTAGTTGCAAATGAATTGAGGTGTTTTGTATATTATTAATGCTGTCCTTTTATTTTAAAATTAGATATTTTATACTGAAACAAGGGCTGTCTGATGGACAGCACGCTTGACTATTCTTAGTGCTTGAAGGTATAATAAAAGCCTGAAATTAAAGATTTTTCAAAGTCTTAAAAGGGGAATAACTAATAAAAATGCTTAACAGAGTTATGGGCCTTGATGGAATGACACAGTCTACGGCCAAGTTTGAACCGAATATCTGCAGTAGAAAGGGAAGAAATAGTGAAAATGAGAAGCTTGCCCTAAAACTTTAACCCAATAGCCACACCACAAGTACAATAGACCTCCTTATTCTTTGAACAGTCGACATAAAAATGTTGTAAATATTTATGTACTATGAGGAATCACATTAGCGAAGACGAAGAAAGAGACACACAAGTAATTACATGTTGCTGATATTAAAGTAAGCAGGTAAAATTTAAAAAATGTTACACATGAAAGTTAACTACAGATTAAAGTATAGAAACCCCAGGTGTGTCAGGTCCCATAAAAAACATTAACCCTTCCTTTACTATCATCTACACATTAAGGTTGTTCATCCCTGAAAGTTAAAGCAAAATCTGCTATCCGGTTTATGAGGAGTTGCGTTCACAAATTTATTTCACTTTATGGTATATAGTGAAAAAATCAATAAAGGGCCATAATTCCCTTAAATTTGGTCGCAGCAAAAATTCCTTCCTTTACTATCATCTACACATTAAGGTTGTTCATTCCTGAAAGTTTAAGCAAAATCTGCCATCCGGTTTATCAGGAGTTGCGTTCACAAATTTATTTGGCTATATGGTATATAGTGAAAAAATCAACAAAGGGCCATAATTCCGTTAAATTTGGTCAAAGCAAAAATTCCTTCCTTTACTATCATTATACACATTAAGGTTGTTCATCCCTGAAAGATTAAGCAAAATCTGCCATCCGGTTTAAGAGGAGTTGCGTTCACGAAATTTCGGGACGTACATACAGACGTACAATCAATAATTCCGTTAAATTTGGTCGAAGCAAAAATTCCTTCCTTAACAATCATCTACACATTAAGGTTGTTCATCCCTGAGAGTTTAAGCAAAATCTGTCATCCGGTTTAAGAAGAGTTGCATTCACAAAATTTCGGGACGTACGTACAGACATACGGTCGTATTATCGTACGGACTGACGGACAAGTGCAACGCTTTATGCTCCCACTTTGTGAGGGCATAAAAATCATGCCAGGTCATTCATAGTAAGGTTTTCTGCAGTACATGTCCATTGTATGACACTGAGGATGAAGGTTGATAGTGATCTTCAGGAAGATTATTAAAATAAATTATTTTAAAAGATTGATTCAAATCTATTACTATGTTTCTGTGTTACGTATCTAGGTAGTCTCCTTTCCATGGCGTTCAGGCATCCATTTACATTTGCACATTTATTATGTAAGGTATCATATTGCCAGTCGGAAGTATTTATCAGTATCCTGAAGCGTGGTCTCACTATGTCGCCTTAGGTGATGGTCGTTTTGTCAACGAACTGTTTCGTCGACCTGATAACATATAGAAAATGAAAAGTCATTTCAACGCCCTGAAAATTCAATAGGCCGGAAGTGTGAAATACTTAATTCACACCTAATTACTATTAATGATAGTTGCTTAATGGCGGTGTATTTAGTATTTTATTAATCAGCAGATAACTAATCCTTTACTGAGCACATATAATTGTAAAAATTATCTCTAATTATAATTGTTATATGCAGGTTGATATGCCTTTGAAATATCCGAATATTAAAATATCCGAATATTAAAAAAGAAAACAATCAAACTAGTAAAAAAACACATATGTTTGCGCGATTTTGTTAAAAACAAATTAATATTATGTATGAATGATCCTCACTTTGGATAACAATATACACGTAAGTCAAAAAGAACAGAAACAATATTATGTCTAATTAGATTAAACAGTTACCCATGCGCGAGAAATTAGGTGTGAATCAATCACCCTACAAAAACATTTCACACTTTCTGCCTACTGAATATTCAGGGCGATGAAACGACTTTTCAATTACTATATTTTATCAGGTCCACAAAATGGTGGGTCGACAAACGACTGTATTAAATTTGTCGCCTCCAAAGGTGAACCAATTTTACACGCTGATATTTTATGTTTGTTCACTTTTTGAAGGTTGAACAACTAAAAAAATAAAAGATCTACAAAAGAAGTTCAACTTCTTAAGTAGCATTATTCATTATGCTTAAAAAAAATCATAAAACTGTTCATAAACAGTGGCGACTAATGACACCACTATTTAGCATGATTACCCAGTGCTTTTTTTCAAAGGTAGGGTATGGGGCCCTTCCCTTAAATTTGGGTAAATTATCGTGGTACTTTTGCAAAAGGGGAAGAAAAAACTTAATATAAATTGAATTTTATGGGAAACTGCATGAATATAATCAATTTTCCTGAGGGGAAGACTCCTGTAAACAGCCCCTGCTATAGAAGAAAAAAAGCCCTGCTACCTGAAGCTGAAAGGATACACTAACCTGGATTACCTATCTTAACAAAGGGCTAAACTAATTCAAGGAAAAGGTCTTGTCTCATTCTATTCTTAAAGTAAACAGTTTAAAACTATTTTTCTATGTCAATAAAAGTTTCGGACAATATTGAGGACGAATAAAAAATGGATAAATATCAGAAAATCTCTCTTCAAAATCTGACTGTTTTGAACATATTTTTACATTCAAATGACTCTACATAAAATAAATTAAAACATTTCATAGCATCAGGTAATTATCATATATTAAAAGAACTTTACCGTCAACGTTGACAATTTAGGGCTTGATCCCAGCTTTTCCTCCACAAAATTAGCAGGGAACAAATCTATTAATTTGATTGGTTACATCTTACCGGAAATTTTCAAGGGAGGTTATTCCCGGAAATTTTGAACAACAAAGAAAGCACACATAAAATTTATATAGATTTTCCGCTAAATTGCAGATGTCAGAAGACTAACATACGGTAAAAACTCTGTTTTTTATCTTCCTATTGCTTTCATTGCATTTTAATCGTACTCTAGTGGTATGTTAATTGTTGAAATTATGTGAAGAGGAGTCAGACTCCAGAGAATGATTCTGCTGTGCTACTCAGAGAATGGGACTAAGCAAGTCCAGTTTTCGTCAGTCTTTTTTCAAAGTTGTACAAATTCCTAGTTAGTGAATTTTATTGGATAACAATAAACATTCGGCATCCAGTGTTACTCATGAGTTATGGCACTGTATGATGGGATGACACCCTTAAACTGGTCGTCTTTCCCTACACCCTACATAACACTATATTGAAAACCACAGAAAATGCAAAAAAAGTACTGTTCATTACTGTTCATCAGACGAAATGTCAAAACATTTGTCGATCACAATCACCTTACAAACACAAGAAACAACAAATTCCTCATCCCACAATCAAAAACACAACACCACATGAACTCATTCTTCCCAAGGACTTTGCGACCCTGGAACGAATTAAGGACCGAGATTAAGGCAACCCTAACTGTGCCAGCTTTTATCAGTGGACTGAACAAGTTTTATAGATTTTAAGTATTCAAACTAAATGTTTAAGTAAGATCTTCAGTTAAATCTTGTTTTTTTTGTTATCATCTTTTATAATTTTAATGTTCCTGATACACGCCTGCCTAGTATAGTCAGTATTGACTTTTAGCAGTAATAAGTTGATGTTGAAGTAGACAGTCCCACAAACATTCAGTAATCAAAGAAAACAGGATTTGTGAGGGAAAAAGGCTTTTTTAACATTCTCTCTTTAATGCATCATCGGAACCCATAGCAATGATTCAATTTTGTTTCGTTTGTGAGCCACTCAGACATCCATTTTCATTTGGATGTTTATAATGTGCCCTTATTCCAAATAATTGTACTAAAAAAGATGAATATCGTGCTAATTTTTTGATGGTCGATATCCACCTTCAGAGTACAAACAAGATAAGATTCAAATTGTGGTAGAAATGTTTCCTCCTTTGCATATATAATCCCTAACAAAATCTGTTGGGCACTGATTTGCACAAAAACTATGAAAACATATGAGCAAAAGATATACATGTGGTGAAAGAGTTAAATTTTCTGCTTCAGATAATGTATGTTCCTAGCAAGTTTGCTGATAAATATGTTTGTAGTGGCATTTAAGAAAATTACAGATTTAAGATGCTATAATCCATTAGTAGAAAAATGGCTGCAAAGGTAAACATTTTACAACTGTATGTGAACCCTATACTGTGAATTACATCTCTCCTAATCTTAAAGCAACAAGACCAATTACACATACAGAAAGAGGTTTTCATGTACAGCTTCCATAACAATTAACTGACAGTTTAAAATAGTGCACTGTTTTCATTGGCTGTTGCATTCTCTGTGTGCGCAGTCACCCCCATCAGGTAAGGCTGATGAAAACAAGGGACTGATTTACATTTTTTCAGTTTTGTAGAACAGATACATGTATTAACAGAATATAGTGATTCCGAGTCTGCAAATGAAAAATGACTGTAAGTTAATTGGGAAATAGGGATTTCACAAAATCCACTTTCAATCACTATTTTGGTGGTTACTGGTTGAGACATAAAGGCAGAATCCTGCCTGAAATCACAATATTGAGACTGAATCTGCCATAAACAAGGTTCTGTCATACTTCATGAATACATATTGTTATGAAACCATCACTGAGCATTCTGATGATGTCTGTAATGTGGTCTTAATGTGAATAAAGCCTCTTTTTTTCTGGACCAGTTTTTACTTGATATAAAGATGCCAAAGAGAATCAAAGAAGGTATTTTAATGTTTTGTTCTTCAGTAGTTTAGAACTAATTTACATGTTTGCAGTGACTGTAAACTGTGGTCTCTCTATTACTTAAAATCATGAAAATTTGAAAGGGATGCATTACTGCCTCTTTTTGTAATTACTGTTCCTTACATCATTAAAAAATTTTCTAGGTCAAATTTTCAGCATCTTGGATTTTAAAATTCTCAGTTACAAACTGCCTGATAGATTTCTTTAAAAAAGCTTACATACTGTGTACTAAATACACTTACTGGTAGTTAGCCAGATTTTATTGATAATAAATCTGTCAATAAGATGTGTGATTAGGGGACATAGGGGTCAGATTTTGACAGGATTAGTCTGAGGACTCTTTGTCCCCTAAAACTTTATCATTTAATCAAGATATTATTTTTATAGTATTTAATGTTGACTTTGACATTTTTCCTTAAGGCAGAAAAGAAAGTATTGAAGTTTTGTCTATTTTCAGTATGCATTAAAAAATCTATTTTGCACATTTTTTAATTTGATGGGTTTTTTTTAATATAAAGTGTTTGTAATTCATACATAGTTCTCAAAGTCCATTCTGCAATAGCAGCATTATTGTGGGAATTTATTAAAGAAAACATTTCTATGTAGGAAATGTCTCACAAAGGGATGTGTTAATAGGGACCCTTTCAATAGGTAATCATTGACACAAGCTGACCTCTAAATTCCCTAAAGGGTGTGAAATATTTATATTATATTTGAAGTGCAAAAGTGATGTAACTTTGTAAGAGATGAAGCAGTTCTTAGCACCTTATTGCTGTGTCATGTAAACTATATAGATAATGGATACATAATGATTACATAATATAGGGTATCTAGTGCTAAATACACACCCTGCTTCACTAGATAGCCAGCTGATATCTGGAATAGAACCATTATGCTATACAGGGTATCTAGTGCTAAATACACACCCTGCTTCACTAGATAGCCAGCTGATATCTGGAATAGCACCATTATACTATACAACAGCTTGGAAAGGGTATCTAAATTTTTAAAAATTTACTTTTTATAATAATATGTATTTTAGTGGTGCATTTCATTTGTGAGAAAAACTACACAGTGGTTATCTGCGGACTATGTGAATACTGCCAGAGTTAAACTTATATCTATGCTATGTAATAATATTTGACTTTAAAATTAGTATTTGTCTTAAAGGTTTTTAGAATAATATTTCTTTATCCTTATTTTGCAGATATTTTTTCTTGATGTTTTTAGTAAATATGTATTTTCAGTCTAAAAATGAGTTGTATTTATTTTTTGTGTTCTGTCTCTCAGTTTGTGCAAGTTGTTGTAATATTTTAGTGGAAAATAATCGTGTTTTGAATGTCTTTTTGTAAGGATGAGATTTTACAGTTTTTTATAACAGATTTTCAAAAAATGTCTGGTTTCTAGTGCCATTTAGGATATGGGGTACCACTCCCCAATCACATTTTCACCAAATACGTCAAAATCTAATTTAATACACACCTCATTTTACCATGAATTGTCTTTATGTTATGCAGCTTGATGGAAAGTGGGAGTTTGGATTTAAAATTGACTCTCTGGATTTGAACCCAGTACCAGTCATTTTCCAAAGATGGAGAACATTTAAGTTTTTATGGCCCAGAACACCCATCTGCCTAAGTAGAATTCAACTGGCCGAAAGAGTTAACACAAATTTATTTTGGCTTATTTTGTGATGATGAATCTGGCACTGTACTTAATCTTATTTAATTGAAATCTTTTTAAGTACATGAAGCATTCTCATTTCTTCTCTTTCAGGTTATCTTATATTGAAGGAATTGAAGAAGAACAAAGTTTGTTTGACAAAACAATGGTATGTTGATTTTCTTTTCCAAAAATGTCTTATTGACCCTAGAAGCTTTGGCACTGGGGTTGGGGCCTTTTCAGGCTGAATTTGGGGTTTAACATTACCATGGAAAATTGTAAAATGCAAATGCATATATTATTCAGGCCTATCTTCTAATTAGATAGAATTGTGTGCAGGGTTAAAAGATATTGCAGTGAAAACTTTCACACATAAAGGGAGATAATCCTTGATATGATTTCCTATAAAATTTAACACTTGAAAAGTAATTTTTTACTTTGATTATTACTTCTGTGCAAGTCTTATTTTTAAATCTGTTCCAGTGATCCTTAAAAAAATCTAAGAATTTTACTAAAAGTAAAATAGAAATATTAAATGTTGACTGTTCTATAATTTGCAATATAGATGTTTTCTTTATTCCATGGTGTTGAAAGGCCTAGGCCTCAATCATGCTGGATAACTAACTTAGAAAATAAACAAAGGTTCTGGTCCCTTTGTCCCCTACCAGATGATGTTGTCACCTGACCAGTTTAACCAATACATAATTGACTCCTTAACTTGCCAAAGGGGCTAAGAGGATTACATATGTCAATATTATGCAATATCTACCATTATACTTATTGAAGGTGTTTGTTTTGATAATCAGAGATCAGAAACTGTAAACCCTAACATTTTTGTGGTCATTTGTTTTTTCTCTTTTATGATATTCTCTTTCTTTTGCTAAAAAAGACAAAAGAAACATAATTGAAAGCTTAAAGAATATTGAAATTGAGAGATACATT
The DNA here is from genome assembly GCA_012932295.1 of Cyclina sinensis. NCBI lineage: Eukaryota > Metazoa > Mollusca > Bivalvia > Venerida > Veneridae > Cyclina > Cyclina sinensis. The sequence goes on from JAAONU010000010.1 coordinate 24,594,548, forward strand.
AAGAATAATTTCATTTCATCTTTTACTCCAGACAAAAAGTATCTGGGTTTTGTCTCAGGCATGTCTGATAACACACTTTGGTCACATTCTTATAAACATTAATTGTATACATGTTTAAGATAGGAAAACAGACTGCCATAGTTGAATTATTGTTATATTTATTTCATACCATTTGCAGTCTGCCTTGGCTTTACTTTTTCCGTCTTTTTTGGTTAAATCTCAATTTTTCCCTACTTTTTATCAAAATAGCCCAACATGAATTTAAACATTCTAGTAAAATACATATTATGGAGAAGAGATCATCTGTAAAGTGTATTAATGACACCTTTTGAGGTATGTTCAGCTGTTTGTCTACAGCAGTATCATTGCCATTGGTCAAGAGTTAAACTGTCTTGGGTTTTGTCGGTCTTTGACAGTTTTATGCCCAGTTGCTACAAAACACAACAAAAACAGTACAGAATCAATTACAACAAATAATACAATCAGAATTTCTTTGATTTTGCAGAGGAACTTCATATACAGTCTACAAAGAATTTTTTTGCAGAGCTGTAGGCCATTTAGGCCAATGACTGCAGAGAATCCAAAGGCCCATACCAAATTTTCATTTGCCTAAATCAAATTTCATACATGTAGATCCAAACCAAATTTCATAGGCCTAAATCAAATGTTCTAGGACCATACAATAAGAAGTTAGGTCATCTGTTTTTACAGGTCTTTTGGGCCATTGGCCTTGCAAGTTTTTGTAGTGTTGACCAGAATGGCATATTGCTACCTTTTTGTGAGAGAAAGACATTGCACCATTTCAAACATTAACAAAGTTTTATTACTCATTGGGAAAACCAATTTGATATACCAATTGTGTAGCATACTTGTAGTGCAGCTGAAACCTCACCTTCCAATTACATTTTACGGTACAATAAAATTGTCACAAAATCCTGGTAACCCTTCAATTTATGGTATAAATCATAAAGATAAGGGGACAGATAAAGGGCCAAGATATCAAATAATGTTAACTTAGATAACTATCAGAAATTGTAAACTGATTCAAAATACACTTACTTGTCACAATGTGTTCAGTATATTTTGAATATTATATGGATATATAAATAATTTGGAATAGATATATATTATAATTGGTGAATATGGTAATTTGTTAAATCTGTTAGATTCAGTTCAAGTTGTTTAACGATTCTACAACATTGTGAATTCTTTTGGCTTTTTGAAACAATAATTCAAATGAAAATATGAATGGCTTTTTTTTTTAATTTCCACATGCTGTATTTTTGTCAGGATTATTCCTCTTTGATGAAAATAAAGACAGACAAGAATTTAATGGCCTTGCCAACTCATTGTTCTTTCCTTGCTGATGATATTAAAACCATGTTCTGATTTTCAAAATCAAAGTACCAGTAACTAACCAAAATAGGTAAAGTTGTTTGATCTTGTTGAAAACTTTAAAAGTATATGAGAAAGTGCAAAGGGACACAACTGTGTAAGATTGTTAGAAGTTTTATAATAGTATTAGTTTGATACAATAAAAAACAATCCTTTTATCAAATCACTTTTTTTTTTCTTAAAGTAAAGAAGAACAAAATTTCTAAGATTACAAATGAGGTTGTTTACTGAATGTTATTGTTTGATTTCAGATAGGATGAGTACCAGTCTATTGTCACCAAAGATGGCCTCCAAGCGTCTGCCTGATACAGACACAATCTACCCACCAAAGAAACGAGCATTGTATGAACATAGAAAGTTTCATGGAGTTGAAAAATATACAGCAAATCAAATTACAGCATCTGACATCCTTGAATATCCAGGTAATGGATACAGCATGGGTTTCCCTGTTGCTATAGAAATGAAACATTCCGGAAATTTCTTACGTCCGAGAAGCGACTCACTTCAGTCACAGGTGTCATCAAACAGTGATCAGACAGAGTCTGGTTCAACAGAATCACGAGAAACTTCACCGTGCACTATCAAAGCACTTTTTGATCATCGCACACCAGAAAGAAACCCAATTACCTCCCTAGATGGGTTAAAACCAGACATTTCTAAGCCTCTTTTTCCACCAAGTGATAGTGACAATTCTACAGCTGGCAGTGATGGCCATCTTAGTCCTGGAAACTCAATGTATGGTGAACCAGAAGAGACAGAATCTGAAAGTTCTGTAAATGTGAAAAATTCAGCTTATGTTCAAGAAGCAAGCAATCAAAGAAAAACTGAAAGGAAGGAAAATAGAAATCTTAAATTCACTGACAGATGGATATTTTATGAGAATATTCCAGAAAATGCTAAAAGTTCATTCCATGAAAAAAATGTAAGCAACATGTCATTCCAACAAAAGCACATTCCTGCAGAGCGTGAACTGTTAAAAGCCAAAGAAAACATGAATTGTGACAGTATAACACAGAAAGGCATTTATATGGGGCCGATGGTTTCTCTCTTACAAAGATTTAATGCAGAAGCATTACAAAGAAGCGAAGGTTTGATAGCCGATGGTGAGAAAGAGAATTCAGCTGGTCAGAATAGTTCCCAAAGTCTAAACACTGCTTTCAGTTGTTTACCTAAGCAGTCAGAATCATTTGGAATTTTAAACAGTATTGAAAATACCTTCCATTCTTCTGATAAACTCAATGGGCTTCAGACTGAGAAGATCTTTTGCCGAATTTGTCATAAAGAGTTTTTGTCTCGAGCCCATCTACATACTCATATGAAAATGCATGAAAATAAAAATATTCCTTGCTGGGTGTGTAAAGAGGTATTTGTGACAACAGATTCCCTCAACATGCACATGAAGATGTCACATGGTGGAGCAAATCCATATAAATGCGAACATTGTTCTCGGGAATTTTCACAATACAACAATCTACGACGACACATGCGAGTACATCGGGAAAAAGTCTTTAAGTGCAATTTGTGTAACCGTGAGTTTAATGAAGAGTTCTATCTGAAAATGCACATGGGTACACACACTGGGAAACGAGTGTACAGCTGTGGTGTGTGTGGTGAGGGATTCCAGTCCAACCATGATCTTAAAATGCATGTCAAAACACATTCTCCATCACTCCTACATACTTGCAACGTTTGTGGGAAGTCATTCAGTAAAGCCTGTGTACTGAGACAGCATAAAAAAGGACACTCTGGTGAAAGGCCGCATAAGTGCGACAAGTGTGAAAAAACGTTTATACATAGGCATCATCTTACAATGCATTCCAAATCACACATGGATGAGAAAAAGTTGAGTTGTGACATTTGTGAAAAAGAATTCACACAACACAGTCACCTGTACAAACATTTAAGAGCTCATGAAGAAGGCAAAGATCTTAGCAAAGGCAAATTGAATCAGAATACAAAATCTGTCCAGAATCAAAAGTCAGAGGACAGGGAAATGACTGAAGCTGATAAAATAAATGCTAGTCAGATACCTAAGGTTGTGTTATCTTCTGATGAACATTCTTCAAACAATTTTGTAGAAAAGAACCAGACTTTAGTAGAGGTGGTAAAGGAGAGTGGCAAAGAGGGAAGACAGAGAAGAGGTTCAGTATCCCAGCATTCTATACCTGCAAACACTCACAATGTAAACCCAGTCACAGAAAATACAAAGTCTGTACCATCATTTACTGAAACATTTAGGCATCAGATAGAAAGATATCCCAGCATGCCATTCCTACATGGAATGCCACAAAGTTACCATGCTGGTTCCAGAACTCATCCAGTGTCTCCCTACCATCCACTTCTTACAAATGGGGTACCGGTATCATTACCTGGCTACCAGTCTTACAGTCAGTTGTATAGGAACTACTCAGAACAAATGCAGAATTACTATAACAACATGTATATGATGAATTTTCTTTCCCAGAATGCATTTCTTCAGACTGCTAGAGGAAAAAGTCAGAGTTGTCCAAACATGCCAAAAACTGAAAATTCAGTGCAAATACAAGAAATTGATAGAAGTTACAGACAAAATTCTCCTATGACTTTCAATACAGTGCAGCAGAAATTTGTTCAGGACAATGAAAAAGAAGATAAAACACAAAATATTAAGGAATATGAGAATTTAAAGAATGTATCAGTGGTTGAAAGTGAAATATTAGAGGAAACAGAGAATATTGATGTTGTGAATGAAATTGATGAGCAGAATTTAGAATCTGTGAAAAAAAAACATTACTTCTTACAACAAAGGGAAAATGAATCAGGGACTAAAATAGAACTTACAGAAAGACAAAATCATGCAGAGATGAAAGATAAAACTAGTTTTAACTTTGATACTTGTACAAAGGCTGAAGAACATGAAATTGCTCAAGAACTTTTGAAGATGTCAGCTGGTACTGAAATTAACATACCAAAAAGAGAACTGACACATGCAGATACTGTGAAACAAAAGAAAACTCAAAGCCAAGCAGGTGGCATGCACTATATAAAGGATATAATTGAAGGAACTGTAAGAAGCTCTGAGAGAAAAACTGAAGTTACAAGAAAATTAAAGAAAGAAAACACTAACATACAGAACAGTTTTTCTATACAGGCAAGAGGCTCAAAACTAGATGAACCAGAAACGAATGATGTGCCAGAAGAATCTGAAGAAACCAGAAATTCAGAATGTGGCAGTGAGATTAAAACAAAACTGTTGCCAAGTAACCCACTTCAAAAGTTAGAATTATTTGTAACATCAGATGGAAAATTTAATCAAACTGGTAAGTTAAATCAGGATGTAACTTTGGGGCCAACAGATTACCAAGAGTTTGAGGATGTTAGTGTTTGGACTGAAATCAGGACTGCAGAGAATGGATTTAAGAATCCAGACAGTGAATATTCTGAGAGGCAAGGGCGACATGTTGATGGTAATGGAGTTGAATCCCAAAAGGACGGTGGAGCTTTGACAGAAAGTTTAGGACTGAGACTTGAGAGGATTAGAAAGTTTGCAAATATAGGACTGTTATATGGAGATATAGGACAAAAATGTGGAGATACTGGACAGAAATGTCAAAAAATTAAAAAAGAGGAAACCACCGAGGATGGTAAGGTCAAAAGCAATGGCTCTGTGTATGGAAAGCAAGGGAAAGCTTGTTTTTATAATGCAGCAAAAACAGTTGATACCTCGTCTCAGGTTCAGGCAGCGGAGGTGAAGAGTGAAAATGAAAAGGGAGATAATCAGTCTGAAAATGCGAAAGGAAGGGCTGATAAGAATGTAGAAATTGCACGGTACTTTGATGACAGTTTTGAAGATAGGCAGCTAGAAATTGATGAGCGTAATGGAAGCGAAAGAGATGGGAATGCTGAAGAATTAAATGGAGTTCAAAACAGTGAAGATACCAGTGCTGAGCTGTATTGGTCTGCTGAAAATATGTTAGATAATACCGAAAATAGTAACGAGGAGAATAACAGTGCTGGTCTGAATGAGAAAGTTGAAAATGAATTTGTTTTAACTGAAAATGAATTTGTTAGTCATATGGCAAGTATGATAAATGTAGGTCTTGAAAAAAGAATAGATAATCAGGTGTTAGGAAGAGAAGGTAGTCATGTATATGAAGTGTACAGTTACCATGGAGATAAAAATCATTGTATGAATCAACAAAAAGCTGATGCTTCGTTTTGTAATGTTAGAAAAGATAAATTGAACAATTTGCAGAAGAGTGAAAATGGACATACTGTGAAAGTAGATATACAAGAAAGTGAAAAATGTAATTTTAATGTAAAAGAGAGAAGTTCTGATGAGAAAAGAAGTGAAATTGAAGCTGTTGATCTGAGGATTGTTGCTAGGCAACCTGCAGTTGTTAGAACTGAAGCTAAAAGTAATGAGAATAAGGAAAATGAAAATATTCCTATTGACTTAAGTTTCGGTAGAAAATCGAAGGAAAAATTGAACGGTGGACATGAAAAACGTGAACATTTAAGTAATGAAAATGGAAATTTTACATTGTCAGAAGCTCCAAATTATGACAATTTGTTCTTTTGTCAGTTTTGTGACAAAACTTTTGATCAGTTAGAAATCTTGACTGAACATGTAAATTTTCATAGGACTCTAGAAAAACCGTACATTTGCACAATGTGTCATCGTGGGTTTACACAACGTCATAATTTAAATCGGCACAAAATGTCACACAGTTCAAAGTCATACGAGTGTACTGTGTGTAACCGATCATTCAAAGAATCGTTCTATCTTCAAATGCACATGAAAACTCATAATGATGAAAATTGTCACAAGTGTCAAATTTGTGGGGAAAACGTCCATAAAGAAGAAATTTGGCAACATACTAACCAACACCTTGGAAACATGGCAGAAAATCCAACATACCGGCAAATAGGCCACCGAGTACAAGAAATCTTGCATGAACAGAATGTGAAAATGAATGGTGACTCAGAAAGATCCAAAAATGGAAACTACTCAAATAGCCATCTTAAAACTGTAGGTGTAATCAGTACAGGAGAAGAATTCAGGTCAGTGCAGTCTGGAGCATTACGTTATGAAACTGGTCGGGAAAGAGAAGAAGCTTTGAATGTAAAGAAAGAGAAAAATGAAAATTGGAATGGTAGAAAAGTCACACAAGTCAGTGGAATAGGTCTCGACAAAGTTGTGCAGCAAAGTCCATATGATAAGAAACTCTTATCAGTATTGAAAGAGAGAAAGATGGAAAACTTGGATAGAAATTCTAATTCTTGTCCTTCGTATGAATGTACAATGTGTAATATAGTTTTGGACAACAGTCATAAGCTAACAAATCACATGAGCTTTCATAATGGTACCAGACCGTTTGTTTGCAACACTTGTGGTAGAGCATTTAAGAAGAAAAAAGGTCTAAGGACACATGAAAAACTGCATGTAAATTCATCTATGTAAATAAGGTTAAATTGAAAATTTGACACTAATGTCTAGATTGCCAAAGGGGTTGAACTCTTGACTAAACTTTGATCTGCTGAAGGGACACAATTCTTGACTGGTCTAGTGATTTTTTTTCTCAGGGGATGTAACTCATTGATACTTATTGTAACCTATGAATGCTTGATTATCCCAAAGAACATATTTTCTTGGGTTTATCTGAGAGAACAGAAGTAAAGTTGCTCAAAGCTCAAATTTTTTTTTAATCTAGATCAGTATTACTAAAGACCTTCACAGATCATTAATAACATCTTGTAGAATGTAGATATATCTTTGCACAGAACATTAATAACATCTTGTAGAATGTAGATATATCTTTGCACAGATCATTGATAACATCTTGTAGAATGTAGATATATATTTGCACAGAACATTAATAACATCTTGTAGAATGTAGATATATCTTTGCACTTTGTAAATTTTGCAAGTATAAATGAAACTGCCATACTAAGTTGAAATCAAACTATAGGGCATGTAACAGTTTGATATGTGTAAATTTGTACATAACATTTTTAATCCCCATTTTCTTGCTTATTTTATAAATAAGACCCAAATTACTTACTTTCTGGAAGTTAAATGTGGAATTGGATGGGGAAAGTAGTATTTTACATCTGTTCCATTAATTGTATACACCATAAAGACAATTATTCTAACTGTTACATATTAGAATTGCCGTATTACAATGTCATATTCCAATTTTTTGTTTAAGGGGAAGGGAGGTGGGGGATTTGTTTTAACTGTGTGGGAAGGCAGGCTGTTGTGATGAAACATAAATCATGTGTTGCCGAAGTCTTACTTTTCACAAAAAATGCTCATTTTTTTGCCACAGAAAATATGGTTTTTGCCACAGAAAATATGGTTTTTGCCACAGAATATATGGTTTAAAAAATCTTTAGGATGTAAATAAGTGTACATTATGTAAAAATAATCTACCCCATGCTGATTTTTACAGACATGATTAATTTGTTATTATTTTTTACCATGACTGCACAAAAAAAAATGTGTTTTATTTGCCAACGATTTCATTTATGAGCATTATTTTTTCTTTATTTCATTTGTGAATAGCTTTTTTTTCTGGCTACATGTAGTGGAAGGGTGAGCATTGTATTACTTTAATAATAAATTTTGATTTGATAATACTGTGGTTTGGCACTTTTTTAGGCATATCAGTTTCAAAAGTTTCAGTATGCTGTGACAGTCAGTCTCTGTAAAATTGTGAGGAATTTATTTGAAACTTACCTTTCTCAGATAACATTCAGTTTGATATTTCCTACAGGAAGTAAACTTGTACTCCAAAATGAGGCTCTCAAGTAAAATGAGGCTATCAGAGGCTTTTCCAGCTTTGGAAAATAACCTAACTCTACACAATCTCCTAGCAGAGTTACTTCCCCCTATCAATTCTGAGGCTGTCATAGAATTTTAGTGACTGAAATAGCTAGGGCTCATGCTGAAGCAGTGTATATGTTACTATCATATAATGGTAAATATTTTATACTTTGTGTGACCACTGATCAAATAACATACCATCTTGGAGTGCCATTGTTTTTTCGATTTTGTAAATATAGAATACATTTCGAATTTTCATCATCTGCTCATGAACTGTAGGACTGAGTGTTCCAATAGTAAAATCCATTTGTAACAGTATTATCAGAACAGAACGGAACAGAACTTTCATTGAATTGTCAATATGACATCATCACAACACGTGTTGCATCATAATATACAAGTATAGCAGTCATACTTAAGAACATAAGTACATAATAGTTCCATTAAAGAGGTGTACCATAAAACTAAGAGGAATCTTCAAATCATGTATATGTGAATGATACTGATTTAATTATTATCTCATGTAAAGGTGTCAGTAAAGTATTCAAGGTACAAACATTATTAATTTATTATTTGTCATTTTATAGAGATATATTGTTATTCTATTTATGGGTGGATTGGTGCCTTGATACTTACAGCAGAAAGTTTTGAACATTTTTATTTTTCATTCTATAACTAATGAGTCAATAAAATAGAGATGCTGTGTATCATTGGTTAATTATAGGTTATATTCTTGTCGCTGCTTGTTCAGCTGAATTTTAGTACCAATGTCTGTTTTTCTTCCTTCAGTAAGTTTTGATGTGTATGCCTCAGGAGATGTTTATTGGTTTTAGCTTAGAAAATCTTTAAATACAAAATGTTATCCTTAAAGGCCCAGTTTCACTTAGAAAAATATACTAAAATTATGGGATCTACATTTGTGTAACAACTCTATTTCTAATGAACATACCTGTCAAGTAGCTTACATGCCCAATGCCTAAAGTTCTTTAGGAAACAAACTGAAAGATACTTTGCGTCTGTTATAATATACTGTTTAGAAAAAAAGACTTTTAGTCATAGCACATATGTGAATCTTGTTTATTTTAGTATATTATTTTTAGCTCCAGTTTTCGAAGAAAGAAATGGAGATACATGTATTGTTATGACCCTCTCGTCTGTGTCGGCTTCAGCTTTTTGTTAAGGTCCATTTTCACAGAAACTGTTAAAGCTGTTTACATCAAATTAAGAATACGTGTTCATTATATAAATGTAACATTATTTCTAAAGGGCAGATAACCTTCAATTTACTTTTGCAAAGTTTTGCCCCTTTTTGGACTACCAAAACATAATTGTTTTCTTGTATGTGTAACCCCCATACCAGAAAATTGTTTTTTTCTCTTTTTACATGACTAGGTCATTTTCACTTCATTTTTTTTTTTCACTAAGGTCTGTTGTTTGTCTTACAGTTTATTATCCAGCACTGAGAAAAGTGGAGCATGCTGTCCACTGACAGGTCATTTTAATTTTGCAAGTGACGTTAACCCTGTTGGCTGCAATTAATTTTGGTTTTGTAACAAGTACATTATCTACAGTCAGTTTTCAGTTAAAACCACTGTAAATGAATCTACCAGATGAAGTTTAAAATAAACAAAGAACCAGAGACGTACATCTCTGGTATAACATACAGTGTTAGCATTAGCTTGAAATCCAACGGGGCTTACTGTGTTCAAATCAGACATTGATAAAAGATATTTATTTCAATGTTATGCTCAAATCAATATTTGTCAACAGAGTCCAAAGTCTGTTGTCTAGATTGTGTATATTATTTTTTGCATTCTAAAACTAAAATCTCTGAATCCTGATTGTGTATTATATTTTTGTATTTTAACCCCCCAAATCCACAAATCCTGATTGTAAATTATGTTATGTATTTTAAAGCAGAAATCTGAAATTCTTTATTGTTGATTATATTTTTATGTGTACATTGTACAATCGATTATATACAAATGCCAAAGATTTTTTGTACTGTTGTGAAAAATACAAATATGTATATAAATTCAATTAAAACTAAAATTTCAGCTATAAAATTCAGTTCTGTAGTTTGTGCTCCTCTTGAAAAAAATCTATAAATTCTGTTATATGCCCAAAGGGGCATATTATGTTATGGTCCTGGGCATCCGTCAGTCTGTTTGTTAGTAATTCTGGAGGATAACTTGAAAACTGTTTGGCCTACAGTCTCTTGACTTCAAGTGGTGATTGCCCACATTGAATGCATGACCCCTATTGATTTTGGGGTCAGTAGCTCAAAGGTCAAGGTCACAGTGACCTAAATGTATAAAGTCATCGTCCTTACGTCTGTTAGCAATTTGGTTTACGGAGGATAACTTCAGTACCCTTCAGCCTTCAGTCTTCATATGATTATTGCCCACATTGAGTGGATGACCTCTATTGATTTTGGAGTCAAAAGGTCAAGGTCACATTGACATTAACATTGAAAACCATTTCCACCATGTAACTTGACAATCATTTGTTTTAGAGACTTCAAACTTTATATCATGGTTGCACACATTCAGTGGATGACCTACATTTTGGGGTCGGTATATCAGAGGTCAAGGTCACAGTGACCTAAATGTTTTGAATCATTAACACTTTGTTACTTGACAACCATTTGCCATAGAGACTTCAAAATTCAAATATTGGTTGCACACATTGAGTGAATGACCCCTTTTGATTTTGGGGTCAGAAGATCAAAGGTCAAAGTGACCTAAGCACTGAAAACTATTTCCGCTGTAAAACTTTATAACCATTTGTTATACAGACTTCAAACTTCATATGATGATTGATTACATTGAGAAAACGACCTCTGTACATCTTAGGATAAGTAGGTCAGACGTCAAGGTCACAATGACCTAAACACAGAAAAGCATTTCTGCTGTATAACTTAGCAACTACTTCCCGTACAGACTTCAAACTTTTTAGGATGATTGCGATCATTGATTTCATGACCCCTATCCTTTTAGAGCTAAGTACTTAAAAGACCAAGGTGACAATCAACTAAATCAATATTTCTGCACTATAACTTGATAACCATGCATCACAGCATGAACATCATAACTTCTGAATAACTGACATTTATACAAATTATAAAACCTAAAATTTAGATGTGATAAAGATCTATAAAACTCTAAAATTAAAATTTTAAAATGTTAAAAATCGAAATAAAAATAATTCAAAATTTAAAGCAAATCATTTAATTCGAAAGCCTAAGGTTTCCTCTCTCATATCACAAATGCATCATACCTAGAAAAAACACCCTTTGGGCATAATAATGCTCTGCCCAGCTGTTCTCTTGTTTATTTTCATTAGAAACAGCCCCCTGATGAGTTTATGTATTAGCTCAACTGAGCACAACGTGCTCATGGTGAGCTATTGTGATCCCCCTGTGTCCGGCGTCCGTCGTCGTCCATCGTCAACAATTCCATAAAAACAACATCTCCTCTGAAACCACTGACTGCACATTTAACCAAACTACACAGGAATGATCCTTGGGTGGTCCCCTTTCAAAGTTGTTCAAATGGTTCTGGTCTGTTGCATAAGTAGGTCACACGGCCAAAAAAGAAGTTTCAAAAGTGCAAATTAAAAAATCTTCTTGTCAGAAAGTACAAGGCCCAGAGCTTTTGTATTTGGTATATGACATCATCTATAGGTTCTCTACCAACGTTGTTCAAATTATGCCCCTAGTGCCAAAATTGGCCCCGCCCCAGGGGGTCATAGGTTTTCCTTATATGTATATAGTAAAAACATAAAAAATCTTCTCCTCTGAAATGACAAAGGCTAGAGCTTTGATATTTGGTATATGACATCATCTATAGGTCCTCTACCAAAGTTGTTCAGATAATGCCCGTAGTGTCAAAATTGGCCCCGCCCCAGAGGGGTCAGGTTTTCCTAATATGTATATAGTAAAAACTTAAAAAATCTTTTCCTCTGATATAACAAAGGCTAGAGATTTGATATTTTGTATATGATATTATCTATAGGTCCTCTATCAAAATTGTTCAAATTATGCCCCTAGCCTCAAAATTGACCCCGCCCCAGGGGATCATAGGTTTTCCTTATATGTATATAGTAAAAACTTAAAAAATCTTCTCCTCTGAAATGACAAAGGCTAGAGCTTTGATATTTGGTATATGACATCATCTATAGGTCCTCTACCAAAGTTGTTCAAATTATTCCCCAAGTGCCAAAATTGGCCCCGCCCCAGGGGGGCAGGTTTTCCTTATATGTATATATTAAAAAATTAAAAAATCTTCTCCTCTGAAATGACAAAGGCTAGAGATTTGGTATATGATATCATCTATAGGTCCTCTACCAAAATTGTTCAAATTATGCCCCTAGCCTCAAAATTGACCTCGCCCCAGGTGGTCATAGGTTTTCCTTATATGTATATAGTAAAAACTTAAAAAATCTTCTCTTCTGAAATGACAAAGGCTAAAGCTTAGATATTTGGCATGAAATATTGTCTAGTGAGCCTGTTCCAAGTTTGTTCAAATTATATCCCTGGGGTTAAATTGAGCCTGCCTGGGGTTCATAGATATTATTTATGTGCATATAGTAAAAACTTTTAAGAAAATTATCCTCTGAAGCTTCAAAGGCTAGAGCTTAGATATTTGGCATGAAACATTGTGGACCTCTACAAACATTGTTAAAATTATGGACCTAGAGTCAAAATTGGCACAGCCCTTGGGGTCAGGTGTTACATATATATATATATTTATATATATTGGTTATATACATATAAAAAAGTGATCTCTGAAACCGAGAAAGCTAGAGCTTAGATATTTAACATGAAACATTGTCTGGTGGACCTATATCAAGATTGCTTAAATTAAAGCTTGGGTCATAGTTGGCCTTGCCCCAGGGGACTAAGTGACCTACTTTTTTGTAATTTGATGTACAGCTATGAAATTTGGACCATGTGCACAATTTCAGATGAAGAATTAAACTTTGATGTAAGATGACCTAAATTTTGACCTAGTGACCTACTTTCTTGTTTTTTGATGTACAGCTATGAAATTTGGACCATGTGCACATTTTCAGATATAGAATTGAACTTTGATGTAAGATGACCTTAAGTTTGACCTAGTGACCTACTTTATTGTTTTTTGATGTACAGCTATGAAATTTGGACCATGTGCACAGTTTCAGATATAGAATTGAACTTTGATGTAAGATGACCTTAAGTTTGACCTAGTGACCTACTTTATTGTTTTTTGATGTACAGCTATGAAATTTGGACCATGTGCACAGTTTCAGATATAGAATTGAACTTTGATGTAAGATGACCTTAAGTTTGACCTAGTGACCTACTTTCTTGTTTTTTGATGTACAGCTATGAAATTTGGACCATTTGCACAGTTTCAGATGTAGAATTAACTTTGATGTAAGATGACCTAAATTTTGACCTAGTGACCTACTTTCTTGTTTTTTGATGTACATCTATGAAATTTGGACCATGTGCACATTTTCAGATATAAAATTGAACTTAGATGTAAGATGACCTTAAGTTTGACCTACTGACTTTCTTTATTGTACAGCTATGAAATTTGGACCATTTGCACAGTTTCAGATATAGAATTGAACTTTGATGTAAGATCCCCTTAAGTTTGACCTAGTGACCTACTTTATTGTTTATTGATGTACAGCTATGAAATTTGGACCATGTGCACATTTTCAGATATAGAATTGAACTCAGATGTAAGATGACCTTAAGTTTGACCTAGTGACCTACTTTCTTGTTGTTTGATGTACAGCGATGAAATTTGGACCATTTGCACAGTTTCAGATGTAGAATTAACTTTGATGTAAGATGACCTAAATTTTGACCTAGTGACCTACTTTCTTGTTTTTTGATGTACAGCTATGAAATTTGGACCATGTGCACATTTTCAGATATAGAATTGAACTTAGATGTAAGATGACCTTAAGTTTGACCTAGTGACTTTCTTTATTGTACAGCTATGAAATTTGGACCATGTGCACAGTTTAAGATGTAGAATTTAAATATGATGTTAGATGACCTAGATTCTTACCTTGTGACCTACTTTCTTCTTACTATAGTTATGAAATTTGGACCATGTGAACAGTTCAGATGTAGAATTGAACTTTGACATGAGCCTGTCTAGATTTTGACATAGTGACCTACTTTCTTGTTTTTTGAGATACAGCTATGAAATTTTGGCCACTTACACAATATCAGATGTAGAAATGCACTTTGAAGTTAGATGAAGTAAATTTTGACCTAGTGACCTACTTTCATGTTGTTTTTTTATGTACAGCTATGAAATTTAGAACATGTGCACAGTTCAGATGTAGAATAGAACTTTAATATGGGCCTGCTTAGATTTTGACCTTTGACCTACTTTCTAGTTTTTTATGTACAGCTATGAAATTTCGACCATTTGCACAGTTTCAGATGTAGAATTGAACTCTGATGTTAAATGACCTAAACTTTGACCTAGTGTCCTACATTTTTGTTATTTGATATACTGATATGAAATTTGGACCATGTGTACAGTTTCAGATATAGAATTGAAATTTGATGTTAGATGACCTAAATTTTGATCAGTTGACATTCTTTCTTGTTTTTTTAGCTCACCTGAGCTGGCTCAGAGTGAGCTATTAGGATCGATGAATGTCCGTCGTCTGTCGTCCGTTCACACTTAATTCGTTAACACTCTATTGGTCACATTTTTGCTCCAATTGTCACAAAACTTGGTCAGGATGTTTGTCCCAGTAATTACTCGGACGAGTTCGAATATGGGTCATCTGGGGCAAAAACTAGGTCACACAGCCTAAATATGGAAAAACCTTGTTAACACCCTAGAGGTAAGATTTTCAGCCCGAATATCCTGGAAATTTGTCAGAAATGTTGTTTCCATGATTTCTTGCTCAGTTTCGAATATGGGTCATCTTGGGTCAAAAACTAGGTCACAGAGCCCAGATATGGAAAAACCTTGTTAACACTTTAGAGGTCACATTTTCAGTTCAAATTTCCTTGTAATATGTCAGAAAGGTTATTTGGGTGATTTCTAGCCCAAGTTCGAATATGGGTCATCTGGGGTCAAAAACTAGGTCACTGAGACCAAATATGGAAAAACCTTTTTATCACTCTAGAGGTAACATTTTCAGCCCAAATACCTGGAAATATGTCAGAAAGGTTGTTTTGATGATATCTAGTTCAAGTTTGAATATGGGTCAAAAACTAGGTCACACAGCCTGTATATGGAAAAACCTTGTTAACACTCTAGAGGTAACATTTTCAGCCCAAATATCCTGGAAATATGTCAGTTAGGTTGTTTCGATGATTTCTAGGTCAAGTTCGAATATGGGTCATCTGGGTCAAAAACTAGGTCACAGAGCCCAAATATGGAAAAACCTTGGTAACACTTTAGAGGACACATTTTCAGTCCAAAATGTCCTTGTGATATGTCAGAAAGGTTATTTGGATTATTTCTAGCCCAAGTTCGAATATGGGTCATCTGGGGTCAAAAACTAGGTCACAGAGCCCAAATATGGAAAAATTGTTGACACTTTAGAGGTAACATTTTCAGCCCAAATATCCTTGTAATATATCAGAAAGGTTATTTGGATGATTTCTAGCCCAAAATATGGGCTCATATCGAATATGGGTCATCCGGGGTCAAAAACAAAAACTAGGTCACTGAGACCAAATATGGAAAAACCTTTTTATCACTCTAGAGGTAACATTTTCAGCCCAAATATCCTGGAAATATGTCAGAAAGGTTGTTTTGATGATATGGGCCATGTGGGGTCAAAACTAGGTCACACAGCCCAAATATGGTAAAACCTTGTTAACATTCTAAGGGTAACATTTTTAGCCCAAATTTCCTGAAAAACTGTCAGAAAGCTTGTAAAGATGATTTCTAGCTCAAGTTGGAATATGGGTCATCTGGGGTCAAAAACTTGGTCACACAGCCTGAACATGAAATAACCTTGTTAACACTCTAAAGGTAACATTTTCAGAACCAAATATCCTGGAAATACGTCAGAAAGGTTGTATCGATGATTTCTAGCTCAAGTTCGAATATGGGTCATCTGGGGTCAAAAACTAGGTCACAGAGCTTAAATTTGGAAAAACCTTGTTTACACTCTACAGGTAACATTTTCAGCCCAAATATTCTGGAAATATGTCAGAAAGGTTATTTCGATGGTTTCTAGGTCAAGTTCGAATATGGGTCATCTGGGGTCAAAAACTAGGTCACAGAGCCCAAAAATAGAAATATCTTGTTAAGGCTCTAGAGGCTACTGTTTCAGTCCAAATATCCTAGCAGTTTGTCAGAAAGGTTGTTTGGTTGTTCAAATTATTAGATAAGGTTAAAGGTCACGGAGGCTAAAAATAGTTTTATCTACTGTATCTCATAAAGCCTTCATTTATAGACCAATATCTTTGATATTCAATATATAGGTTCCTTGCATAGGGTTTGAGGTCACTGGGTCAAGGTCAAGGTCACCATAGCTTATAATAGATATTTCTACTTTCTGTCATAGAGCCTTTATTTATTGACTGATATTTTACATATTTAGTTTGTAGGCACTTATATATTTTCAATTAAAAAATGAAATACTGCTTAACAGCAAACCTACAGCCAAAGTACTCAGGTGAGCGATCCAGGGCCATCATGGCCCTCTTGTTTATTTACAGCTATGAAATTTCGACCAATTGCACAGTTTCAGATGTAGAATTGAATTTTGATGTTAGATGACCTCGATTCCCACCTAGTGACCTATACTTCCTTGCTTTTTTTATCTACAGCTATGAAATTTGAACCCTGTGCACAGTTTCAGGTGTCGAAATTGAACTCAGACATTAGATGACATTTTGACCTAGTGACCTCCTTTTTTGTTTTTTTGATGTACAGCTTTGAAATTTGGACCATATATATAGTAAAAATTGTTCAAATTCTTGTACTGAACACTAGCACTGTCCGTTTTCACACAAATGACAGTCTGTCCTCAGGTGAGCGCTTTGGGGCCAATGGCCCCCTTGTTTTAGGCTATGGAGGACATTGCAACATTTTCAGAGACAGAGAAGGCCCCTTTGATAATTATTAAAATATCAGAAATGTTTACTTTGGAATTCATTATAACTTAATTGGATATATTACTGTGTTGTGTAATAATCAATGAAAAGGTTACATTACAATTTAACATTGCATTTTGCCAATTTTGCCACTAAAGTATGTCATAATTCATAAAAAGTAAATTACACACGAATCATTTTACTCAACGTCTTATATTGAACATGCACAGGAACATCAGTTTGCTGACCTATTCAGTTGGTTCCAATAAGATGACCCGAGAATAAAGACCAGTTATAACCATCCAGTGTTTCAGTGATGGATTCAGAAATCTCGTTCTGGACCCAAACTTGATCTCCATGGTCTAAATTTATGGTGACAGCAATGCTTGATGACTTGTGACTGTTTGAGCTGTCATCTGCAAAAACTTGACCAATCAACTGTCCATTTTTTGTAAGTACGACACTTGAAGGATGACCATAGGTATTAGTCACGGTTACAAAGAAAATGTAGACGCCTTTTACAGGTGCTGTAAAATGACCATGAAACGGATTATAACCATTCCCGACGTTCGTGACCACGTGATCGAACACAATCTGTTGGTGCTGGCCCAGGTTTGTCAAGGTCTTTGACAGTGTGGCTGTAAATGCGACTGGACCTGTTTTATTAACTGAAAATAAAATGATAATTTCTCGCTGTATAAACATCTGATAAAATAAAACTTAGTCTTACTAGTTATACATACAATTTGCTAAGGATCACTCTTGTCATATTTATTCGTTCATATTATCACCATATGAAAACAGATTCCTACTAATGATATACCTATATATACAGGGTTTATTAGCGTGTAGTACAGTTATTGATATGTTGTGTATACCTTGCAGAGAAGCTAGTGTTAAGGCATACCCATGTAACTATGGTGATTTATGGCCATTTGTCTTCATGTACATAACATGCTGCAACATTTTAGCTCACCTGAGCTCATGCTCAGAATGAGCTATTGTGATCACCAGGACAGTGTCCATCGTCAGCATTTTACTAGAAATGACATCACCTCAATCACGAGACCATTTTTAACTAAACTTGACAGAAATGTTCCGTATATTGCCCTTTTCTAAAAGTGCTCAAACCGTTCCATTCCACTGCACATAAAGGCACCAACTTTCAAGGAAATGTTCCTTACAAACACCTCTATTATAATTAAAATTGCTAAAAACGTTCTATTTTGCTGCCAGAGCGAAAAATAGATTTTCGTCAATTTTTGGTTTCAGATGACATCTCCCAAACCGCTCGGTCATTTTCCTTCAAACTTAACAAAAAAAATTCCTGATACTTTCCTTTTCTAAAAATTGCTGAAACCATTCCACTCCATTGCACATAAGGGCTGCAAAAGCTAGAAAAAACAACACCTCCATCTAAAGGGCAAAGTGACATACATACCGTTCTGTTAAATTCCTCAGATTGTACTGCGCCATTGCACAAAATGACCGCCACAGCTAAAATAGATTTTCTTCAATATTTGGCTTCAAATGACATCTCCTTACAAACTGCTAGCTCAAAATTGCCTCTGCTTCGTAGGTTTAAAATGTATGTAATATGAGATCTTTGAAAGCTTCAGTTAGAAAATGAAATACTGGGTCTGAAGTTTGCTTAACAGCAGACCCAAAGCCAAAGTACTCAGGTGAGCGATCCATGGCCACCTTGGCCCACTCGTTTCTTGTGTTGTCTTACAACTTTGTTTGAAATTTACGAAAACTATGGCAATCGACAAGTTAGACGTAATCTTGGTAAAGATAGACGACCAGGGACATTGGAATGTTAGAGAGTTGGCTTTCACAAAGGCAGGTTGCGCATGTCCTTTGGGTATCCTAGAGCGTTGTCTCAAGGATGTTGGATCGATTTTGCATCAGCACGCCGGAGGTCTAGAGCTTTCAACAACTCAACCCAAGGACCGATTTAATTATCGTCAAGCCCGACACCACCGGTTCCGAAATGTAACGATCGGAACGTCTTCCAGAATGCAAACAGTGTGCGTGTAAGTGTGTTGGATTAAGGTCACGGCGGCCTGCAAGACGCATCTCATTGAAACAATAGCATCTTAAAGAGTGTTCGCAATAGGCGCGAGTTTATGTTTGCATGGACAATTAATGACTGGACCCCAGTCCTCTTCAAAAATGAGTCCAGGTTCTTTGAGGACTTGTAGGGTATAGAGAATGCTAAGAGAACGTTTTGCTCCGGTAAACTTTGCAAATCATGACCGTTTTGGCGGGGTTCTGTCATGGTGTGGGCAGGAATAAGCATGCTATGGGTGGGCAGACTATGTGGTGATTGTTTACTTTGTCGTCTTTTCTCCAGATGTAAACACGGTTGATAGAGCCCAAAACAAATAGATTTTCATCAGAAAAAAATCCACCTTTTCTGCTGTTCTTCCACTGTCCAATCATAACTCGCTTGGATTTTTCTTGTACACTGCCCACCACTTTTTTTTTAACAACATGCCGTTTATAACCTTAATCTGAAAACTTTCTTTTAATAGTCCTTTCACAAAATCTGTGGTCTTTGCCCTCATATATATCTTGAGCAAGCAAATATGGGTTGGCCAGCGAGGTCCCTATATTTGAATCATATTGGGCACGCATGGGATATCCTGCAGAAAGCCATTTCTGTCCAACAAGCAACAGTCCGGAAGCTCAGACAGGTGCTCATTAAGGAATTGGCTCAGCTTCCTCGACGTTAGGTCCACACCCTTATCAGTAGCATGCAGCGGCGATGTCAGGCCGTAATTAATGCCCACGGACATAGCGAACGTTATTATAAAGTTTTCATTTAACAAATCCTGATTTTCCAGAGTTTTTCGATTTCAATATGTCATCTCCAAAATGTTGATTTTCGACAATTACATTGTTTCGGCCATATACACGCTACACTAAAAACTTCCATGACCATTTTTTTCATAAAAAGAATTCCTAAACAAATGACGTTTAAAAAATTGCCAATTTCTCATTCATCACAAAGGTAACACACGTTAAATAGTGATCTTTAGCCGAAATTCTGAGTAGCGTATAATATTTTTTTTGGTTAAGTAACAAAGACTTTCTTGTCAATGCATTTGCTATGGGTTTTTTTATAGAAAAATGATAGAATTTTTTTTGATAATTTCCATTTTACCTCTGTCAAGGTGGGGGTATTAATCATATTCAGTGATAGATAGCTCTAATTTAGTTTTTATTCTTCTTGATTTCAACTCCGAGAACCCACTTACCATTCTGATTCTGCAGCGCAGCCACTGATTGTTGTAACTGCTCCACCTTCTGTGTCAGCTCCTGAACTTTGACCTCCAGTGTCCCGCCCTGCATGCTATCCAACAATCCATCACTGTAACCATAGAAACAACATAGCATGGCCACACACTGAAGCATTTTGTTGCTGACCATTTTGTTCCAACTTTCCTTACGCAAAAAAATATATTTGGTGTTAAGATAACCCGGTTCAGAATTACATACTGAAGATAACATTTCTCTGTTGTCATGACCTGCAAGATTAGAACTAACGTACACTATCTATCTAGATATTTTTAGGTTTATTTTCAATTGCTTCACTAATTGTTTCATGATGTTCAACATTTACGAACGATTTATATTAAAATTTGCATTACTTATTACAGACTTTTGGAGCAAGAAATTGAAAAAAAAAATCTGGAGCGTTGGTGGGAATTGTGCAGAAAAAATCAGTTGTGCTGTAGTCAAGTCCCGGACCCTGTAATCTTGCAAACAAAATTCCTGTTCACTGAACAGTCACTCTTTTTTGAGGGCCATTAAATTCGATAGTCGAAGTTATATTGACAGTCACGTTACAAATTTCATTTTTACACCAATGGCATCGATAACCGATCACGTGGGTAGTTAAAATTGTTCTGCTATGACCCCTGCATCAAGTATTAAAATACTTAAAAAAAAACACCCAGGAACGTAAATTCGCATTTAAGTCCCAGGATCATAATTACAAAGATAATATACGTCTCTTGTAGTTCTTATTTACTGAAAAAGATTTCTTACCGGTGGAAATGATATTTATTTGTACCAAGATCATTTCGGACTGCTTTTTAAATCAATGAGCATGTTAGATTTGTGGTACATTTTTTCAATTATACTGGAAAAAAATATAAAGGCTTTTACATGAAGGAATTGCTTGAATACGAAAGAGAGACAGATGTCAAAATTGTTTTAGAGTGAATAGGACATGGTTCAATCATTATCCTGTCAGTGCATTCATAGTCCCTAGTATTTTACTAACTAAAAAACAACAGACTCTGTTTTGCGATTTGCGAGGAGCTTATATTGTGGTGACATGAGACAAAATTTCACAGTGAACATTTATACAAATATATACAATATTTCAATATTTCAAATGTACTATAAAGCATGTCTTACAGAACATTGTATACTGTTTGACAAAATATATATAAATGTGGTCTTTGTTAAATATTAAAAGGAAAGTCAGGACCACTGCGAGCCGGCTGCCCAACCCCTACTCCTAATATTATATCTTTTTTTTTTTTTTAAAGGGGGAGGGGGGAGGTAGTGATATCCAAATGCTGCAAACAGAACAGGTGTCTCCACCCCCCGACTTTCCTTGCTAATGATTCACAAATAATATATACGCATATTATGCTATTGACGACAAACAGATTTACCGATATATCAGAACAGTGTTTGTATCATTAAAATATGAAATAAAATTTACTATAATGCGTTAATAAGCATTTAATTTGAAAGTTTGAAGTCACCACTTCGGAAGACTCGCTAGAACTGATTTATTCTATCTATCTATTTAAGCTTATTTAACGTCGGTACCGGTAGCCCATGACCGACGCCCCCTAAAGAGATTAGTTATTTTATTTTTTGGGGATAGTGAATACAGAAAGATACAGAAAGCATCCCATTCCAGAGACACCCCTGGTTCTTTTTCATGCTCAGTGTATAGCACTGATACATGGGACCTCGGTTTAAAGTCTCATCCGAAAGACTATTAGTAATGTTAGTGGAGGAGCGGGGGATCGAACTCAGGACCCCTGCTTTACCAGTCCAGCGCGTCACCACTGGACCACATCCGCTCCTAACTGATTTCTATCTCTATCTATTTAAGCTTATTTAACGTCGGTACCGGTAGCCCATATGACCGACGCCCCCTGAAGAGATTAGTTATTTTATGTTGTGGGGGTAGTGCAAGATACAGAAAGCATCCCATTCCAGAGACACCCCTGGTTCTTTTTCATGCTCAGTGTATAGCACTGATACATGGGACCTTGGTTTAAAGTCTCATCCGAAAGACTATTAGTAATGTTAGTGGAGGAGCGGGGGATCGAACTCAGGACCCCTGCTTTACCAGTCCAGCGCGTTACCACTGGACCACATCCGCTCCTTAACTGATTTATTTTGGCGCCCTTCACTTTATATAGAACCGCTCAAGCATTCAACCGTACAAGAACCATACAATAAGGTAAGGACAAAAGTACTAATCTATACGCTGTAACGATTAGTACTAAAATTTCAATGTCAGTACTAGTAATATCAATGTGATTCAAATTTTAATCACCTCACTTATATATGCATAAGCAAATGTTGAAAGAAGTTAGCTACAAATTTTCTAAATTTAAAAACCAACTTCTATTTATAGAACGTCCATGTACAGCTGAATAGTGTAGAATTATGTCAATAAGAACAATTTTTAAACAAAAGTCACACAGAAATTCCATCGCTATCTATTGACAAACAAATGCCTGTCATATGTATAATATACGGACACATTATCTGAATATTGTATTGGTAATTCAGGTTCCCTTTATGCCGTTCACGTACAAGATTTGATTTGTACAAAGGATTGCCTTTTGTTCTAATTGTTCATATCGCAGTCGAAAACTAGCAACGTGTTTATCTACCACTGTAGAAATATCCTGTATATTGGCGTAACTATTAATAAATAAATTCAATAAAACTTATACATGTAGTATACCAGAGGCATAGATAACAGAGATAAGAAGCTCCCTACGTAACCTGTCACCTAAGTAATTTATCATACATGTCAGTAGAAATTACCAAAAATGGCAGATAAAACTTAAAAACTATTTATTCCACATTCATAAACTTTACATTTTCAGAAAGTCTAAAATCCTGTACAGCTGCAGTAATATAAATACACAACAAACTAACATCAAGTTGAAAACATATTTTACTTTGCCCTTCGAAAAAACGGGCATGTTTTACATTATCAGTGTTATATACCCGTATATTGTTAAACATTATGAAAGTAATTTTATTTCCAGCTATAGATGAATCTTTAAACTTACAGAAAATGTATAAGTAAAATTGGTGACTTGTGGTTTTATAGTTACAGGATACTTAACTTCGTGTCATGTGTGTTATTTAACCATTCATTAGAGTAGCATATCTCTGTTATCTATTTGTCTGAGTATACGTATTTTTGGACCCCCTCAAGCTTCCGTCACGTTTGTTTATATTTTTATTAAAGCCAGGGCAAATTACCATTTGGCGTATGAATACACTTACATACGAGGTCTTCATACGAAGTTGTCGGAGAATGTCTAGTTGTTACGATTGCCACTATAACCAGCACCACCTCTTGTAGAGATATCCTGAATAAATAAGTATTTTATACGCATTTCGTTTCCATAGTGGTCACAGCGACCTTGTCTATTTAAGAAAATAGGTAACGCTGACGTGTTTCCCTAGAAAAAACAAACTATTTTTTTTACTCGAAGTAAAGTTGAGTATTGTAAAAAAAATATTTAAGACTGGCCCAGCCATAAATTCAATTTACAACTATTCCGGTATGTATTTTTTTCAATTTAAGTCTATCTTAGAAGTAAAAAAAAAAGTCTTCTTTACTTTCTATTTACATTGTTTCTGAACATCCATTTACTTTTCCGCATTTTTTAAAATGGAATATGGATTTGGGTGATTTTAAAATCTAATATTGCTTTAAATTTCTATTTTCTCTTCTTATGTTTATAAACAGGTATCATGCGAGGCCGAATATTCTGACATAACGAATTGACTAAAGAGGGACAAAGCCGAAAATCAACCCATAATATACTACCTTTATACTTAACTGGCTCATTCACTTTAAAAATGAAAAATAATTGATATTTTACAAAAGAACATGTGTTCAAAGTGTATTTCCTTAAGGCATATAGCCACGAAGTGAGTGTGCATTTGTAATAAATGGCAGTCCTCCCACAAATGGTACAACAGCTCTCTTTTTAAAGACTTATGATAATGAATTCACTTTGCCTGATGTATTTATTGTAATTTTCAACTGACACCTTATATCGCATTATATTTTTTTTCAATACGTTGCACATTTACACGAATATGAGGACAATGGAATACTTGAATTTTAGGGTATATCCCTTCCAGTGCATGTTTTTAGTTTACAATTCGCAATGTCCTAATTTGTCGATTAGGAACACCTCGGTCGAGAAGGACTGTGGTGATCGTTAGGATTATCCGAGGTGTTCCGATTGCTATTTTTCCTTCTCTGATAGTACATTTATGTATCAAACAACGTAAAGGAGCGGATGTGGTCCAGTGGTAGCTGGACTGGAAAACCAGAGGTCCCGAGATCGATCCCGCATTCCTCCACTAACATTACTAATAGTCTTTCGGATGAGACGTTAAACCGAAGGTCCCATGCAGACATCGAGAAACGTTTTGAGCTAGCCGGACATTATCAAAGGCTATTTATGAAACATTAATTAGCCCATCATTACACACTAAATCAGTACAGGTAATAAAACACCGAATAGGCAAATAGGAACCAGAAAATAGGTTTACGACAATAGATAGAACAACGGTACGTACATTTGTACTTCGAGTGCGTTCTATGTCTCTCGTTCGTCGGCAACATGTCACGCTATTCCAATCGTCGTCACGGAGAATTTGAAAAAAGCAAAATATTTTCGAGTGGTCGCGAGTTTTTCAATGATACTTAAGATCTCTAGGGACTGAATGAACATTTACATAGTCACAGGAACTAAGAAAACCTAGTAACTTTATCTACAGAAAGATATTTTTCCTCCTCGTATTACATAGTTCGCAGTATGAAGACAGAACGTGTTTTTTATCAGTTTTGTGGGGGATTGACGACGTGTACGTGGTATTTTAACATTTTTACAGGTCCTTAGCATCACGCACTTATGTTACGAAACAAATAACAACTAGATTTTTTTTTGAAAGCACTTTTCATTTTGTACCCAATAACGCGAATTACATTTTAACATTTTTCAGTTTCAGACATTTATTTGTGAAAGCTATCCGAAAATCTCCCGACTTAAAGTTAAGAAAACCAGAATAATATAAAACGGTTCGAGTAATAATAATGATAACCATCATGATCAGCAACGTCGTTGGTGTTGTCATCATTGTCATCATTAGCAGCAGTAGTAGAATTCGAAGCAGCGACAATTATTAGTCTTTCTTAATCAGAAATGGTAAAACTACTTTATCGTTTTATTATATCATATTAATAATCAAACTATTTATATCTACTCACTTATTTATTTATTTATTTGTTAATTGATTGTTGTTGCTGTGTTGTTATTTAAGCCCCGAACTTGGACTTCACATTCAATAAGTAGTAAGATCTCTGTATGATCTTATATCTCTGTGCGCGAAACAAGTGTTTGGTCAGTGCAACTCTACTTATGTAGTCATTTTTACTAAATCAATATTTACAAATGAATATGTTTGTATCCCCCAAAAGCACTCGACAGCCCTCGTTTTGTTTCGTTAAGCGCCTTTTAGGAAATTTTGAAATCCTTATATTCACTCGTAATCTATGTATTATCCTAACAATATACTCAAAATCGTGTTTTTCATAAAAATCTTATGAAGAGTGATAAAATTGGTGCTACTTCAACTTTGATTAAAATTTCTAATTTCCAATTGCCAAATCGGCAGATATTTGATTTGTATAGCATGGGGAATTTTCCTTATAAAAATCGGAGGCCCGTCTACGTTTTTTTTTATATTGTTAATCATTGTCTCCTTTGTCTTCTGCTTAGGTAAGATCTCCTCTGGCATTAAACTAATTTACAATCATATAGTTAACAGATAGACATCAGGTGCATCAGGATATGGGATTTAAAGCGACTGACTTACAGATGCCCGACGATGAAAAAAAAAAAGAAATCGTTCAAACATCTTGAAATTTTTGCTCTAATCGTGAAGACATTTTTTTTCAGTTTTCATGGTGTATTGAAGCATAATATTATGTTTTTTCCATAGTATATTAAATTCTCTTAAATTTTAAAGAAAAAAAAATCAGCTAAATTCTGTGTTAGTCGCTTTAAACTTTTGGGCGCTTAGTCACGAGAAGTATGAAATACCAACGTTTTATACCATTAAGTTTAAGAATCAATTTCTTAAAGCACTCGACAGCAACAACTTCTTTCCAGATTTTCGGGGAAAAGGGAGTAATAATGTTATAACAATGGCAGAAATAGCCCCAGGATGTTTAAAGCGACTGACTCACAGATAGGTCGACGATGCATAAAAAGAAAATGTTTATATATGTAAAAATTCTGGTTGTAGTGGTGAAGAACATATCTAAACTAAGTTACTGCTTCAGTTTTTGATTCAGAAACCCATCAAGATATAAAGTTTTTCACACTTTTATCGGTAAAAAATTTACCCCGTTAGTCACGGGGTATAGGTACTTTGTTTATATTGTTAATTTTGACATTTATTAAGAACAGTCAGTTTTAGGTAGTTGCTCATAATTTTACTGACCTGAATGTCATGGGTCCGACTCCTGTTAAAATCCAATTCTTTTTCTCCAGTTTTCATAACGTATAGAAGCATAAAATTATGTGTTTTTTTTCAAAGTATTATACTTCTCTTTAATTTTGAAGAAAACAAAATTAAGCTAACTTCTGTGAGTCAGCCGCTTTAATGGCAACGAACTCTTTTATTTTTATACGTACATTGGTTCTATATAGCCCACCTACAGCATATTAACCAGCTAATATTACTACATAGAGACAAGTATTCGAACTACTTAATATAAACCATCTAACGTTGTACACAAGTAATAAACAGATTTTTTATATATAAGTGACAATTTTCACAACTAAAAGTCAAGACCATCACAGTAAAAAACAAGGATAAAATCAGAGGATTCCAACTGAAAGGACCAAAGTGCTAGTTGGTCTACCTTTGATGTTATCTAAGTAAGGGAGATAATTTGTTATCAGGAATGTCCCCTTATTCCGAGATTACGAGACAGCGTGGCAGACGACTTATTCTCTGTCAGCATTGAAGCGTTGAAGCAACAGGGCCTCAATTTCTCTGGATGTTTACGAAACGTAAATATATCTACAAAATAATTTCTCGAAAGTATATCAAGATTCACATTTACAAAATTAATCATAAGGACAACTGAGTTTGTGACAATGTGGAGCTTTATTTGTTTTGTCAGCTTTTTTGGCGCAATGCTTGTCAATGGTATGAGTTTTTTAAAACAATTTTTCAAGTGTGTAATGCTATCAAATAATATTGACAATATGTGTACAGTAATTTTATTATAAAAATTAATTTGTTTACATCCGTATGTATTTTTAAACAGGTACCGTAGGATGAATAATGATTGGATTTATATTAATAATTTAAAGGAAAATGAATAAAGAAATGAGAGAGCGAGAAAGAAAATTAGTTGTTTGATTTTCGTCTTCCTGATTTGCATGATACATTTTTCAATAAATAACAGTGACCATTTGGCTCTATGCTGCTCAACTTTGTTTTTGTTAATTGCTATCTTATATTCAATATTTCATATTTTTTAGAAAATGGTAGAAAAATGTAAATTTAGGAATAACTTTTCTCCAGTTTAGATTTGTATCGCCAATTATTAAGAAAATTGTTGTTTTACTTAAACAGATAATACGGTATAATAGTGTGTCAAGGAACATTTAATTTTTTTTTTTTATTGAAAATTGATTTGAAAATTGTTACATACTTCTTTCATATAAATCACTGTTCTCCAGTACAAGCTACAAATGTCATACAAGGTTGAAGTTACAAGTTATGTATTTTCACAATTATTTCTTTGTATGAATGTTTTTATTTAATCTTTGCACCGAAATATGCTTAATTTTGAGTACATTGTACAAAGAAAAGACTTTTGTAAATCACGTCTCATTTAAGGAAGTCTTCCCCTAATTGGAAAAAATTCATACTTAATAAAACTAGCAATATTTGTGATCTATTTGCACTATCTAATTAAAATATACATTTAAACAATTTTTTACTGTAAACTTTTGCATTTTCGCCATTTTTATTCCCAGGCTCGTCTTTTTGTGTATCGGAAAAAATACATTTGTACAAGATTTCAAAACAGTATATTTTTTCAAGTTTTTGGACAAATTTCTATGCAAATAAGCATTGATTTACTGCAGAAATAGTTATTCTTAGTAATAAAGTTCATATCATGAGTGATTAAAAAACTAGCTATCATTTTGGTGAAAAACTTAAATTTAAGTATACGGAAATTCCTTTAAAATCTCAAAAAAAAAAAAAAAAAAAAAAAAAAAACAGAATTGCCGAAGTCAAATCACTCTATCTTTTCAAAAATTTCATCATTGCTCACAACTAGTTCGGCTCAGGAATTCAATATTATAACTGGATTTAACAAGGAAAATAAATTTCACTCGCTGTCACTGTCTGAAATACAACGGATTCTCTTGTATTTACGTGATAAAAAAGTAGTTCCGGCACAAACAGTGGATTATCAAAATGGTAATTTCACTGATTCAAAACAGTGGATTATCACTTTTATCTCACTGATATTTCCCTATATTTAATTGGTAGGCATAAAATAAATAAATATCATCTAGAATCATAACTGAGTAAAATAAAACAATTTGAAATATTTTAACCGTAGTTAACTTCAAAAATTAAGATTTGAAAATGACTACCCACTGTATTAAGATATGACCACTGAAAACAAAAAGACATAGTATAAAATGAAATTATGTCATTTTTCTAAACATTATTTCATCTGAAAGATGTTAACCTTCATAGATGAATATATCATAACACTGCAGTGATGTTTGCAATTATATTTGTCAATTAATAAGTACTGTACAACACAACATAGAGCGAAAATTTGCAGATTTCCCTCGAGTTCAAAGTACGGTGTAATACAAATTATTACCACATAGTCCAATACTTTGAAAAATATTCTGCTAACTTGGGAATAAATTCCTCAAGCACTTTTTTTTGAGTTTTGACATCGACCGAAGCCGATTAGGCCGAGGCTTCCTTAAGGACTTTAAAATGATAATTTCATTTTTTCTGTGCTTTTCCACCTTGTTTTCCAGATAATTCATAGTTTCTCGGCTGTTGTATAGGTTTTGTTTTAAAAATAAAAAGTGGATATACCTTCCAACTAAACCCGGAGATCACATAAATATTGTGTCATAGTATTGTTTATGTCTTAAAAGATTTCTTATTAGCATAAATGACATATAATTTGAATGAAGTTGTAAAAACAAAGGTTAACGATTATTTTTTTTTTCAAAGGGATGCTAGAATGTATGTCAGTCAAACTTTAACTCAAGCGATCTTTGAAAATATTAAGCATATTTAATGCTAATTCCAGGTTTGGCAATGACTTTGCCTGAATCAAAACGGTTGAAAATATGTGCGAGATGTTAAAGAATATATGTGTATGACAGTCTGTTTGATAAACAAAATGCCGAAAAAAAAACTTCTAACTTCTAAATATTTGGAGAAGGCAATGGTTTTAAGGCGTAACGAAATTTATTTATAAAAAAAAACTCTGTTTTCCCCATATTTTACGATATGGCTAAGTAATAATGATAACGCACGCACGCACGCACGCACGCACGCAGCTGTTTGGATTCTCAAACAGAAAAGTACACCATTTTGAAAATCATATGTACAGAATCAGTATTCTCCTTTTATCTTAGGCCAGACCACGGCTCCTAAAATATGCTGGGACAGCACATGGTTCAATAACTCTGCTCCAACGGCAACAAACCGGTAAGTGTGTTTTTATTTGCTTTTCTTTGAAGTACTCATAAAGGGGAATAACATTAGATATATCAAAACGATGTTAAAAACCTTATCAGAAAGGATTAATATAAAATATATTAATTATTAAAGCGATGACTTTCAGCCACTGGAAAAATACATTTTTAGTCATTTTAGCACGTTTGTGATTTTAACCTTCGGTGCTCTGATACGCATTGTCATTCATTAAGTTTCAGAAATAAGTTTTCCAAAATATGGCATATTAAAAGTCATTGCGAAAATGACTAACTCTAAAAATATTAAAACAGAAACTGTTATGGCTCTAATATACTAGAATTTCTTCTTACTGCCCTCTGTAGTCTAAATACCATTTCTCCGAATTTTTATGGGCACAAATGTAACAGATGGGTGGATGTTCATTCTTACGAACTGGTTCTGAAGTGGCTGGCCTCTTGTTTCCCTACTGTTTTACTGGCCACGTAAGAGAGTATTTATAGTAAGAGCTCAAGGAATGAAAACCATCAAAGAAGGTTTAATGTTTTCTATTTTTCACATAGCCTCCTAAGTATCTATCTATAAGCTCGGATAGACAAAGCTTGGTTACAATTTGCAATTTTCCGTTTTAGGTCAGACTACGAAAGTCAGCCGGCAAGTGTATTAGATACCATTTGTCCGACTGGAAAAGTGATCGCCGCCCGGTGTAGAGATGAAAAGGGAGAGCCGTTCTCCGTTTTTAAGAATGATTCTGTCAACCAATACATTGCAAAATGCACCGTTATTACTGGGCTTATTTGCAACCCGTATAACAATTCCAAAAAAATCTGTGCTGACTTCGAAATACAGTATGGATGTGATTGCTCAAGTGTAATCACAACAGGTATATGCGCATTCTCTCTCTAGCTCACCAGAGCATAAAGTGCTCGTATTGAGCTTTTATGATGGAACATTGTCCGTCGTACATTATGTTAGCAAAACATCCGACAACATCTCTTTAACCCGTGGATTGGAGTAATGTAGCTTAAGCATTCTCTTACCCTGTAGTAACGTTTAACATAGAAATATTTGGAATATCAAAAACTGTTCTTAAATGAAAACAATATTATAGTGTTAATATTTGACATGTATCATGCACAAGTTGCTTTTTTATTTTGAAATAAGTTTCCATTATATTGGATTTATTCTTTAGATCATTGAAACACATATGAGCGATTTAGGACCATCACACTTTGCTTGCATGATTTTTATCATTATTTTCATTGCGGTCCGCTATATTTAATCCGGTGTTTGAAAAGACCCATGGGGTTACGTAATAAGTAGACTGTGTCCGTAATAAGTAGAATGTGTCCTTACATCAGTGCAAATATTGTTCAGTTGTTACGAAAAATTCTAGACACAGTCTATTACACTAGCAGCCTCCAGAGGGAGGCGCACCCGTCGCGCGCCCCTTAAAATACCCTGACAATAGGTGTTATTGTAGGTCTAATTAGAATAGGTTTTAAATAATGTATACTTTATTGCTCAACATTGAATTGAGTAATCAGAGGCACATTTGAACCGTTTAAATGAGGTAGAAAACGGACATAGATTTTGCCGAACATTTTGCGCCCCCCGCCTAACCTGAAATCCTTGAACCGCCCCTGTATTACCGCGTATGAAATCGGAAAATCAAACAAACTTAGCTTAAAGAAATTTTCAGCCAGGGTTAACTCTATATCCTAATATACATTTATGAAAGAGTCATTTTAATGCTTTGTAACTCCAATGTATAGTGTAGCTGTCTATATATATTTGGTAATTTCACATTAAAATTAAGATGATCTCACATTAGATTGCTTCAAACTGCTTGACAGTAACCTTGTTTTACATAATTTTTATAATGCAAATCCTATGTACAATAAATCCAACATTCAGTATACCTGAAATTAGACTATAAGTACTATAGGTAACATCTCATATTTCACACATGAGAGATGTTTGTTTGATCGTTGCTTTTTCATGAAACTCTCAAGTGTTTCAAATGCACAGTACTTGTTTAAATAATTTGTTATTTTTTAAGTATTTCTGAATGTGATCTTTGTCAAATATCTTTTTTATTTTTGAATAAATACAATGCTTTTAGTTTGTGTTTCTTTTCTGTATTATGAACACTTTGGTGATCTTATCTCCGAATTACTAATGTCCAAACAATTGGTACTGTTATAATCATCATATTTGACCTTATTTTTCGTCGATATCGGTTGCCCGTATGACAGGCGACCCCTGAAGTGATTAGTTATTTTATGCTACGGGGGGAGTGCAAGATACAGAAAGCATCCCATTCAGAGACACCCCTGGTTCTTTATTCTTGCTCAGTGTGTAGCACTGGCACATGAGACCTCGGTTTAAAGTCTCATCCGAAAGACTATTAGTAATGTTAGTGGAGGAGCGAAGGATCGAACTCAGGACCCCTGCTTTACCAGTCCAGGGCGTTACCACTGGACAACATCCGCTCCCACTTGGTACTGTGCTCATATTCCCTGCCCAATATAGACTGTTTTTTTTAGTGAATTCTCTATCAAAGTGGACCTAACATGTTTATGTTCCTCTATAGTGACTTTCCGTCTGTAGTTCTTCGTATTGCTTTACTTCTGCCTAACCACGTTAAGAAGTCCATTAACTTCTAGAAGTGTGTAACAAAGTACAAATTAAGTTAACAAACTACTGATATACCTGCCTCAAGTCAAAACAGCTAATTCAAAATATTTGCATGCAGCTCAGTTCGTCGGTCCGCTGTGATACTTTTGTATCACTGTTTTTCTTGTTTCTATCTACATTGACTTTGTAATGTTTTCTCTGCCTTGTGATGTCCTACCTGGCGCCATTTCGTATTCTCGCATGTTTACAGATGCGAAAGCGCGGAGAGGAGCCAGGCGTTCCTGAATTAATTAGGTCCTAAACAATACTTACAGAACATGAACAAATTCAAGTTGTCGTTCTTTTACATCAAATCAGTGTGCTGAAACGTTTCGTTCGTCTTAAGTTTCCATATAATAGTATATCAAAACAATATTGTGGGTTGAGAACATATCATCTCTATCTTTCTAAGCTGTGAATTGCAATATTAGGTACGTTTTGCATACACTGTAATTGAAACGTGATTTTTCTCTAATTCAGATAGCCCTGCGACCAACCCTGGGCCTAAACCCGGAAGTAGCGGTGGTAATCACGCGGGGGCTGGTTCCGGGTTTAGTGTTAGTGTCAGAGGAGGTAAAGGAGGTTATTTTGGACCTAGTACCAGTTCTAGCACAACAACCAATGCTGTGACAGGCGCATCCGGTCAACGTAAAGGGCAGTGCGGGAACGGAGTCGTAAAATACGAGGCCAGCCTTTGTATGCTAATAACATGTATATTTCTGAAATTGCTTGGTTAGATAATGTCCACAAAAGAACAATAAAGCCACTGATTGTGTTTGATGTAAAAAGGACCAGTTGCGTTTTGAAATCTTCCAAAAGGACTGTTTATTTAGAACTGTATTTTGTTTCCATATTCAGTGACTTGAAAAAGGCGTTATGTTAATGTAAAAAATATATTGTTAAAATTTCTCTTTTTATTTAATTAAATGACGAGACACATTTGTTGAATAAAAGAACTTTCTCCTGATTCTTGGTCGCGTCTTTCGGAATGGCAATCGGCTTACCTCGGGTGATTCCGCTTCTCTATAGTTGTATGGAATCGGCCGTGTTATTAAGACTGTAATGACGAGAGTTTAAACTATTTCGATTTTAAAAAGTTTGTACATATACTGGCATTTCCTTTTGAATAATAAATATAAATCTAGTGAAGTTAAATTATATATATTAAATATATATTAAATTATATAACTAAAATGAACTAGTAAACAGCCAGCAACAGAGATGCCCTTTCGTCATGTTCGTATTTATAATCGATACTAGGATATTCGATCGAGTATTTGGTAACCGGTTACTCGTTTCCATTCCTATTAAATGTACCATTATGTCATTTCTTTATTCGGTACATCTCAAACAAAATCATCATAGACTTTATTTTTTTTTACCGGCAGAATATCAAGATAAGATTAACGTCATCTGTCAACATGCATTTATCAACGTAATGAGATATCCATTTGTTTAATCGTTAATTCGACCTTTCAATGGTTTAAACTAAGAGTAATGAAATAAAATGAAGACAATAAACTCGGAAAAATAATACAATACCATTAAACATTTTGAAAAATGCGAACAGCAGTTTACTTTTTTATACCAAAGGTTCAGTGAATATCTCCTTAATTGTCATCACAGAATTTCTTAGATCTTCTAAATATTTCAGTCATGACTGTTTCGTGCTGTTACTTATGAAGTTAATGAACAATTAAATAGCACATTTTAAATGTTTTGTTGAACAGATATCTTTGTATAAAGAAATGTCTCAGACATAATTGTCTCATCCACACACTCCACTTGGTCCGCTTGAAGGTTTTGTAATTAAAAGAGGCCATTTCAAATAAAAGAGGTAACTGGAATTAAAAGAGGTCCTTGTATAAGTGACAAAGGCTATTGTAAGTGAAAGAGGTCATTTGAAGTAAAAGATGTTATTGTAAGTAAAAGAGGTCATTGAAAGTAAAAGAGGCCATTGAAAGTTAAAGAGATCTTTGTAAGTAAAAGAGGTCATTATAAGTAAAAGAGGTCATTGAAAGTAAACGAGATCTTTGTTAGAAAAAGAGGCCATTGTAAGTAAACGAGATCTTTGTAAGTAAAAGATGTCATTAAAAGTAAACGAGATTTTTGTAAGTAAAAGATGTCGTTGTAAGTAAACGAGATCTTTGTAAGTAAAAGTGGTCATTGTAAGTAAAAGAGGTTATTGTATGTAACAAAAGTTCATTTGAATTGTAAGTAAA
This sequence comes from Cyclina sinensis, assembly GCA_012932295.1. Taxonomy (NCBI): domain Eukaryota; kingdom Metazoa; phylum Mollusca; class Bivalvia; order Venerida; family Veneridae; genus Cyclina; species Cyclina sinensis. The sequence continues at coordinate 24,629,799 of JAAONU010000010.1, forward strand.
AGAGATCTTTGTAAGTAAAAGAGGTCATTATAAGTAAAAGAGGTCATTGTAAGCAAAAGAGGTCTTTGTAAGTGAAAGAGGTCATTGTACATAATAAAAGGTCATTGTAAGTAAAAGAGTTGTTTTTAAGTAAAAGAGGTCATTGTAAAAGTCTTTCATGGCAGTGGAGTAAAAACATGTACAGTTGAAATGAAAATAAAATAGAATACTGCTTGTTTAAATACTATATTATTTGATGGTATGAGGTTAGTTAAGAAGTCATAAAATACCAGGAAGATAACTAGAAGGTGACATACATTTGGATCAAAATTAAATATTTTAGAGTAAATCATAAGTAAATCAAATTAAAGTTTTATTAGGAGCTTACTGCTTTTAGAAACCTAATACACAGTTTATTCAATAAAATACTGGATGTTTGCTAGAGGTATTTATGGACTGAATTCGGAAACTTGCCAAATAAAGAATTGAAAGACACAAGTGACATTGCTAAAATAGTCGATACAGAGAAAAAAAAAAAAATCAAACTCTCATTCAAAGAAAAAATGGTTTGCTCACTGTAAAATTTTGAAGTCTGACTGTTTTTCTTCAGGATTTACTAAAAGGTTTAATGCAAAAATTGCCGCATGCTAATGTTTACATAAATGTTATTTTGACAGCAGATTAGAGTTTGCAAAAGAACTGGAAAGACAAGAAAATCCTGTAATATCCTTTGTGTATATCTTATTTTACAAAAACAACTGACTGAATCAATTCAATAGAAGCATATAAATAAACCTTATTCCATATAGGAAACCATTTTTTTTTAAATTACACTTTTTTTTATTTGTTCCCCCTTTCAAGGGTTGAAGATAATGTTAATCCCTTTGACAAATTGTTTCATTACTTTATAAGGCAAACTTCATTTTATTCAGCTTGAAGACTGGATCATTTAAAGACTACAAGAACAGAATTATTTGTGAAAAACTGGAGACTACTAAAGAGATTTATGCTATGTAAAAAAAATAAAGATTTTTTTTCATTGTGACACTTTATCCCTCGATAACCGAACAATATAACTGTCAACAACTGGCACATTATTGCTGTCTGTAACAGGCTTTACTCTTTCTTAGTTAATTGTATATTTTATATTGATTGGGAAACAAGTTCTTGCAACTTAGATTAACCCCACTAAATGACTGCTTCCTGTGTTTGAACCAGTACTTGTGCTAAAGTCCAGGAGCAGTGGTCGAGGGGTTAGAGCACTTTGAATGCCATCAGTGGTGAGTCAACATTGACTTTTCGCATTCCTCACTTTCGGCGCGAGTACTGGTATGAACCCAGGGAGCAGTCATCGAGAGGGATAAATATAAGTTGCAAGAACTTGCTTCCCAATCGGTGAAAAATAAATAATATTTGACATTCAAGTGTGAGCTTGACCAAGAGCTAGCACAAGGGCAACACGAGTTCAACACCAGTTCTGCATATCCTCTTAATCAGGGAAACATTTAAGCTAAGTTTGAACAAAATCCTTCAAGGGGTATAGGATTTACAGAGTGGACATGAAAATTAACTGACCTTCCAGTGTGACCTTGACCTGACACAAGGGCAACATGGGTTTTTCACATTCTCATGTTGAGGTTAACAACAAAGCCAAGTTTGAAGAAAATCCTTCCATTAGAATATGATTTATTGAGCGGACAAGGTGGAGACAGACCAACAGACTGACCAATGCGACAAAGTGATTTTGAGTATACCCGCCCCCATCCCCCCACATTTTGTGGTGGGGGTATAACAACAGAGTTATGAAACAGACAAGAAAAACAGGCCCAAATTTGTCTTTTAAACATCGCTTTCTGCGTGAAAACTAGTGAATTTACTAGTCTTCTGGTCTGGTAGCTGTAGTGTTTTGTTTTGAGCAAACAATGTTATCTGCAAGGATAACGACACTTTGAACTATTTATACCTGAAGTTGTTTTCTCTTTTTGTAAGAACTGTCAATGTACTATCTATTGAGGTTTGTTGTTTCCCTTTGAAAGTCAATCACAAACAATGATCCCTATTGTAACAGACCTTTTGTCCCAGTCCAAGTTTAATTCAGTTAAATGCACTCAGTCATATCGGTCAGTTAACTTTTCTTGGGGAGGACCAGTACTAGATTATCACTCTCCATAAGAAACTGACGACTGTTTCACATAAATGATAATGGTTGTTGCTCAGCATATCCCCATGACTGCCCATCAGTGAGAGATTAAGTGATTTAAAGTCATTGACCACTCAACTTCAGGAACATGTGACCCAGTCCAAGAAATCTCCTCGTGTTTATTTCAAAGTAACAATAGTTAGAAAACAGATTTCCAGGGATATACCCTTAGTACACATGACATTTCACGTTATTTTATTTCAGGCTTCTTAAAGAATATCAAAACTCACATGAACACATAAGGAACTCATGTCAACACATGAACTTATTACATGAAGTCACATGAACACCCATGAACTCATGTGAACACATGAACTCATATCAACAAACAAACTCACATGAACACAAATGAACTCATGTGAACACAATCATGAGCTCATATTAACACACAAACTCACATGAACACATATATTAACACATGAACTAACATGAACACATATATTAACACATGAACTCACATGAACACATCATTTTATTATCAATAAGGCAACAAATAATGTAACAACATGGTGCCATTAAAATCCTTCTAAAGAACAGAAGAAGCATACTGTATGGTAAAATAATAACATGATTTTTGATTTACATTTAGCAGTTTCTTAACCTGTTGACTGAAAAAATCAAAAACATAATTCATACACTGCCACCTTGGCATTTCCAGCCATATCTTTTTCTTAATACACAATACAATCATATATGTACTGTAACCTACAAGAACAAGATAAAGACCTACAAAACTGCTTACCAGTAAAGCATTACCGATAAGATAAATTAATCCAAAATAGATAACCTGGAACGTTAAAATTTTAATCCTATTTCCAAGCAGACATATAATATACACGTAGTTGCAAACATCTTTTAGGGAAATGTGAAAACAAAGAAATTAATAAGCACTTACTGAGGCATAAAAAGCTTACACCAACTAGCCTCTATATTTGTAATAATTAAAAACATATCAAAGTTAATGTCTATAGTTACCACAGCTTGATTCTTTTAGCCTGCTAAATTTCTAAAACGGACTTGACCATCTTTCAATTTGGGCAGTACCATTTACCATTTATAGGGGTATAAGGTGTAAAAATACTGACTGATTAGTGGAAAATATTCAGACAAAAAAAAAGGCCATGATGGCCCTTTTATCGCTCACCTGAGTAGAACTGCAACTCCTTTCATTCACACACATCCAATATCTAAACTCCAGGCCTTGTGGTTTCTGACGAGAAGATTTTTGAAGTTTTATGTCAGTCTATATGAAACCAAAAGACCCTCGGTGTCACTGTGGGTCCAATTTTGACTTGGTGACCTTGACCTTAAAGATCTAAAATCCAACCCAAGGCCAGATTTCCAAGGTATAGACACACCAAATAAGATAACGGTCAACGAATGAAAACTCAAGCCATGGAGACATGGCAAAATAAGCCTATTTTGACCCCTACCTCTGGAACTCATGACGGATTTATTGGAACCTGTCCAAGATCTTACTGAGTCAAAACATGATCAAGTTTCATGATAATTACCTCTAGAGTGTTAACAAACCAATTTTGGATGACAGGCACTGGACATTCAACAATCCTAAAAGCTCAGCCTGAGCTGTGCTCAGGTAAGCTAAAAACATAGAAAAAATATGTTTATCAGAAAGAAAAAAGAACAATTGTGCCATTTTTTATCACAGACAATAGCTATTACACGATTACAACAAATAACATGCAATATACATTAGTACACGTTCACTCAGTCCAACATTAACAGAAATATGTAACATGTTATAATGAGCTACATGATTTAACTGACAGAAACTCTGGTTTCTATGGCAACTGGATTACAGACTAGAACAAATTCAAACTATTTTCTTTCTACTGTAAATTTCAAACTATTGTGAAAACAGTTTCCAAATCTTTTACTAGTATTCACATAAACATGACACACATGTATGATATAGATTCAAAACTACAGAACAGAAACAAAATTTAATCTTAATTCTTTGTCATTAACTAATAACACAGAAATTTGTCCCTCATCAAATGTTGTGACAAGATTATTTTTCTTAGAGTGACAAGAAATAAATTACTTGTTAATCACAAATTTATCAGTATCTGGTCAATGACTGATTTCGCTTTAAGGTAACAGAGTTATATAAAAGGCTTAATTGTATCACTGTCTTTGTCAGCTTACTACGAGAGAGGTGCTATCTAGAAATCCTTCCTCTGCATACTGGACAGGTACCAGACTGAAAAAAAAAGATACATTATAATCTTGCAAACATGAAAAAATACTGAAAAAAGAAACAATGAAAAAAAAAAAAGAAAAAAAACCCCAACAGTTTACATGACTGACATGTCCATATTTGTACTTTTCTCCTTAGTTCAAGATTCATACAACATTTTCTCTTTTGGAGGGTTCAATTATAAAAGTGATGTATTATGTATTATGATTTGAAAGTGTTGTATTATGTTTCAAAATGTATTACAAAAACTCATGTATGAAGTTTATGTAGGCTCATAGTCAGGCCATTGACAAGGTAATACCCATTTTCTTTTACTGAATAAATATTGAATTTTAATTTTCCCCCAAAGAGCAAATTATTTAGATTTGTGCAGGAAACAATGGTACCTCAGTCTTATTATATGCATGTCAAATGAATCAATTAAGAAATATAGTTACCTTGACAAGCCATGCCTGTATACAGATTGGATGAAATATGTGTTGACATGGCAACAAGGTCATGACCTCTTCTATCTCACAAGAACACAAACAGATAGGACAGGAGGGATGTTGCACTGAAAAAAACCCACTTTTTTTGTCTTATAGTTTATATCATGTAGTATATACCATAAGCTATGTCAGCTGACAGACAATACAGCAAAGTGGACTTATAATCTGTCGGTAAAGAAAGCAGTTCAGGGATTGGGAGCTTAATAGCCCACTCCAAAACTAACACTTTTTATTCTCTTTCCAATGAGATATTGAACTGAGGTCTAATGTATATGTTTTAAATATCAAGCATGAAAAAAGCATATTACCAGGACAGCCTCTTACAGTATTCCTCAAAGACTTCAAATCTCGAGTATAAATTCTGAAGTTGGCCATTTGCAGTAATATACAGTTATCATCTTCACACTCTGTTATCATTTCTTGCTATTACAATGCAGGATAAAGCTAGAATCTACAAAACTTAATTAACATTAGTTTACAACTATCACTGAGTAAATAGAATCAATTTTTTGACACAGTTGTCAGAGGTGAATTCATACATAACAAAGCAGGTTTAAGGAGACTGTAGCAGTTTCATGTGTATGTTGGGTTCATGTATAACCATTGTTAATAAAACTGCTACAGTCACCTGTGCGCCTGCTTTGTTATGTATGAATTCACTTCTGACAACTGTGTCAAAAAATTGAAAACTACATCAAAGAATCGATTCTTTTGCTTAGTGGTCTAGAGAGTTGGTTTCTAATACTATGAACGACCCAACAGTCATGGATTCGAATCCCACATACGGTTGATTTTTTCTGATCATTCCATCTTTATTACAGACATAAGATTATACCATTACCTATATGTGTTGAGGTCAGAGTGAGTGTAGGCAGATTTTCTATGACAATCTGAGGTGCCGGGGGAGCCGCTTGTTCGTTCAACAACTCTGGCTGTACAGCTAACATCTGCTGTATTACATCCTGAGAAATACAGAAAGACAGATACATCATATTATACCATAGTGAATGACATTATTCTTTGTTCTTTGACTCTACATTTTGAGAAAAAACTAATATAAATGCTTGAACTGTAGGATTCGCCTTATCATTAGAATACAACCAACATTTTTCTTAACGACCAATCAGCATCAATCAAATACAGTACTTTAACTGTTAACTGATAGAACATTATTAGGCACTTCTGGCTCAGTGTAATCTGAACTAAACATTGCCATATTGGTAAATGAAATGACACATTATTATTTTCTGGACATGATTCAAAAAATTCCAATTGTCCTAACAAACTGAGGTACAATGAATTCTAAGCAAATCATTAATTGAAAAGAATCACCCTGGCATTGTGTCGTCTCAGGTTAAACATCCCTTTTACAAACTAAGGACATATTGAAACAGACTGGACCAGGAATGGAACCATGACCCCCTGATTCGTAGTCAGACATGCTAACCATGAGACCACTAAAGACGGCCCTGTCTTTGTCTCCTCTAAACCATTACGGCTTTATCTAAGATGATCTAATACATACATAAACCACCTGTTTTTGAGGACAAATATGTCACCCTGATACCTACCTCTAACATTGCAGACAATGGTCGGCTATCAATCAACATCCAGTCAAGGTCATTACTAGGTCTGTCCAACAGAAAATCATATTCATCTACATGCCTGTAAAACACAAGTGATACACTTAGACGTCTTAGACTACATAAAATGTATCAATAAACATTTTGTCAGCCCTCAGTAAATTGAGAAATATACTATCTTAGGACAAAATATAGATTATATAAGACACTTTCAGTTTAACTTTTACCATGGGAGTTTCAAGAAATGACTAATATTCACTTCAAACCTCATCAGGCTTAATGGGTTTAAAAGATGTTTTTTCTTAGTCTGGCCATAAAAACAACTGTTACTTGGTATGTAATCACTCACATTTTGAATACCTACTGACTGCTGACAAAAAGAGAAACTAAAGAAACTCCGAAAGTGAGAACTAACGAAATATAATTATAAACATGGCACCAATTTACCCCACTCACTTCATGATGAGGGGTTATATTAACATAGATTCAACATAAATTTTAAGGACTTCAAATTAGCTACAAGTATTTTTGTACTATTCTGAACAAATAGCAAAAAATATCAAATACTTTCACCATCTAGTTTTGGAGGAATTAATAACTGAAATCACAGATACCCAATTTTCCTTCATTTACTATTCTGAAAAGCTTTGCAACAATTGAAATATATTTGAAATGAAAGAAATTGAATTGAACTTTTATAAAAGATGCTTTTGTAAAACCAAAACAAATATCTAACTGCCAAAAACTAGAGAAAAACTTTTGGTATAAGTGGGGTTTGAACCAATGTCCTTCAGTGAAAATGTCTGTATCTTACACAAAATAATTGAATTAAATACTCTTTAGAGTGGAGGCAGGGTATTAGGAATCTAATGCCTTAAAAAGAAACATTTCATTTAACTGTTACCACAACAACTGGCTAAAGATGACTTAACAGACCAAGTCCGAAGCAAATTTTGTCGTAAGCAAATTTTGGACAATATTGACAAAGGAAAATCCGGTCACAACAACTGATATAATAGTGAAAGCACTACAAGATGTCACATTGGTTTAACTTTAATTTCAAATTGAGTGTATAAACTTTTTCTAGAAAGGCTCAAATCATAAAAGAAAATGAGTAATATGTAAATAAAGTGATTACAGAAAAGAGTTACTATCACGAAAATAAATTCTTAATCTATCAATGTTTTTTAAATGTTTGTTTAGAATTAGTAAAATAATTGTCCCACAAACAAAAGCTACAAAAGTAGTCAAAAGATTCTTTTACTTTATTGGTCTTGGAACGTTTGGATTAAACTGACTGAAGTACCGTATATGACCTCCTTGCGGTCAGAGACGGCCCTTTTAGTTCTGCCTCCTTGATACATGTAACATGGATTTCCAATATTGTACTTACTTATATTGTATATCTCAGTTAATGAGACTGCCTGTACTGACATGTCCTGATCGTTGACATGTATACATGATGTGTTAATTGATACATGTACACATGGCATGTTAATTGATAATGTTAATTTCTGTAGCATTACTATGTTTAAATCACCAGACAGAAGGATCTTGAATATTTTGAAAATATCTTTATGTTTTATCAGATAAATGAATCCTCCGTCGATTCTATATCATTAAAGTTCTGGTTTGTATTTTTGGAATGAAATAGTAATAAACATACATGTATGTGCAATAGTGACAGAAATATTTACATTGTAGAAAAACATGCCTGCTCTGTTTTGGTATACTTTAACATCTAACAAATGTCAAAAACTATTTTACTGAACATACAATTATGTCAGTATTTGTATCATATAACTTCTGCACAGGTACAACATGATTATGGCTGAAAACCTTCAATATGAGAGGACAACATTATCTATTTTGATTTTCAGTTAAAGAGATGCTTCCTACAGATCCAAAATGGTGAAAGCGTTGCTCTGATTTGCTGATGAAAACACAGAAATGTGATCTTCTTTTGGTCATCATTTAATCCGAATAGTGTAGCCATTTTAAGGATAACATTTTAATAAGACTAATATTGCTTTCATTGAAAAAAAATATATATATACATCAGGAAAAATATACCGTTTAAAAAAAAATTGAATTAAATTCTATCTAAATAACTTTGACTGAATAATCACTGAAAGAGAAGCTTCTTTTCTGACTATTCATTGGTTAAATCAACTGAAGATGGACAGCTGGCATTTGCTTACATTGTAGTGGAATTGAACTCCAGCAATTCAATCTGACCTCAATATTACTCTAAAAAGTGATAAATCCAACAGTTACCCCCATCCTCTGCGTGACTCTGTATCACTCTGTAAACCAGCAGAACTTCCTGTTGATAGGTCAAGGTCATAAGAAAATCCAACATCCTCTGAGTATAACCTTGGAGGTAACAGGTCAAGGTTATGTGTGCCATAGCTATGTTGCCGTAGTAACTGACAGTGATCACATTCACATTCAAATTCATCGTCAGCTTCTAGACTCTCATCTGACGATTTTGACCTTGACCTAGTTTCATCTGACCTTGACCTTTGCAGAAAGTCATTCAAAACTGAACTGTCACTCTGAAATTGAATATTTTAATTACTGTATGTGTTAATTACATTATCTATTAAAACAGCTGTATAAATATGTATTCTGCTGATTTAATTCGTGTGCATGTATAATTATATATTGCAGTTACTATTCAGCAGTCTGTATTTTGAAATAATATGCAGCATATAAACTTAAGTGCTTCAAATCCATTGCCAACAAGCTACATGCATCTTTGGACCAATGAGTTGGAGTCTTTGTTTTATAGTTATTTTTTTTTTTTTTTAATCTGAATCCATCTTAGGGTATTAAATGACTGGTTATTAACATAGGAGGACCAGAAGCAGAATAAATATCTTCAAAGGTTATCAATCTTGCTTTAATTTTAACCCTAAATCTGCTGGAACCGGAAGTGATTAGCCTTTGCCACCAGTATAGAGCCAGGCCAGCCTGCACATCTGTGCAGTCTGACCAGGCTCTATACTGTTGGTGGGTCACACGACTAACCGAAATACCATAACACTACTGAAATACCGGAATACCCCCGGAATACCCGATGACCGAAGTACATGATAGTAAGCAGGTATAATACTCTACAAAACATATAATATATATTCTGCAAGTTGAACTTCATATTACATACAGTTGATAAATACTTTCAAGTGTCATTTAGAGATGAAACAAAATATCAAGCAATAAATTAACACATAAATAGTAATTTTAGAATATGAGAAGGAAAACTCGATCTGACGGAAGTATTAATACAAATCATCGATGTTGAGAGCGTCTTTCCCGTTTTGAATATCTACTTTTTTAACCAAAACAGTTTAAGCTATCAGTAATTAAAATGATAAATAGAATTTGTCCAAATTTATTTATTTCGCAATGTTTAAGCCACCAACAAAAAAATCTGAGACATAAAACGATTATTCACATAAATCAATTTTAAGACATTTCGCTTACAAACCAGCGTTATTGCAGTTTGATATTTTATTGAGCTGTGAAATAGCCGTGTTGCGGTCCGCATTTTATTCTTAAGTGTCGTTGAGTAAATGTCTCCTAATTTCCGCTTTCGATTTCAAAACTATGATATTTTTCGTGAAAACCTTCGGTATTCCGGCTCCATACTGTACACTCTGACAATCAGGCTAATACAATAATTATGATACGGCGTATTTAATTGAGTTATTATTGATTACTATTATGTATTTCGGCTATCGGGTATTCCGTTCTTTCGGTAGTATTATGGTATTTCGGTTAGTCGTGTGACCGCTGTTGGTAGCTCCATTTTTGTATTTTGATATTGAAATCCCTTAAAATTTTGAATGGACTGTTCCAAATTCAAAGCTGGGCAAATCCATTACAAAAATTTAGAAGATTAAAGTACATGGTACTTACAGTTGTATCGGAATCACTGTCATCACCTAGTAACCTGTTAAAACTACTGTTAAGTGTTCTCATTCCAGGATAGTCAGGGTCGTCTTCTAAACTGACTAGACTATTAAAGTTAGTATCACTTGTATCATTGGCAAAATCTTTAGAACTGTTTGCCAATGTGCTTGAATTACTGTTTAATATATCTAGTCCAGTGTCAACACCTACAGATTTTTTATCATTCTCTAAACTATTAAACCTTGTTTCTCCATCTTCATCAATAAAAGGAATGTCAATTTCTCTAACGAGGTCCATTAAACCTGAACAAAGATCTGCATCAGAGTTACTTCTGACATGAAACGGATCCTCTAACGACACTTCTAGATTTCTCTCATAGTCCTCTATCGTATCAAATACATAATCACTGCTATTTCTAGGCCTTTCAACCTCTTTGTCGGTTTTCTTTCTCCAGTTTTCTTTGTCTTTTAATAACTTCCTTACATCTGGCCTTTTCTCTCTCTTCTTTTTACCAAAACTGTCTAATTTTAAAGAATCTCCAATTTCTGACTGTATACTAGTTGTCTCCCTTTTATCATTATGATTATTACTTTCAGTGGTCTCCCCTGGATGGTAAGAACTTGGTGCATCAAGAGTTGTCTGACTTTGCCCATCAGTAGTGCTTTGTACAGCTTGTAACCTACTCCTGAAACTCTCAGGGAGGTATCGTACAGCGTGGTGAAGACCTAACATGGCTTCCACAGTTGAATCACTGATTTCTTTACTTCCTCTATTCTCTGAAAGAATATTAACCATAGAGTAATTCATTTCATTCGGGAAGCATTTTTGTGGAACTACAGATAAAAGCATTTTCAAAACTTTTTCCTTGGTTTCCTAACAACAAAATGGTGTTACATTTATGTACCAGGTTTGTCATATTAACAATGTTTAAAATATACTCTAATATTAAAATTTTAACAAATGAGATTATGTACACACCATTGTCTGAGGTATGTGACCCTTGCTGTTCACTAAGCCGGTGGGGCTTTCTTTCTTTTACTCTTCTTACAACTTCATCATGTTCAGGATCTGCAATTCAACATTAACAGCCAATGTCATCATAATTACACAAAAATTATATAAACATTTTAATTTTAATTTCAATCTAAGATGGTTTTAACATAAAAAAGGTCTTATTTTCTTAGGTCAGCTAAGCTGAAAATTTAAAAATAAAAATATTCTAATGAATTGATAAGAATCATGACAGAATTTTCATTCTGCAACTACAAGTAAATTACTAATCCTACTATACTAAATTAATTGATATGACCCTATCACTTACCTAACACAAATTCAAATTCATCATTAGAAGATGTCTGAATCTCGTCATCTAGAAGTCCAACCCACTTGTTTGCTGGTCCTTGCTTCTTCTGCTTCCATCTGGAACTTTTTGATTCACTTTTCTCTAAACCATCTTTATGTTTTGTCTTTTTGGACTCTTTGCTTGTTATTGACGCTTTTGTATTTCTGTGTGTTCTTGGTTTATGTTTGCGTCCACACACACCCTCAGTTTTTGTTCCTCTGTCACACATACCACTTGGAACACAATGTGTCTGAGTGCTCTGACACTTTTGATTGGTCCAAACACTGTTACCTTCCCTATGATTGGTCAAAGTATTATCAGCTGACCAATCAGACTTGCATGTGTCAGTAGAACTCTCAGGCCAAGCATCGCTTGACGACATTTCAAAACTATGTGATAATTTCATGCCACTTTGACCCCTTTTTGGTGAATTTTTCTCTTTTTTCAGTCCAAGATATCTCAAAAAAGACCTTGACCTTGGCACTCCATCTTTTGAACTTTCTGACCTTGACCTTTCCAAGTTGTTTTTTTCCTTCAGAGAGGCTTTACTTTCTGACCTAAATTTCTCACCATCTTCTAATCTTACAATATTATCAGAGTCTGTACTAATCCTGCCCAATGAAGTCAATTTTTCTTGTTTGGTTTTCCACTTCCTATCTGACATATCATGAGGGGATCTTTTACGACCTTTTCCAAATGTCATGGCAACTGCATCACCAGGTTTAACTTTATCCTGTTTAAAACCAAGTTTTTCTGCAATATACTTCCTTAAAGCAAGGCCTGATTTCTTCCATCTTTCCCTTGCAGACAGGTACTCCTGTTCTCTCTGTTTAGAAAGTTTTCCTATTTCCTGCAATCTTTTATTTTCAGCAGTTTCACATAGTTCCTGTCCATTCATCACATGTTTTCTACTGTTTATATCTGTTTCTTTAGTTCCATCACCTGATTCTAAATTCAAAGATTTAATATCGGTATTTACTGACTTCCGTAATTTTTGCTTCACTCCTTTGTGTGTTTTTTGAAGCAAATTGTTTGAATTTCCATCAACTGTTTCGTTCATCTGACCATTTTGTTTATTATAATTGAAGGAAGTCTCTGTAAGGTTCCTTAACTTGTCACCAGCATCTCTTGAAGTGTTAATTTGACATGAGTTATTTCCCCTATTTAGATCAGAAATGTCAATATTCCTTTCAAATGTACGTGTTTTCGGTCTAGCTCCACCAAAATCATCCGCCATTGTGAACCTAGAATAGAAAAAAAGATTGGAAGTAAGTCTGTTTATCAAGATGTCAGAGAAAAGTTTAAAAAGGTATTTTCGGAAAGACGGACAACAGCAAATCTAAGTGCACCCCCCCCCCCCCATTAGGGAGGGAGCACAAAGCCTAATTAATTTGGTGTCAACGGCTTGACCCATTTTATAGAAATTATTTTTCATTATTATCAAACTGTAGCACCTAATTTTAACTGTAATTTTTGTGCACGGAAAATTCAGCGGCAACAGTGCTGGTGGTTTTGGATGTTTTCTTCTGTTAAAGTATAAATGCATCTTCGATTTCCTCTAAACATCAAAAGAAAATATATTTTATTACTATTCTAGAAAAAAACTTCATTAAAACCTGTTGCCCAAAAGTGTATTTGCCACTTATTTCACATTTGCACTGTGAAACTCTTTCCGCAGCAAAATGTTGCATGATGTCACTGTAAAAATAATGATGCCATAAAAACTGGTAGAAAAATCACTATGTCTTTCTGGTAATGATAGAGTTCACTTATTCAAAATTGAAAATTTTGTTTTCATATGTATGGCTCTCGATGTATTTAATTAAGAGTACGTGCCAGGAGGAACTCTCGTTTTCCTTGAGGTCGTCGCGGACTACCCAATCCTTAAAACACGACCAGATCTGCCGCATTTCGAGGATCACCGCCGCAGACATGGTTACCAAATATCATGGCGGACGTCCGCTAAATGGTTCCGCGAACTTTTTCACAGGTAAGAATTGACGTATCAAGGCTCACAAAGTTCCTGATTACACACATTTCGGCAAATTTTACGCTTTAAAATATCATTTAAATGTAAAAAACTCTCATTCTGATGCATTTGTTTACGAATGCCCATCTTTGTTAACGGAAAGAATGACAATTCAAAACCGAAAGTAATTGCTTCTCGGAACAGCTGACCCTATTTTCAGAAAATAAATTGACTGGTTTCCGATTTACACGTGTTAAGCTGCTTCCCTATATTTAAAGAAAACATACAACATGTAAACCCGACTGCGTCATCTGTATTGTCTATGCACTTGACAAAATTATTGATCGATTTTGCTATACAATGACGAGCGTTTTCAACGACCGAAGTACACATAAAACTACACAGAAAATGTATTAGAAATTTGGTTTTAATTTTACCAAATGTCACATAATTGGCAGACGTAAAATGCAGTTTCATTACGATCATTTCATTAAATGTTTAGCTTATCCAGGTGAGTAATGACCCTAATTATTTTCGCTCTGGTCGTCAAATAACACCATTTCGCGATGTCGAGACATCGAGGAAATCCGTTTTTTTCCTCGATGTCGCGGCAGATTTTTTTTTCCGCTTCCGTGAAATAAGCGGAAAATTGAGTTCCTCCTGGCGCGTACTGTAATGAAATATACCCGGCAAACTACAAATATCCAGATTTGTAACTAATTTTACTTATGCACCGTCTACCTTATTCTAATCATTCAAAATAGACACCTCTAATGGCGATTAGCATTGCAATTGAAATTTATGTCAATTTTGATATCTTAAGTTGTCCATTGAAAAATGATATTTCGGGAACTTGTATAAAATTTGTTTCTCTAAAAGGTGGTGTTGGTTATTTCTCCCAGAGTATGCTAGTTATCGTTCCCATCGACCTCTTATTGGGAACTTTCCATGCATAAAGATGCAACTTGTGTTTGGACTTGGAAAAAGACATCGCCTATCAAAATTTTTCTTGATGTCTCTTCGACAAGTCTGATTAGTTGTACCAGGGAGCACAAAAACTGCTTATGATATAATGCTGATGAGCATGAGGCGGCAACACTTTAATGACACTCGCACAAAGGATATACTTGCAAAGAATGAATAATTTTTAGTTAAGGAGTATAAAATAAATTACTTTTAACACGATTGGGACTGAACACTTCTTTTTCGCAATTATCTCTTCCTTTTCAGTTTCTTTTCGTCGCCATGTTAGTATCCAGTTACGAATCGCGATATCAGATGTCGCTGTCATCTCGAATACAGTTCAACTTCAACTTATTACTGCCAAAAGTCAATACTGACTATACTACGCAGGTGAATATTTGTTATTATATGACTTCCACGTATATTTCCTGCATTTGTCCCTGGCAATAATATCAGAGACATTTTTGGAAAGTGTATTATCAACCCCTGTGTCTTAGATCTTTTTTCGTTTTATGAGGACAAAAATTGTTATCGTTGTCTGTACGTACGTCTATTTATGCAGACAAATTGAAACAGACAAAAACATTAGCTCGAAAACAATTTTCCGACAGTCAAGTGTGTAAGTGAACATGAGTAAAAAGCCGTAAAAAGACATTTAACTTAAATCAGCTCCAATTTAAGATACAACACTGTTTGTAGACTGTCAAAAACCATGAGCTTCATAACAGGTATGGTACAGCAATACAGCAGACAAAATAATACATAAAACAGAGAGTGCATGTGTCGATAGTTGAAAGAAAGTATTTTGTAGGGGTTTCTCGCTGGATTTCAACTCATGTATTTTCATTATTATTTTCGACTCTACCACGCCGCGATAAAAGCTAGCTGATAGGTAAAGGAGTAGAAGTGCCGGATTGTACCTCCACTACACGCACCATTCCTTGTTAAAATTCGTCCTCGAATTTCTTGAGCACTGAATGTCTGTAAGACTTTCTTAGTAAGGCTGTCATCACATCTACACTCGAGAGTTATTTACGTTGGGCGCCAAATATAACCTAGAAAAATCCACCAGCCATGAGTTGAATTAGAATTGAGGTATCTTTGATTTTTAAGGTGACACTCTACTGCGTCGCCATAAAAGATAGCAGATAGGCAAAGGGGTAATGGTGCCATGTTAAATCTAGTTTGAATTGGTATATGTAGTACCATTTGTATATTCAGACACATTCAGGGTTGGGTTGGGCAAAGACCTAATATATGGTATTTTAAGTCTTTGGGTTGGGTAGTCTGACAATGTGTCCATATTTTCGTTTCCCTTTCTTTCTTTTCTTTCTTTCTTCCTTTCTTTTTTTTTAGTAATTTGAACACTTGTTTACGTGAGCAGGGTACCTTTTTGCTGGAAAATAACCTACTTTCCATTTTATTTTTCAACTGTATTATGTACAACTCAGATTTGCCAGAATATGCGTTTGCATCCAAGGCCTAAATTGAAATTACGGCTGCCTGATGTATCTTACTTATTGCTATGTTTGAAACAAAGTCCTAAAATATCAAAGTATCGCTACTTGTGCACACAAAATCTCACGACAGATAGATATGATCTCACAAAGTGTCGTTTGTCGTTTTTATTGAGTATCTATAAACTTTTTAAGACTGGTAACAATCAATGGCAATATGCACCAGGACATGCATTTTTCTTCGAAATCGATACATTTCTTAGCCAGGACGACACAGAAATGAAATAGTTTTATGCAAAAAAGGAAAGCCCCTCATTTTGGAGGAATGTTTATTTGGCAGAATATATCTGCATCCTGACTAACTTAAAATCAAAATTTCTATACAAGTTTTGAAATATTCATGAATACAACCTTTCCTGTTTTGCAGAAGATAAGATAAGATAAGATTTATTTTGAGTCGGCAAGACATATACAATTAACATAAGCTATTTAGAGCTTTTTTAACCGACTATATAACACAAGTATAATTTTAACAAATGTAAAACAGCTACAAATAAGAAAAAATAATTATTGAATATAAAAGCTATGAGAAATATGCTAATCTTACCATCTGCGTAGTCTAAAAAACAATACTTAAAAACAAAAAGAGGAACATATGAATATTGTCACATGACAACAAATATTTATCAAATTAAAAGGTAATAGTAAGTACACAATACAACTAGTTTCAAGGGTGCTAACAAGGTTAAGATAAAAATTACAGTTCCCTAAAATACATTTTAGAAACAAAAGACAACGTATATAATTTCTTGACATTACAAAACAGAACAAGCACATTTCACAGGCTGGCAGAAGTCTAGACAACAGCTAATTCATATCAAGCAAGCTTGAACACATATAGCTAAGTTAATTGCAGATAGCAAACAGAAAAAGACATAGTACATACAAAACACGCTTTTATAGAAATTATAATATAATTTTAAAGCTTTCAGCATGCTTAAGGATAAGCAAATATAACATATAGGTATTTATAAAACAAACATTTAGCACAAGCAAAGCAATTTAGCAGAATAAACAAAATAAGCTATACGGAAAAACTAGCGACTAAATTTATGTTTTGGTATGCTGTGCCTGTGTTGGAGCCCTATCCCAGGAACAAGATGAACATTTACATACTATTCCATGACTGAACAAGATTTTTAAACTGAGCAAAATTTAATGTTGCCAAGTTTCAGATATACATCTGGGGTTATGTTTGCACATTTTATGTGCCACCAATATTTGCAGATTTCACACAGAATAGCACGGTGATTTTTGGCCACTGGCTTGCGGCAATCCCCGCATGGAAACTTGGTGGGCCAAGGCTATGTCACCAGATAAAACAAGTAAAAAAAGTCTACAACAATTTCGTGGTTGCATTTGGTTAGATTTGTATCGTCGACTGTATTTAAAATGGTAGAACATCATGTGCCATACACTTATATCGAAATTAGGAACTGCAAGTTCATAGTTTATTAAGTAAGCAAGTTTGAAGTCACACTGCCTATAGACGACAGATTCAAATAAAATAACATCATCTTTCTCAATCGTAAACATATGTTGTGAGAAATTTCCAATATTTGTAATACAGTAAAGCAGAAAAGTTTACAACGCAAAAACCTAACCACAATATCCCAGATTAGACCTCCATTTATGAGAAAGAGGAACAGATGTTTTAACAACACTGAAAGTCAACATTTGTCCATAAAAGCATTTTAGGTTTGTTTAAAATCTTATTATAAGAATATTTTTGATAGTTTTACACCTTTAGACGATTGGTGTTAACATTGTGCTATTCTTACATACAGCCGTATAAAGGTCAAGGTTTTCTGAAACTTCCGGCTAAGATAAGAATTGGTAAATAGTTTGATTAAAGTTTAATTAATGGGCAAATGAAAGGGTATAGTGAGTTTAAATTATCACTATAAAATCAGATATTATGTTTTTTAACCAAAGTAGTCATATTTGCTTTATATGCTCAATCTATAACTCACGGTCACTTGTATAAAAGTTGGTACTCGTACAAGTTTTTGGTAGGAATAAAGACAACTAACAACTACAACTAACTTGGCATACAGCTTTTTATTAAAATTTTATTTTACACTATCCTCGTAGAAAAATAAGTTTATTACTTTTTTAGTTGTTTTGAAAATATCTCTACTTGTATTAGACTTTAAGACCATCAAAATAATGGAAGTTTTAGCAACAAGATGTGTTGTCGGGGTATGCATCAACTCCCTTCATTTCACGACTACCATTGATTGGAGGCCACCTTCGAAAAACACTATCTTATGTATTGTAGACATTATACTAACCACCTGGACCCTTTTCCCTTAGTCCAAATAATTGTACTAAAAAAGTTGAATATCATTCAGAGTACTAACCAAAAAGGATTCAAAATATGGTGGAAATTTTCCCTTCTTTTGAGATGTAATGCCAAACAAAATCTGTTGGGGACCGATTTGTACAAAAACTATGAAACATAAAAATAAGAAATATAATTGTAATACATGTGGTGAAAGAGTTAAAATTTCTGCTTCAGATGATGTATGTTTCAAATTAATTTGTTGAAAACAATGTCCGTAGTGGCAGATAAGAAATTTACAGATTTAACGCCCTTAATTCCATTATTGGAAAAATGGCTGCAGAGGTAAACATTGAACAACTGTATGTGAACCCTGTACTGTGAATTGAAATTACTAGCGTTAAATCTGTTCTAATTTTTAAGGGACAAGGCCAATTATACACATGGAACTAGTTATCATGTACAGCTTTCATAACAGTTTACTGACAGTTTAAAATAGGGCACTGTTTTTCATAATAATCTTTGCTAAGCGCCTAGACAATACAGATGTCGCAGCAGGGTTAATGCTTTTGTTTAAACAGGAAAGCAGTTTTAACACGTCTCAATCAGAAACCAGTCAGTTTATTTTCCGAAAATATGGTCAGTTGTTTCGAGAAGCAATTGCTTTGAATTATCATTATTTTGGTTAACAAATAGGAGCATTCATTAACAAATGCATCAGAATGAGAGTTTTTACATTTATTTGATATTTTTAAAGCATAAAATTTGCCAATATGCATGTAATCAGGAAGTATGTGAGCCTCAATATCAATAATTACCTGTGAAAAAGTTCACGGAACCATTTAGAGGACGTCCACCATGATATTTGGTGACCATGTCCAGGGAGGGGATCCTCGAAATGCAGTGGATTTGGTCGCGTTTTACGAAATGGGTTGTCCGCGACAACTTCAAGGAAAACGAGAGTTCCTCCTGGTGTGTAAAAGAGAGAAAAGTGTAATGGCAAAATTGGATGCAACCGTAGCCAGTGCCCCACTAGTACTAGTATTATAGGGTCATGCTTTAGATGGAACCATAGCTAATGCCCCACAAGGTCAGGTATTATACGATCATGGTTTAGATTGAACCAAGGACAAGTATAATAGTGTCATAGGTTGGATGGAACCATAGCAAGTGCCTCACAAGGACTAGTATTATAGGGTCATGGTTTAGATGGAACCATAGCAAGTGCCCCACAAGGACTAATATTATAGGGTCATGGTTTAGATGGCACCGTAGCAAGTGCCTAACAAGGACTTGTATTATAGGGTCATGGTTTAGATGGAACCATAGCAAGTGCCCCACAAGGACTAGTATTATAGGGTCATGGTTTTGATGGAACCAGAGCAAGTGCCCCACAAGGACAAGTATTATAGTGTCACGGTTTAGATGGAACCAAAGCAAGTGCCCCACATGGACTAGTATTATAGGGTCACAGTTTAGATGGAACCATAGCAAGTGCCCTGCATGGACTAGTATTATAGGGTCACAGTTTAGATGGAACCATAGCAAGTGCCCCACATGGACTAGTATTATAGGGTCACGGTTAAGATGGAACCAAAGCAAGTGCCCCACATGGACTAGTATTATAGGGTCACGGTTAAGATGGAACCAAAGCAAGTGCCCCGCATGGACTAGTATTATAGGGTCACAGTTTAGATGGAACCATAGCAAGTGCCCCACAAGGATTCATATTATAGGGTCATGGTTTCAATGGAACCATAGCAAGTGTCCCACAAGGACTAGTATTATAGGGTCATGGTTTCAATGGAACCAGAGCAAGTGCCCCACCAGGACTAGTATTATAGTGTCACGGTTTAGATGGAACCAAAGCAAGTGTCCCACAAGAACTAGTATTAAAGGGTCATGGTTTAGATGAAACCATAGCAAGTGCCCCTCAAAGATTCATATTATAGGGTCATGGTTTAGATGGAACCATAGCAAGTGTCCCACAAGGACTAGTATTATAGGGTCATGGTTTCAATGGAACCAGAGCAAGTGCCCCACCAGGACTAGTATTATAGTGTCACGGTTTAGATGGAACCAAAGCAAGTGTCCCACAAGAACTAGTATTAAAGGGTCATGGTTTAGATGCAACCATAGCAAGTGCCCCTCAAGGATTCATATTATAGGGTCATGGTTTCAATGGAACCATAGCAAGTGTCCAACAAGGACTAGTATTATAGGGTCATTGGTTGCATGGAACCATAGCAAGTGTCCCACAAGGGCTAGTGTTATAGGGTCATGGGTTGCATGGAACCATAGCAAGTGTCCCACAAGGACTAGTATTATAGGGTCATGGTTTCAATGGAACCAGAGCAAGTGCCCCTCAAGGACTAGTATTATAGTGTCACGGTTTAGATGGAACCAAAGCAAGTGTCCCACAAGGACTAGTATTAAAGGGTCATGGTTTAGATGGAACCATAGCAAGTGCCCAAAAGGATTCATATTATAGGGTCATGGTTTAGATGGAACCATAGCAAGTGTCTCACAAGGACTAGTATTAAAGGGTCATGGTTTAGATGGAACCATAGCAAATGCCCTAAAAGGACTAGTATTATAGATCAAGGTTTCAATGGAACCAAAGCAAGTGTCCCACAAGGACTAGTATTAAAGGGTCATGGTTTAGATGGAACCATAGCAAGTGTCCCACAAGGACTAGTATTATAGGGTCATGGGTTGCATGGAACCATAGCAAGTGTCCAACAAGGACTAGTATTATAGGGTCATTGGTTGCATGGAACCATAGCAAGTGTCCCACAAGGACTAGTATTATAGGGTCATGGTTTAGATGGAACCATAGCAAGTGCCCTAAAAGGACTAGTATTATAGATCATGGGTTGAGTTTTTCTTTTCTCACTTGGTTAACTTCATCTTTGATTAGCACAAAATTTTAATATTGATGAAAACCAAAAAAAAATTTATTCTGGCTGAAGGTGATATCCTTTATCTCTGAAAACATGCAGAAATCTGTTCAAAATATTACATGTAACATCTGTTTCTGTCTGATTTAAACCTGGTCAGTGAGTTCATACAGTTAGTTTTCACTCCATGAAATGCATTGTGGTTTTATTTCTGCTAAGGTTAGGTCCACTATTTACTTGAGGTATTTACTGGTCAAGTGGCAAGTACTGGTCAGTTGATTATTTTGCCATGCAAGTGACAGTCTACCAAATGAACTTGAAATAATATACATGTATGTTCAAACTAAAATGATTAAAAGATGTTTTATTTAATTGTTGCATAATGCAAATAGTTAACACAAATATTTCACAATTCAAGCATGTTAAAACAGCCAAATAATACATGAAAGGCTAAAAAAATCGTATCTTTAATTAAAATGTCATCTTTATTATTTGAACTTAACTGTTAAGAAGTATCAGAAAGAACAATATTCAAGAGTAAATTGAAAGAATAAGTTCACTCCTTGTAATATTGTCATTGAAGATGATAGCAAGAGACATATCTTTTTTGCCACATGTCAGATGTTATATTATTTTACTAGCATTGATATTTTGTCTTTTTTTTTTTTAATAGCTTAACATTAAATTACATCCACCAACACAATGTGTATGAAACTTATTCTCTCACAATATTTATATTATCGGGAATATTCTGCTACTGAATGACTACCATACAATAAGAGAAATTTGTAATAGCGCTGAATTTCCTTCTTAAAAAGGAAAAGCATAAAAACAGAAACCAGTTGGTCAGAAGTCCAGTGGTACATCAGTAGTTCGACCCCCCCACAACTCTGCTACCTTTACAAATGGTCTTTCAGATGAGACATTAAACCATTTGTCAGTGCTTTACACTGAGAATAAAAAAAAGTAACAGGAGTGTCGCTGGAATGGGATTCTTTCTCTGTCTTTGTGTGGGGTTATTTGTGCAAATGATACCAACAGTGAATGAGCTCAAATATGAGAGACAAAAAACAAAAAATATATTAAAATCAGTTCTAAGAAAAACAACAATTCTTAAAAAATATTGTTGAAAGTGCACATGTATTTGGTAGTGATATGTTAGCTATGGTATATTTAATTTATATGAGTGAGTTTTTGGACTTCTATGTTACACTTAATTATTAATTGACTTTCATATGATACATATGTATCATTATTGATTATTAATAAGTAGTTGTTATTTACCCTGATGTAACCCACTACATCTTCTACTTGGCTGTCTCTAGACTTTACCTGGTATAACTATCATTTACCTAGGTAAAGAATTGTGTTTCTAAAAATAGAATACTGCTCATAAGCCAAGCCAGATACTCTCAGTAACACATCTTGAAGATATTACACACAGATTGCAAGATTTTTTTCTGTCAGACAGAAGGTAGAAAATACAATAACATAGCTGGGAAATTATTATACTGGTGGATATTTATATATATTCAGGTTGTATCTACATTTTCACTGCTGAAGGTAACTCTTAAAATTAAGAAAATTCAAATGAATGTTTTGAGTAAGAATATAAATCAGTGTGAAACTCAAAGAATGTATCTATGTTTTCTAGAAAAGTTAAGCTGTCATAATCAAAATTATGTATTGAGCTAGTTAAGAATGGTGAATACCTAAAATATTGAAGGAATGTATAATAAATTTATGTCACTTTGTAGTAAGTCTGCAAGTTTTAAGGAGTTTTTGTTTCTAGGAGGTATACTGTAAAAATAAGAATATTCTGTGTTTTTTGAATTATAAAAAATGGGAATAATATTGAAAGAAATATTGCAAAACTGAAGGTGTCATCAAATTTTGGTAACTAAGTACAGCAGGTACACTGAATACTATATTATTATTATTACCGGTATTACTGTACCTTTTTTCGGTGGATAACAGTTTTTCCATCAGAACGCTTTCTGGGTACTTAATATCTAAAGGAGAGATATTTAATATTTATTATACCTCACGTAAACTGCCAATACTAAATTCCCATACTTGATCGGGCTTTTAAAACTAATGTTACATTTTGCATCAGCTCAGAGGGTAACAATTTTTTTCAAAAACCCTCCAGGTGTTATTGTTTTTTCTGCACACCCTGCAGAAAATTCAAGCGTCTGATGACGTCGAAGGCAGTTATTGAATATATTGACTGTAAGCGTTTAGCTGAGTTTGATTCGACTCGTTACCAAACGAAAACAGTCCCTAAGGTATATATAACACGATCACATGTATGGTTCGGTATAATAGAATAAATAACACACATCAGTGAGGGTGATAGAGGATATTGACAACCCTCAAAAAACAATTGTTTTTTCGGGTTGTCAATATCCTCTATCACCCTCGCTGATGTGTGCTATTTGTATAATGTTCTTAAAATTATCAAACATTTGATAGAGAATGAGCTATTTATTGCCCATTTATTGTAGGGTATGTTTCTTTAACATTACTTTTTCGGTACTTTGTTATGTTTTGGCGTTGTCTGTCCGCCTGGAAACGTCGGAAACAGTTTGGAATTTTGTATTTAAATTTGTTGCAGGTGTTAACTACCATAGAGAAATGTGGCTCTGCAAGTATTACTCAACTTGACCTTGGAATACAAAAGTTATGGCCCTTTTTAGCTAAAATTTCACAAAGACTATCCTTCGGGAGCTGCATTTTGGAAATAGTTTGGAATTTTTATATAAAATTTATTGCAGATGCTTACTGTGCTAGGGAAATGAAGCTCTGCATATATCACTTTCATAGTTTTAGGAACACCAGAGTAATGGCCCTTTGTTTGCAAGAATTTCACATAATTTTAATATATCTCTGTGTTTGTAGACGTTTATCTTGGAAACTGTTTGTACTTTTTTGATAAAGTGTGCTGTCTATCCATGCATTCACTATCTTATAAACAAGTTTTTTCAGGTACTTTCAGATAATGTTATTTATTCAGTTTGTCAAAGAAGTAAAGCAGTTATATCTCTTCTTTGTATGCAAACATACACCACTTGTGCAGTTGGGGGTTATCAATTCTTCGAATTTGCATGTTCAGCTTACTAGTTTCAAGTTAAAACTGATAGGTAAGCAAGTTGTAAAATAAACTAGTCAGTTCTGAACTTGTTTTAGGTAAACAAGTTGTAAAATAACTAGTCAGTTATAAAACTACACATCTGAACTTGTTTTATCGTAGGCAGATGATATAATACGCATTTTCAATGGTCAATATTTGGTTAAAATTGTTGTTACCTACCTGTGTTTCTTAGAGCGAGTACCCTGTAAATGGAAGGTTATGGTAAATCATTAAAGGTGTGCAGGGCAGTTTAGTTCTACATTCCACACAGTATTTAATTTTGCGAGAGCTCTTTAGCTCACATGAGCTCACCAGTCCAAATTCTTTGTTATCACTTACTGGCTATAGACAGTGGTATGTAACTATTGAAGTTTAAGTAGGACATTCTTAGGCTGTCACCACTTCACATTGCTTGCATTTTTTAGACATGACCATTTTGGTGACTAATGTTTACATTAATTAATTTCAGTGAATAAACTTGACATGTATAACCCCCTAGTGCACCAGGCTTGATTTCATACACCATATTTATTTGGTTGTAACAACATCATTTTCTTATCTATTTAAAGCTAGCTGATTATGTATTAATCTGTCATACAATAACTTTGTCGAAGTTACTGAACTTTGATGCCACAGGTACATTAGTTTTAACAGTAAGTTGAATAAAAAATCATTTCACATATTTGCTGTCTTTCATTGTCATTCAGAAATGGAACTAGCATTGCCAGTACTAATTTCTCCCAGGAGTCTTCTCAAGTTCTGACTTCTCCCAAATCTAACCTTAGGGAGAATTCTCTTCTCCAAAAATTTTGACCCTAGCGAGAGCCCAGTATAAGGAATCGGGTCCAAAAGCTAGAACTCAAAAGAAAAAGCAAAATTTAATCATCAATAGGAATCTGAATATAAAGATAGGAAAGTATGCTAACAGATTATGCCTTTTCCAAGTGGTGCAACCTTTATGCGTTAGATAAGAACAGAAAAATGCATCATTGGTTTTCTTTGCTGTTCTTCTTGTCTTTCTTTTTGCGAAAACAATTGGATAAAAAATTCCAGTTGTCAAGCTAAAAATCCAGCTGAAAATCCAGTTGTAAGTTACTGACATTATAACATGTATGTATTACATTTGTTCTTTTTTAAATGCCATAAAATATTCATAACAGTTGAGGTTGAAGATGTGCCTTGTAAATTGGGTATTTAAAAATGAGAATTTGAAAAAATTTTGAAGACCGGAGGGGAGCTCCCTCCTGGACCCTTCCCAGTGGCGGAAAAAAAAAAGTAGCCAGTGGAAACCCTGCTTTGAGTATATTTTAAGGGATGATTGCCAAACATGTGCTATCTGTTTATTTATTTCAAAGTACTTAAAACATTTTCACATTCACCTGTTGACATTTTGTTATCTGTATAAGTATCAATATGAATATTTAAAGCTATTTAGAGTGTTATGAAGAAATCTATTCAATTGAAAACTTCAGAAATCTTACTGTAAATATTTGTTATATTTGGACAGTGTAAGAAAGAGGTCTGTTTGTTTAATCCTGTCTTGTATCATTATTTTCTTAAATATTTCACTGTGATGGGATTAACATTGTTACTCTTTTATGGATGAATAGACAAAGTTTCTATTAATAATAATATGATATTAGCTTTTTAAATAGTTCTAAAGGTAACACAAACGTCCAGAACAGTTCATTTATTTACAACTATGTTTTCAGCAGTGTTGGAAATAATGCCAAAAAATTGTTTTAAAAATCGTTTCTATTGGTGTCTTTTGACTACAACAAACAGTTGTGCTTAAAAAAAAATAATACACACAAACACACAGGAAGAACTTTATACAGCATGAATACCCCAAAAGAATGAATTGATGAAAAAATAATAGATACATGTACAGTCATTCCTTGATGGCTCAAACTCGCTTCACTCATTTACCTCAATGGCTCTTAGTTGACGCTCAGTCCCGATTTTTGTCCTTAAATTTCTATATTGAAATAATAAGCATGTGTTATTATACAGTGTGATAAGTTTCCACCATGTTATTATTATTTTGACCATAGAATTCTTTGTACTAAAGGTCTTACCTATGTAACTATGACAGCAGTAAGACTATTGTTCAAGAAAGAACAGAGATGTCATGATATTGCACCTATCAATGATTTGCTGCAGGGGTTGGGGACATACATGAGAGTTTTGACAGAAGAATGTTCTCAACAGGCTGGAATTTGACAGACAGAATGGTTCAGTGTCCCTGGAAATAGACTTTGGCCAAATTTTAGATTGAAGGTTATTTCATAAATTAAAACATTTCCCAGTGTCACTTTCTTGGGTTATCCCACTCTTCCTGGAGCAAACATTGCATAAGGTGTAGAGTCACTGTCAAGATTTTTATCACTGATACCAGTCCTTCATAATCAATCAGATTTTGATATGAGACGTTCCTCTATTTTCAGAGTTTGTAGACAAGCATTAAGATGACAGATTCAGCAGAATTTTTGAAGGCGGCGACAAACAAGGATGTTGATATTGATCTGGATAACATTGACGAGTTGTTGGCTCAGTTGACGGCGGAGGAATTAGACGAACTCAATGGCGATTTCGATCCAGATGTAAGCATTTGTTGTCGTTACTCCTTGCAGGCTAAGTTTTGAAGGGGTGTTATGTGATTAGAATATTGTGTGGGACAGTTTGGACATTTCAGTGTTAGAGAAAGAGTGCTGATAACTTGCTTAACATTTAGTAGTAACTTATATATCATTCTCTTCATTTAGAGCAAACGGTCTGTAGAGATATTTTGTAATAGAAAGATCTTTTAATTAAAAAAAAATCACATCTCATTTTTTGCAAGTACATTTTTAATTTTGCGAGTCCACGTGAAAGTCACCTGCAAAAATTTGAGCGCCAGTTTTTGCCAAAATCTGACCCTGATATCTGTTTAGTTCATACTGAATTTTTTTTTTTGGTCCTATGTTGATTGTATGGCAGATATTAAGTCTAAGATTTTTAACACAAAAAGTGTTAGAGAAACCGTATCAAATTGAGAGTGGCTTCGGCCTAGAATTATTACAGATTGGACACTTTACAGCATATAGACAGTTATAATGCAATAAAATTGGAATAAAGCAAACTGAATGTTGAATAACATGGAACTACCCGGTAAGGCAGTTCAGTTCTACGATCGCGTCGTCAAACTGCATAATAAACATTATAAATGTTCTTTAATTTCTTTCAGAATAATTATTTTCATATTTCAAAAAAAATATTACCATGTGTTTCAGAACTCATTAATGCCGCCGTCAGAGCGTATGAAGCCACAGACAGATAAGACCCCTACGGGACCGTTCAGCCGTAAAAAGTTGTTGGCTTTCTTGGAGAAGAAAGCAAAAGAAGAGAAGGATTGGGAGAATGTGTTACCATATGTGAAAAAAGTCACAGGTATGTAAGCATGACGTGTCCCTGGCACATGTATTGAATGTTAGCACATTAAGTCATGGGCAAATTAAAGCCAGAAGGCAAGAAATTTTAAGAAAATAATTCAGAAGTCAAACAATATGTTGTGTATGGAAAAAGATGTTAAGGTGTATTGAATGAGTTGACAAAAAATAAACATTGTTTTTCAGAGTTGTAGTGTTAAAATTAGAGATTTTTAAAGCATATGTTTTATAATCATGTTTCATGATATAATGAAGTTTTAACTGTTCAGATGCATTTATTCTTTATCTTTCCATAAGAAAGTAGATTTAAAGTTTGTTGTATTCAGGGATACTAAAGTTGGGGCAGATCAGTGGTCAAGTGGTAATGCTGGACTTGTCTTGAATGGGGGTCTAGAGTTCAATCCCCCACTCCTCAATATTATTATTTATCTTTTGAATGAGCCGAGGTACCATGTATCAGTGCAATACACTGAGCATGGAAAAGAACCAGGGGTGTCTCTGGAATTGATGGATCCCTGGCACCTCAAATTTGCATGTTTTAACAAAGAAGTACAGATATATTTTCATCACAAACAAGTATATAACAAAAGAGCATGTGGTGATGTTTGTGGGTAAAACCTATTGGCATAAGATTTAAGAGTCATGCTGTGGATCCATGAATTGGAATCGCTTTCTGTATCTTCAACTATCCTCCTCATCCTATAGTAACTAAACTTCGCAGGGGATGTTGATCATATGTGCAACTGGTTTCAATCATAAATACACTTGGATGGATGGATGGATCAGATAGATTGGTCAATTAAAGAGGCTGTACTCCAGATTTGACATAAAATTTTTTTTTTCATAAATTATATATTTAGATGCCGTGAGATTATAATAACGTAATATTTTACTTCAAAACTGATTATAAAAGTCAAAATAGAATAAAAAAATATTTTCCCTCCAGCGTGATTTGAACTCTGGACCCTCATGTTAACAAAATATTTCCAACGCTTTTACTGTCACCACCATTGCCGCATGTGATATTATAAATATTTACTTTATATCTTACACGATATAGTTATACCGTCGCGTTACGGTATAGCACTTCGAAAGGGAAAAAATCAATTTATAATGTAATTATTTGACTTATTTTTTGTCAGTAAGTTATTTTTTAAGCATAAGTCATAAATATTACAAGAAATTTATAATACAAGAAAACTTTCTTTTTTTTGTCATCTGGAGCACAGCCCCTTTAATAGATAGAATAATGTCATTATATATGAATAATTATTATGGTGAAAATAACCTTACAAAATTTGAGAGCAGAGTAATGATACCAGAATTATTACATGCAGCCTGATTATAAGAGATACTAAGCATTATTAAGTGCACTTTCTTATATGTTTTTATTTGTGTTGTTTTTTCCAACTGCCAGATTTCTGAAAAGTGCAAAGCCAGGAGCAGAAAAGTGCTGAATTTGTGACTCAGTGAAAAAAACATCATATCTTATACAAATTGTATTTACTGAGCACGTTCATTTGATTTGACTGAAAATTATTAACAAATGAATTTTTTTCTTGTCTCTGTCTTTCTTATTTTGTTAAGTGTAAAATCACTATATTTGTCAATGAAATTAACAGTCTAAAAGGTCCTAGTGAGTAGTCTCATTTCCCAAATATGATGAAAAAACAAAACTAGTTCTAAATTTGCACATGAGTATCTGTAACCTTTTAATTGTGTAAAAGTAATTGAAATATGTGTTGAAATTCATAGAAATAAAATTCTTCTTCGGTTTGTTCAAGCTGTACTCTATTTACATTGAAGTAAACAAATGGCAGTTGCTAGTGTATACCTTTTACTGCCCCGGGGTGTTTACAATAATGAGCAATGATTATGTCAGTAATAAAGGCTGGTATATTGAAGCTATGAAATAAATGTTACAGTCTTAAAAAATATAGTACAGCACAATTGCTCTTCCCATGCCTGTAAGCCAGATACAGTTGTTACATTGTGTATTGTAATATTGACTATTCCCATACCTGTAGGCTAGATGCAGTTGTTGTTGTAATATTGAGGAGTGTTAATGTTATATGAAGTGGTCTGTTTATGTTTGAAAACAAAAGGTTCACATTGTACAATAGCAGGTGCGTATTCAGACATTATGTTCTTATGAATCTAGGTACAAAACCAAAGAAATAATGTGATGGATTAAAATAAATCCCGGTCCCCACTGGATTCAATCTCAACCTATGACAGTAAAACAGCCCCCTCCCACCCTCCACCTCCCTCAAATAATGATCCAGACCACTGAGCCAAACAATCAGATCTCTGACTTTATTTTCTCTGACTTCATTTATCTTTCTTTTTATATTTATTCATTGTTTGTACCAGTTGCCAATATAACCAGTGCTCCCTGAAGAGTTTAGTTATTTCGGGTTTCAGGGGTTAAGCAAGATACAGAAAGCCTCCCATATCAGAGACACTCCTGGTTCTTTTATGTGCCCAGTGTACAGCACTGATACATGGGAACATCGTTTTATATCTCATCCAAAAGATAAATAGTGGTGTTAATGAAGGCGATGGGGATTAAGCTTGTGACCCCTGGATAACAAGTCCTTGACTTACTTGTCCAAGGTGGAATTTATATGAACTGAAAAATTTGACCCTTATCCAAAACAGTGTACCAGAGATTGTAGCTTTTTAAAATTTGAAAAAACTTGATCAATATAACATCTTTTTAATAAATGGCACAAAGCTATAGGTTTTTTCCAAAAAGAAATTTATGATTATTTGATGTTAAAAGATATTTACTTTTTCTTCAATAAGAGTTATGTTTGCACCCATAGACACTGCATGTTATAAATGGTAATTAAAAAAGGATAGATTTAGCACATGTAATGCTGACATAAATGGTAATGAAACAAGGATAGATTTAGCACCTGTAATGCTGACATAAATGGTAATGAAACAAGGATAGATTTAGCACGTGTAATGCTGACATAAATGGTAATGAAACAAGGATAGATTTAGCACGTGTAATGCTGACATTAATCTTAGTTTTATTTTCAGGTTTGATTGTCTTGCTATTTGTTAAAAGCATGTTTAGTGACTATTTGAGTGATTAAATAAAAATTATTTGTGCTTTTATACATTTAAACTGTACAAGTCATGATTTTAACATGAGAAGTGGTCAATGTGCATGTTGCCAGTTATAGACATATGACACTGTGTTATGCATCAGTTTTTTTGAGAGCTTCTTAAGTTTGCAGCTACATGTATCAGCTAATAAAAGAAATGAAACTGCCCTGTTACGCAAGATAGTTTCTTGATATAGTTGATAGTGATATTTCCTTTTTAAAGAATTAATTTCTGTTCACATACCCAAAGTAGCCGGCCTGGCTAGCTCAATCGGTAGAGCATCAGATTGTCAAACTTGACGATCCCGGTTCAATCCCCATCAGAGCTGGCAAAATTTCTCCATGATAATTGATCTATAGGTCATTTGTCCCTCACCTCTGAAACAAGTGAGAAAGTAGTCAGTCACCTCAGGAGAAATTGGTTAGTACACTGGTTGGATATAAACATTCCCTCCCTTTACTGGCACACCAGGATATAACATTTCCTCTTTTCCCACAGCACACTAAATATAACATTCCCTCTTTTATCACAGTACACCAGGATATAACATTCCCTGCTTTTCCCCAGCACACCAGGATATAACATTCCCTTTTTGTTCTCCAGTACTCCAGGATATAAAATTTCCTGCTTTTCCCCAGCACACCAGTATATAACATTCCCTCTTGTTCCCCCAGCACACCAGGATATAACATTTCCACTTGTTCCCCAGCACACCAGGATATAACATTGCCCCTTTTTCCCCCAGCACACCAGGAAATAACATTGCCTCTTTTTCCCCAGCACACCAGGATATAACATTCCTGCGTATTCTCCAGCACACCAGGATATACCATTGCCTCTTTTTCCCCAGCACACCAGGATATAAAGTTCCATCTTGTTCTCCAGCATACCAGGAAATAACATTCCCTCTTTTTCCCCAGCACACCAGGATATAACATTCCTGCGTGTTCTCCAGCACACCAGGATATACCATTGCCTCTTTTTCCCCAGCATATCAGGATATAAAGTTCCCTCTTGTTCCCCAGCACACCAGGATATAACAGTCCCCTCTTTTTGTGGCATACTAGAAAATAACATTTAGTCTTGTACCCCAGCACTCTGGAATATAACATTCCCTCCTATTTCCCAGTACACTAGGATATAACATTCCCTCCTACTCCACTGCGTGTTCTCTGTTTGCATACCTGTGCATATTGTGCATGCCCCACACTAACCCTTGCACGTCTACATTTCTACAGGAGAATCGGATGATGTTTCAGAGAAACCTTGGAAGCCGAAAGTAGTTCCAAAGACAAAAGAAGAGGAAGAGTTAGACACTGAATGGGACGATATTTTGCAGCAAGCAACTGAGGATGAACTTGTTGATTTAGCGGGTAAAAGAACTTCATCTCAACTAGTGTATATTTTTATTTGTATGGACACTGTCTGCTTCATTTGTTAGCTCGACTTTTTTTGAAAAAAAAATCGAGTTATTGTCATAGTCATGGTGTCGTTGCCGTTCCCGTCCGAAAACTTTAACATTGATCATAATTTTTTTATTCCTTGATGGATTATCTTCAAACTTGGACACAACAACCCTTTGGACAAGACCTTCAAGATGACCAGACTAAACTTGACCTTGACTCTTAAATGACCTTCATATTCAAGGTCAAAATATTGAATTTTGCTAAAATTGGCCATAACTTTATTATTAGTTGGTGGTTTCTCTTAATTCTTGGACACAACAACCCTTTGGAGAAGACCTGAAGCTGACCAGACTAAACTTGACCTTGACTCATAAATGACCTTCATATTCAAGGTCAAAATATTGAATTTTGCTAAAATTGGCTATAACTTTATTATTAATAGGTGGATTCTCTTTATGCTTGGACACAACAACCCTTTGGACAAGACCTTCAAGCTGACCAGACTAAACTTGACCTTGACTCATAAATGACCTTCACCTTCAAGGTCAAATTATTGAATTTTGCTGAAATTGACCATAACATTAGTATTTATGGTTGGATTTGATTTATACTTGGACAAAACAACACTTATGACAAAACCGACATGTTGGATAACTCAGATTTGACCATGACCTTAAAATTACCTTGACCGTCAAGGTCAGATGATTGAATTTTGCTTAAATTGTCATAACTTTCTCATTTATTTATAGATTTAATTCAAACTGGGACTAAACAACATTTATGACAAATCCGACATTATGATTATTTCAAGTTTGACCTTGACCTTTAAATGACCTTGACGGTCAAGGTCAAATCATTGAATTTTGTTAAAACTGGCCATAATTATGTAATTTATGGTTGGATTTGAATCAGACTTAGACAAAACAACACTTTTTCGTTTCGATTTCAAAAATATCATGGCATGACCTATATTTTTGACCTACTGACCTACTTTCTGGTTTTGAGCTACAGCAATGAAATTTGGACTGTGTGCACAGTTTTTTATTTCGATTTCAAAAATGTCATGGCATGACCTATATTTTTGACCTTCTGACCAACTTTTTGTTTTTGGAGTTATGGCAATGAAATTTGGACCTTGTATACAGTTTTTTCTTCCGATTTCAAAAATGTCATAGCATGACCTATATTTTTGACCTACTGACCTACTTTCTGGTTTTTTAGCTACAGCATTGAAATTTGGACTGTGTGCACAGTTTTCGTTTCAATTTCAGAAATGTCATAGCATGACCTATATTTTTGACCTACTGACCTCCTTTTTGTTTTTGGAGCTGTGGCAATGATATTTGGAACTTGTGCACAGTTTTTCATTTCGAATTCAAAAACGTCATGGCATGACATATTTTTGACCTACTGACCTACTTTTTTGATTTTTAGCTACAGCAATGAAATTTGGACTGTGTGCACAGTTTCTCGTTTCGAATTCAAAAATGTCATGGCATGACCTATATTTTTGACCTACTGACCTACTTTTTGTTTTTGGAGCTATGGCAATGAAATTTGGACCATGTACACAGTTTTTTGTTCCAATTTCAAAAATGTCATAGCATGACCTATATTTTTGACCTACTGACCTACTTTTTAGTTTTTTAGCTACAGCAATGAAATTTGGACTGTTTGCACAGTTTTTCTTTCCGATTTCAGAAATGTCATAGCATGACCTATTTGTTTGACCTACTGACCTACTTTTTGTTTTTGGAGCTATGGGAATGAAATTTGGACGATTTACACAGTTTTTTGTTCCAGTTTCAAAAACGTCATAGCATGACCTGTATTTTTGACCTACTGACCTACTGTTTGGTTTTGAGCTACAGCAATGAAATTTGGACCATGTGCACAGTTTTTCGTTCCGATTTCAAAAACGTCATATCATGACCTATATTTTTGACCTACTGACCTACTTTTTTGTTTTAAAGCTACGGCAATGAAATTTTGACTGTGTGTACAGCTTTTCGTTCAGATTTCAAAAATGTCATCTCATGACCTATATTTTGACCTACTGACCTCCTATTTGTTTTTGGAGCTATGGCAATGAAATTGCATTGGTCCGTTTCTGTGATATGCATCATTACATTCATAAAAATTTCTTTCATCTTTGAACCCAGGTTAGTGCTTTAGGGCCATAGGCCCTCTGTTTATTAATACTTGGACAAAACAAGGCTTATGACAAAACCTACATGGTAAATTATTCAAGTATGACCTTAACCTTTAAATGACCTTTACAGTCAAAATTCTAATTATTGCATTTTGCTAAAATAGCCAAACTTCTGGTTTTATGGACGGATTTGATCTATACAGGGACAAAACAACACTGAGAATAAAAGAAACGTGTTAAACAATTCAAGCATTACCTTGACCTTTAAATGACCTTGACATTACTTAACTTGGCTATATCTTTGTTGTTAATGGATGTAGTGTCTTCATGCTTGGACATAACTACTTTTTAGACAATACCTCCAGAGAAGGTTAAACTGAACTTGACCTAGACCTTTAAGGTCAAATTTCTGAATGTTGCTAAAATTGGCCATAACTTTGTTATGTATATGTATATTTCCAAATGATGTTTTATTTGAAATCCCTTCACCACTATGTGCTTCCTCTGATGTGTTTGCCTTTGGAAATAGAAAAAAGTCAAGCATGGCCTCCGCTTGCGGTGGCTCTTGTTTTCAGTTAAATTCACTAAAATCTTGGAAGAAATCTGTCATTTTATTTTTGTTAAGTTTTCTTAAAGCTTGGAAAATGTCTGTGTCATTGTATTTCAAAAATTGGAAACTCGGCCTGTTAAATTTCTGAAAAAGGAAGAACTTGTCTAGTATTCAGCGTGGATAGATTTATCAGTTTTAGGGTAAATCTTTTAAAACTTGTCACAAAATCTGCAGCCAGGGAACTTTAAAGATACAGTTACACTTGCAAAGATAGAATATACAAAAATACATAATTCATCAGTGTGTTAGAATTATTGTTCTTCTAATAGGCATATAAATTTATAACAGACATTGGACATTTGTTGTGTTTGTAATAAATTCAGATCTGCTTAGAGTCTCGTGGATACCCACGTAACTATATCTAATTTGCAATTAGTTGGTGAAACCGTTGGTGTTTCCCGCATATTTGTAGGTATGGGGATTTCTTCAGCTGTATGAATAATGGGGAAAAGCGTAGTAGTAACAGTTGTGAAAGGTATTTAAAGCGACTGACTCAAAGAATTTTGCTGAAATTTTTTTTTCTTTAAAATTTAAGAGAATTTAATATACTATGGAAAAAACATAATATTATGCTTCTATACACCATGAAAACTGAAAAAAAAGCTTTGACTTAACCAGGATTCAAACCCACAACCTTTCGGTCAGTAAAATATAGAGCGACGATCTAGACCACTGGGCCACAGCACCTACTTGTTAGGTTACGTCAGAATTAATGTTATAACTAAAGTATCTACCCCGTGACTAACGGGGTAAATTTTTTACCGATATAAGTGTGTAAAACTTTATATTTTGATGTTTTTCTGTATCATGAATCAGTAACTTAGTTTAAATACGGTCTTCACAATTGCAGCAAAAATTTCAAGATGTAAGAACATTTTCGTTTTTTTTCATCGTCGGCCCACCTGTGAGTCAGTCGCTTTAAATCCTGATATTTTAGAATATCTTACTGAAATAAGTCTGAAAGCGTTGATCCACTTGTCTTCAAGTTGGTACCAGGATTTTGAATACCAAGAGTTTTGTGACATTTGTTTAACAAATTTAGGATTGAAAGGATTTTTAATGGCTTTCTGAGCTTTCTTGTTTTAACAAGGATGATTTTTATGTTCAAAGTGGGTCGAATCAAAACTTCTTTATGTTTTCCCCTTGAGCATATATATATTTGATAAAAGCTTGGTTTATATATTTTAGCTGTACTTGGTTTCCACGGTATGCTGAATCAGACACAGTTCTACGCATCAGAAAACAATGAGAAACTAGAAGGAGGTGGTTTCACAGGTAAGTAACTAATAATCATACAGATTCTGGTTGTGTAAATACTGTCTTGAAGGGACATAACATTGAAATTTCATGTTTGTTTAGCTGGTTTTGCTGGAGTTTTATGTCCTAGGGCAAATCAGACAGTTTATAGGGAAGAATCAGTTCCAGACTTCTTTCTCTGTAAGAGTCTGCCAACTTTCTCACATAAATGGTCATTGGGCTGTACCAGAGTAGCTTTTCAAGCCAAAGGCGGAAATGCACTCCCTTTAGATTCTTGTTGAATTATTTACCTGTTCAAGAGAAGTAAAAATATAAATAAATAGAGAAACTTTCAGTTTGGAATAAAGTTACATCAGTGTTAAAAGTTAGATATAACATGATTTTTTTATCATGGATATAAAGTGATCTGGAAAAAAATACGAGAAAAAAAAGTCTTGCTTTCCAACTTCAGAAACTGATAAAATCAGTGATAATGTTGTATTTCAGGTGTAGCAAAGCCAGAGACATTAAAAGTTATCCCCCTTGAACCGCCAAATACAACAGATGTTGAAGAGAGTATAAAAAGAATAAAGGACAACGACTCCACACTGAAACATCTTAACCTGAATAACATAAAGGTATAAAAACATACTGTAAAAGCTAAAGTTCTGTGGTTTGCAGTCTTTCGTCTAAAAATAACCAAAAGGTGTGAAAGCTATAAATGTGCAGTTTCTGGTCTAAAAATAACCAAAAGGTGTGAAAGCTATAAATGTGCAGTTTCTGGTCTAAAAATAACCAAAAGGTGTGAAAGCTATAAATGTGCAGTTTCTGGTCTAAAAATAACCAAAAGGTGTTAAAAGCTATAAATGTGCAGTTTCTGGTCTAAAAATAACCAAAAGGTGTGAAAGCTATAAATGTGCAGTTTCTGGTCTAAAAATAAAGAGGGTGAAAGTGATAATATCTCATATCCTGTCTTTTGTCACAAAATAACCAAAGGGTTGGAAACCAGTAATATTCTATTCATGAAGTTCATGAAGTAATAGAGATCATTCCAGTCCAATTGTTTGTTGGCTGGTAAACACTTTGTTTCTTTGATCCTTTCTGGGTTATGTTTTCCCTGATTCCAGTTAATACAATTCAATAACTAGGTTATGGTTTCTTATTTAAATGTTATCATGGCATATAAAGTTCATTTGATAATTAAAATATTAATTTCACATTTGTAAAACTGTACAACAAGATACTGTTCTAATTTTTTTTATATATACACTTCCAGTACCAATTTCACTGCATACTGTCCTAGACACTGTAACTGTCACTTAAATTTTAAATCAAGGCCCTCTCAAAATTTGTTTAAATTTGATTTAAATGAGTTCAAATGAGTTTTCTATGTGCTGTCTAGAAATAACCAAAAGGGTGTGAAAGCTTTAATATTCTATGTCCAGTCTCTTGTCTAGAAAGAACCAAAGATTGTGAAAGCAATAATATTCTTTGTTCTGTGCCTTGTTTTAAAATGACCAAACAGTGTGGAAGGGATAATTTTCTTTTTGCCGTCACTTGTCTTAAAAACAAAGAATAAGAAAATGATAATATTTCGTGTGTTGTCACTTGATTTACAATAACAAGGGTGTGAAAGCAATAATATTCTCTGTGTTGTTGTTGTCTCAAGAGAACCAAAGAGTTTGTGTGAAGATTCTTGGCTTCACACTGAGCTGTTGACCATGCTTGATTTCAAACCTAGTCTTTAAAGTCCTTGTGAGGTATAATACTTTCAATACAAGGTACCAGCTCATTTGTTACCCTGATATACACAAGAAATCAAAACAGAAAGAGCTTTAATGAGCTATGAACAATGTTTCTAAAGCACTTCAATTTGTTGGACTTTGTATGTCTGTACCGAAGTTTCATTTTGTTGTAGAATATTTCCCATGAAAGACTTGAAGCAGTTTGTGAGGGCTTGAAAACAAACACAAATCTGGAAATCCTTGAAATGGCTAGTGTTGCCATGACAGACAGAGTTGCCAGGGTAACATATTCTTATATATTTTTTACATTTATGTAATAATACTGTCTTGTCCAGTACATGCGAATAGAGTCAGACCTGATCACAGATAGGCCCACACAAACTTTTACAAAATGTCTTGAAATGCTTGCTAAATAGTGTAATCCCTCTAGCTACAACTTACAATTGAGGTTCATCTGCCAGGCAAAATTTCTGAAAATTTGTTAAATGTATATTTATTTTGACTTTCATATATTTTGGAAATCCCCCCCCCCCCATTTATTTTGTGTTAAGTATAGAGCATAGAGGCCAGTTTTTCTCTTATTATCTCTAATTACTGGCTTGATTTTGTGAAAAAGAAGTTTTTGTCTATGTCTGTACAAATAAGTCAAATAATCATACAGAATTTTTACAAAAAGATTTATGAAAAGATTTCCATAATGCAATCAATTTAAGAATTTTAAGTAAAGAAACTAGAATTTGTGGTGAATAAATAGAACACATTTTCCACGACACTAGAAAAGTGAACAAAATCCGGCTATTTGAATTTATCATTGGTACAGATTTCCCATATGGCCGATTTCCCTCTGAAGAACTATTTTAGGTTGTGGAGCAAAGTGCAAAATACAGAAAGCATCCAATTCAAGAAACACTAATTCTTTTACTTGCTCAGTGTATATCACTGATACAAGAGACCTTGGTTTAATGTTACATCTAGAAGACATTGAATTGTGTTATTAGAGGAACAAGGATTGATCTCGGAACCCTGGAATACTAGCTTTTAGCTTAATATAAAATTTTAGAAGGGCTTGAGGCAATCACTTTTGTATCAGTCCAGGGGTTGCTGGTTGTAACTTCTTTACCAGCTGATTTTCTTTACTAGATATCTTACCCAGATAGAGGTCTCCCTTTCATGTTTTGTTCTGTCACCAGCACTACCACAGCAGACTTAATTCCTAGGATGTAAAAATACATGCCATGATTTTGATTTGAAAATAGTTAACTATATATTCATTCCAGTTAGGAATAGTGTTTGGCTAGCAATATAAAATAAGGAACTATAACCTTTAACCTTGCAGAAACTGGCCGAAGGCTTACAAGAGAACAAAACTTTGAAGACATTAAATATAGAGTCCAACTTCGTAACAGGAGAACAGCTTGTGGAGATACTGAAAGCAATTAATGTGAATAAGACAGTGACAGAATT
The DNA here is from genome assembly GCA_012932295.1 of Cyclina sinensis. Lineage (NCBI taxonomy): Eukaryota > Metazoa > Mollusca > Bivalvia > Venerida > Veneridae > Cyclina > Cyclina sinensis. The sequence goes on from JAAONU010000010.1 coordinate 24,669,457, forward strand.
TAGGGCAGCTAACCAGGTGAGTCCTAGTGCTAATGAGTTATACAGGGCAGCTAACCAGGTGAGTCCTAGTGCTAATGAGTTATACAGGACAGCTAACCAGGTGAGTCCTTGTGCTAATGAGTTATACAGGGCAGCTAACCAGGTGAGTCCTTGTGCTAATGAGTTATACAGGACAGCTAACCAGGTGAGTCCTTGTGCTAATGAGTTATACAGGACAGCTAACCAGGTGAGTCCTTGTGCTAATGAGTTATACAGGACAGCTAACCAGGTGAGTCCTTGTGCTAATGAGTTATACAGGACAGCTAACCAGGTGAGTCCTTGTGCTAATGAGTTATACAGGACAGCTAACCAGGTGAGTCCTTGTGCTAATGAGTTATACAGGACAGCTAACCAGGTGAGTCCTTGTGCTAATAAGTTATACAGGGCAGCTAACCAAGTGAGTCCTTGTGCTAATGAGTTATACAGGACAGCTAACCAGGTGAGTCCTTGTGCTAATAAGTTATACAGGGCAGCTAACCAGGTGAGTCCTTGTGCTAATGAGTTATACAGGACAGCTAACCAAGTGAGTCCTTGTGCTAATGAGTTATACAGGACAGCTAACCAGGTGAGTCCTTGTGCTAATAAGTTATACAGGGCAGCTAACCAAGTGAGTCCTTGTGCTAATGAGTTATACAGTATGTATACCGTCATTATATACAGTATGTATACCGTCATTATATACAGTATGTATACCATCATTATAACAGTATGTATACCGTCATTATGTTATGAATTTTTTTATATCCCTAATAGAGCTTATCTTTTTACAGTTTGTGTGACATTTTGAGATTTTTAGCTCACCTGAGCATGCTCATGTGAGCTTTTAGGATCCTTGATTGTCCGGTGTCCACAATTCATTCAAACGACATCTCCTCTGAAACCACTGGGCAAAATTTAATGAAACTTGCCTAAAATGTTCCTTGCATAAAGCTCTACCAAGTTTGTTCAAATGGTTCCTATTCATTGCATTTCTGGGTCACAGGAGCTAAAAAGAGATTTTAAAAGTTGGATCTTTAAAAATCTTGTTGTCAGAAACCACAAGGCCTGTGGCTTTGATATTTGGTATAAAGCATCATCTAGTGGACCTCTACCAAGTTTGTTCGAATTATGATCCTGGAATCAAAAATGGCCCCGCCCCAGGGGTAACTTGTTTTACATAGAGTTATATAGGAAAAACTTTAAAAATCTTCTTGTCAGAAACCGTAAGGCATAGAGCTAAGATATTTGATGTGCAGCATTGTCTAGTGGACCTCTACCAAGTTTGTTCAAATTATAACTCTGGGGTCAAAAATGGCCCCGCCCCAGGGGTAACTTGTTTTACATAGAGTTATATAGGAAAAACTTTAAAAATCGTCTTGTCAGAAACCGTAAGGCATAGAGCTTAGATATTTGGTATGTAGCATTGTCTAGTGGACCTCTACCAAGTTTGTTCAAATTATGCCCCTGGGGTCAAATTTGGCCCTACCCTGGGGTTATTGGTTTTACATAGGCTTATATAGGAAAAACTTTGAAAATCTTCTTGTCAGAAACCACAAGGCCCTGAGCCTTAAGATTTGGTATGTAGCATTGTCTAGTGGACCTCTACCAAGTTTGTTCAAATTATACCCCTGGGGTCAAATTTGGCCCCACCCCGGGGTCATTGGTTTTACACTGGCTTATAGAGTGAAAACTTTGAAAATTTTCTTGTAGAAGTAACATTTTCAGTCCAAATTCTCTGGAAATTTGTTAGACAGGTTGTTTCTATGATTTCTAGCTCAAGTTCGAATATGTGTCATCTGGGTTCAAAAACTAGGTCACAGAGCCCAAAAATAGAAAAACCTGGTAAACACTCTAGAGGTTACATTTTCAGTCAAAATATCCCAGAAATTTGTCAGAAAGGTTGTTTTGATGATTTCTAGCTCAATTTGGAATATGGGTCATGTGGGGTCAAAAACTAGGTCACACAGCCTGTATATAGAAAAACTTTGTTAACACTCTAGAGGTAACATTTCAGCCCAAATATCCTGGAAATATGTCAGATAGGTTGTTCCGATGATTTCTAGGTCAAGTTCGAATATGGGTCATCTGGGTTCAAAAACTACGTCACAGAGCCCAAATATGGAAAAACCTTGTTAACACTTTAGAGGTCACATTTTCAGTCCAAATGTCCATGTAATATGTCAGAAAGGTTATTTGGGTGATTTCTAGCCCAAGTTTGAATATGGGTCATCTGGGGTCAATTAACCAGGTCCATAGCATCTTTGTTTAAAGCAGTCATATTCAGGTGAGCGATATAGGGCCATCATGGCCCTCTTGTTATAATATAAGTGAGTCATGACCATGGATAAATATGATAACTCATGTATGCAATTGCAGAAGAGGTTTTAAATTAAGTTTCAATTATCCACATAAAGGTACACATGTTGTTTTTTTTTTGGAAATCATTTTTAGCTTCATTTGGTTAATACTTTTATGTCACAGAAACCAGAGGCTCTGGGTAACAAAGTAGAGACCAAAATTATTCGACTGGTTGAAGAAAATGACAAGATACTGACTGTTGGCCTCGCATTTGAGTTTCCAGAAACCAGAGTCCGTGTGACGTCAAAACTACAGAAGAACTATGACGAAAGTAAGTGGAAGATTTACAATCTACTGCATTTATTTGTTTATAAAGATGCTTTATCTAGTGCATAAACTATTATCTAAGAAATAACGGAAAAACGTACATCTGTATTTCTTGTCAGAGGTCTTATTAACCCTTAACCTGCTGGAACCGAAAGTGATTAGCCTTTGCCACCAGTATAGAGCCAGGCCAGCCTGCACATCTGTGCAGTCTGACCAGGCTCTATACTGTTGGGAGCTCCATTTTTGTATTTTGATATTGAAATCCCTTAAACTTTGAATGGACTGTTCCAAATTCAAAGCTGGGGCAAATCCATTACAAAATTTCAGCATGTTCAGGGTTAAAGGGGAAAAACAATGAGGGTGTGGTCCATTTGCTTTCAAAACTTGCTGATATTTTAGCCCACCGCTGGTATTTTGTTGAACAAAGTGCTTTTAAAAAGAGCTTTATTCAAGATGGATAAATTAGTTAATTAACACAATGTATCTGAACATACTGTGTTTCTGCTTTTAGCTATAATATCTGTTGAAAGAGATTAAGTGATGACTGTTCCTGATGTGTTACAGTAGACTCTTGTTTTGATAGCAGTTTAGTTTACTATAACAACAATTTATAAAGGGAGGTAATCAAATTTTAATTCATCCTGCATTTCTTGTGATATCTTCAGCCAGTCATTTGAAGTTAGTTATGTATTCACAAGTGTAGATATATTTTGTACTAGATGAATTTTTCTTTCTTTAATTTCAGACCGTAAAAAGCGTGTGAGCAGCAAAGGGGATTCCTAAACACGGAGCCAGTGACCTCATAGTCTAGAACAATTTTAGTCAGTTTTCTTTACACAACACATATATATGTATTAAACTGCCTGTGTGTGATTTGTAGTCGCAATAACTTTTGTTATCAACTAGATAACTCCATAATTGGTCAGAATTGTACCTTGATGAGTTAGTGCCACTTCTCTTGATTCACGAAATATAGTGACATTTATTTCTTGTTTTCCTTTTTGACGTTTCATCAGTGGTATTGTTAAATGGTGCATTTTATTTAAGAATATAGAAATTGTAAGTCTGTATTTTCGGTTGTTAAGAAAACTAAGCCAATTGAAATACTGACTTTACTGAAAGTTTGGTGTAAAATTTATTATCTGTAGCCTTGTTGAATTGATTTAAAAGCGAAAAAAAAAAGAAAGAAAGATTATTTAACATTTTCACTGTTGAGAGTTTGGAATTATTTTTTTTATATAACTGTTTTGTTTTGTGTATCTTGAATATTTAGTTCATTATCTCTTGGATAACCATGTCTTATATATGGTTCAGAAATATGGGGACAAATTTTCCAGTGAAAATGCTCTGGAATAAAGTACAAGTCCTTGCATTTAAATTACACTGTACAGGATTTTTTTTTCAGAAAAGAAAGGTCCATATAATAATGGCAACTAGATAATTGAAACTTTTATGTGAAAGGTGGAAGTTACAGATTGAAAAGGTTTTATAAAATAACCATATGAAACAAAGAACGGGAACAATATTCACCATAATTCAGGGTTAGTTTACATTCTTGCCTGATTTTCCATGACAGCTGGAAACAGGTAGAATAAAGAGAACTGTTGGAAAGATTTTGTGTATACGCTATCTCAAGCTGTTGAATAAAATTCAGATTTTGAAAATAAATATCAAAAGTAAATTGTTTTTAATATTTGAAACTAGAAAAGTATCAGTTTCAGAATGTGTAAATTTTAAAACTTTATTATTTGTTATAACTTTAATAAGTTTTTTTTTTAAGTTGCAAGTGCTTGCTTATAAACTAGGAAACATTTAGTTAACTTTCATTTCTCTTTTTCTTATTTTGTAAAAGTTTTTCTTTGCCAGTAGTCTCAGAAATTGCAAGTTTCTATCTGATCAGATTCTAAAAATTAATATTTTTGAGAACAGCATAACCCTGACCCTTCTGAATATCTAGAATAGACTTGCCCATATTTCAATTTTGACATGTCAGTTAATTGTTTATGGGGGTGTTTTTTTGAAAATTGACTGAATGGTGATTAGTGCAGACCATGATCAGACTGCATGGATGTGCAAGCTAATCTTGGTCTACACTGGACGCAAAGGCAGAGTCAGTTTACTCCAGAAGGATAAAGGTAAATAATACTTTCAAAATTATTAGAATTTGTTAAAAATTTAACAATTGACTCACATGTACCCCCAAAAAATAAAATTTGCAACTTACTGGATGGTTTAAGTTTTTGTAATCTTTTATATTCAGATTTTTGCTTTACAATATATTGGAAAGTATGCAAGAGAGAGAGATACTATCCAATAAGTAGAATGCTTTTTGCTTGTAAATACAGTATCTGGAAGATGAAGAGATGTACCCTAAAATTTCAAGTATTCCAATTTTCTTTGAAACCATTTAAATGTTAACGATATTCAATGAATAATTGCCTAATGTCAGGTGTTGGTCGAAAAATTCTTATTACTTCCAGCAAAGTGAACGCACTGATATTAGACATTATATAGACAGGAGTTGACGTACCATTTTTGGGTGGGTAATCATTTATTCCAAAAGCACACTTACCTTATATTTACCACTGGAAACTTTTTTCAAGACTTGCTCTTTTTTTAAATTATGAATTTTTTATTTATTGAAAAAGAATTAGCCAATTGAATCGATGTGTGTAAATCTTAGGGTATGTTCCTTTAAGAAAGCAATTAAGTAAGTTAGTAGTTAAGTTTTAAATTTTAGAAAAAAAGGTTCTTTCTAGTTGTTTTGATTATTACCTAAAGATACTTAGACTTTTGACTGTACAGAAGTAAAGTTTTTCTGCATAAAACTGGCGTGAACTTGTTTATCAAGTACAACATGCTTACATGTCCTTGCTTAGTTGATTCATGAGTTTAAAAAAAAAACAACTGTAAGTAAATATGTCAACTTTCTTGTACAATAGATTGCTCTTTAGCTTAAATATACATACTTATAACCATGTGTTACATAGTATGTGAGACACAGAGTATTATACTTTCACATCACTGCTAATTGTAGTCCAGTTCTTCTAAAGTATAAATGTCTTATAGTCTACATACACTTTAATGAATCATTAAAATGTATTTCATTTTATCCTGTGATTTTTTTATAATCCAGTTTATTCATTTTTATACTTGTAAATCTCCATTTTTGCATGGATTTTGTGTAAATATATTTATTAAGTACATTTGTCCATATATATGTAGATGCATGCATTCACACACATTGTATTGCCTTGCCATATATGTAGTTGTTAAAATATTTTCTCAGTCATAAGTCGGCTCAACTATAAGCCTGGTATTGTTGTTCTATTATTGCATTTTATATACAAGTCGGTTCAGCTATAAGTCGCATGTATACTACATATGCTCAAAAGTATAAGATTTCCTTGACTGTGTTGCTTATTAAATATGATACTAACTGCATTTATAACTTGGCAAATTATTATGTCTCCCCCCAAAAATGGGGGAGACATATTGTTTTTCCCCTGGTTGTCCGTCCGTCCGTCCGTCCGTCTGTCCGTCACAAAATCGTGTCCGCTCTGTATCTTCCAAAGCCCTTGAAGGATTTTTATGAAACTTGGGTCAGATGTTCACTTCATCAAGGCGACGTGCAGAACCCACTTTGCGGGTGTGGTGTCTCAAGGTCAAGTTCACACTTGGAGGTTAAGTGTCAAATGCAACAAAATCGTGTCCGCTCTGTATCTTCAAAAGCCCTTGAAGGATTTTTATGAAACTTGGGTCAGATGTTCACCTCATCAAGGCGACGTGCAGAACCCACTTTGCGGGTGTGGTGTCTCAAGGTCAAGGTCACACTTGGAGGTTAAATGTCAAATGCCACAGAATCGTGTCCGCTCTGTATCTTCAAAAGCCCTTGAAGGATTTTTATGAAACTTGGGTCAGATGTTCACCTCATCGGGGGAGACATATAGTTTTTCCCCCGGTTGTCTGTCCGTCCGTCTGTCCGTCACAAAATCGTGTCCGCTCTGTATCTACCAAAGCCCTTGAAGGATTTTTATGAAACTTGGGTCAGATGTTTGTCTCATCAAGGCGACATGCAGAACCCACTTTGCAGGTGTGGTGACTCAAGGTCAAGGTCACACTTGGAGGTTAAATGTCAAATGCCACAAAATCGTGTCCGCTCTGTATCTTCAAAAGCCCTTGAAGGATTTTTATGAAACTTGGGTCAGATGTTCACCTCATCAAGGCGACATGCAGAACCCACTATGCGGGTGTGGTGTCTCAAGGTCAAGGTCACACTTGGAGGTTAAATGTCAAATTTTACAATCGTCTGATTCAATACTGCCTGCAGCAACTGGCTAGGGGGAGACATATGTTTTTGTTCAATCAAAAACCATTTCTAGTTCTCTAAGTAGTTAAGTAATTGTATGATCCAGATATAGATTTTAATGCTTCAATAGAAATGTGAAAATAGATACAGGTGTTTTTATTAATTCTGCATTTTTGTCCATAGAATGCTTTAGGATTCTTGATTAAAATACAAGATTTTACATCTCCCAGGGACTTGTTTACTATCAATTATTTGCAACAAAAATTAAAACAAGAAACAGGTTGGTTGCAAATAAAGAGGGCTTTATTTCAAACTTAAGGAGCAGTATTTGTTTCAATATTTTTGTTGTTTAGGGAGTTGAAATGGCATGTCTATACCCCTTGATGAAGATTGGCATTCAAACAATTAAGTTGCTTGTTCATAATTTTTGTGGAAAATAAAACCAAAAAAACAACAAACAAGTGCATTACTGGAAAGCTGTACAGTATATTTGGTTGCCTTGGAGATTTTGTGCTCTAGCTATACATTTAGTGCTTGGCCTATTTCTTACCCTGCTGTTGTGCTGGGAAATAATTTTCTGCCTTCAGTACCTCAACTTTTCTAGAACACTCTTTGCATGTGTTTTTAAAGGGGAAACGACAGTGGCAAAAACTAAAATATGATAGTTTTTTATCAGTTTTTAACTGAGATGTGATAAGACAAATTAAGCTCTCAGTGTGTCATATGTTTTGATTTTATGAAGTAGGCAGTAGACAGAGATATGAAGGAAGTGTTTCCTTAGCATTTCAGTAACTGTTTGCCAATTTTTGTATTTTTTTTTTCAACAGCCTGTTTTCATTTGTAATTTTCAGGGGCTGTGTCTTGTAAGTTAATTGACTTATGGACAAGTTATAATAATGATTTAAACTTAATTATCTCAGACAGGAATCTCAGAAAATAAATATGGAAAATAAATATAAACTTAGGTGAAAATGAAATTAAGGACACACTCCTGGAAGAATGTGGAACAATAACTTTTAAAAAAAGGTGTATACATATAAAAGATTGAATTTTTAATTTTCTTTAGATTGATTTTCAAGGTTGTTTTTCAAAAGTGTTGCTGGAGGAATAAAACTTGTGTGTTGTTTTTTTTAACTGTTAAAATATATCTCTCTTTATAAATATAACAAATGATGGAAATTTCATTTTTAAAAAGGGAGAAATTTATAATTGTTGAAACTGTATTTTTTATTTGAATTCCCTTCATTGTCTCTTCTTGTATGTGGAATTTTTGTTTTGGAGAAGGATAAAAAAATCAATAAAGCATAAAGAATCCAGCTAAATGTTTTGTTGTTTTACTATTCATAGTGTTGGAGTTTTAACTGATTTCATGCCTGACATTTTTCTGTCTTTTGTAAGTACTGGTTGCCCATTTGACAAATCCCCCTGAAGGGCTCAGTCATGTTATGTTATGGGCCAGGGGGATAGTTCAAGATACAGAGAATAGCACATTCCAGTGTTGCTCAGAGTTCTTTGACATGCTAAGTGTACAGCACCACTGTATAGGACATGGGTTACATGTCTCAAATCATTTCATCAGTCCTTGACCAGTCTACTGAATCCCCTTGGCTTCAAGAGATTGATGCATTTCTGGCTGTTTTCTCGATTTAAGTGATATAACTTTACACATATGAAGGTTATTTAAAAATGGAGAAAGTATTTAACAGGTTATTATAGAAAATTGGTTATTAGATTGAGGAATGTTACTGTGCAAGAAGGTGGGCAGAAGGACTGACAGCAAACTGATTGTTATTTCAGTAAAATCTTTAGCAAACTGATTGTTATTTCTGTAAAAACTTTAGCAAACTGTTATTTCTGTAAAAACTTTAGCAAACTGATTGTTATTTATGTAAAAACTTCAGCAAACTGATTGTTATTTCTGTAAAAACTTTAGTTGAAGTTCAAGTTTCACAATGATTTTACTGATATAGAAAAATATATGTACTGACTGGATAATGGTCAAACCATGTTCTTTTGCTCTTAAAACAATTTTGACGTGTCTTTCTTTTATATTCAAGTCATTTCTCCATGAAAACCCCTTTCTTATATTTTTTGCAGATATCATTGAAAAAAAAATACTGAGCTGTATATATCTAACATGACCATTATAAAATAATCAGTTACTATAGCAACGTCGGCATGTACTTTTCGGCCCAAATTATTTTACTGAATGTGTCTAGAATGTTAATAAATGGTGGCCTAAACTGCGCTGGAAAGGTCGTCCCTCTCGTCAAAAGACTCAAAATGTATGCCTCAAAGATTGCTCTTGAAAACAACGAAGAGGAATGCAACACATGGCGACAGGTTTGGGTTATATGAGAGGATCTAGAAGTTCACACCCCAGATGCTTTAGGGCTGTCTGTGTAGACTCTGCTCGACGGGAATGGGCGTTGTCATGGTGAAAATTCATAGACAGCAGGTGCTTGACCATCTTCTTTCTCACAGCCCTCAGAAAGAGTGGCTACAAAACTTAAAATAATGCACTCAATGTCATACATTTATATAATTTGTATTGCAAGTGTGGTTAACACTATCAAACATTGAAAACCGTTTTTATATACATTATAATTAAACTACCTTTGTGTAGTACGCTGTGTTGACTGTCTGTTTTTGGGGTGCATGCATCAGAACCACAACCCTGACGTTGAGGAAGATAAGAAACATCTGCTCTTTGGGGGAAAGGAGGGGGGCGGGGCGGTTTTCACATAGTACACTGCTGCTTGGTCCATATGTATAGAAACTTATCCAGGTTTCGTCAACTCTTTCTACGAAATTAGGTTCAAATTGTCTTAATATCCGTTGGCATGATTCTGTCCGCTTTCGCTTCTGATTGTCTGTAAACATTTAGGGGATCCAACGTGTAATAACTCGTCGGGAATAAATTGAAATTTTGGACCGAATCTTCTAGGATGAGGTTGCCGTGGAGACCATAATTAATTTACCAACGTAAGTATGGGTTTGAACTTCTATATTTAAATACAATATTTTGTTTATGTTGCGTCTTATTTCTATGTTAAACTACTTTTCCTCGAACTTTATGATCATCCATCGTAGATTTTAAATATAAAGAATATTTATCCAGCCTAATCTACCAACGCTTGTGCAATTTCCACGGTAAAGTGTTTTATACACCTTGCAGAACCAACTTTCACCAACATTATTTTAGCACAAATATTAGCTCATCCCTGAATTTGGGTAGCGATTTGTTTTCACTAAATTTCATGTAGCAGTAGTTGGTATGCCCGTGATTTCAATTCCCGGGTTGTCAGTCTCTGTGGCAGTTGTCTCCCTTCCTTTATTGTAGAGGAACTTTCCATAGGCATCGTTTTTGGGGAGGCTGGCTATGTATGTAGCCTCAAATTAATCCTTTGCAAGAACTTATCTCCTTTCTCAGCAGCAGATTCATGGCCGGTACTAGGACTGAAAACTCGAAACAATGACCGGAACCCTAGCTGTAGAATCAGGTCTGGGAGTAACGTCCATTGCACATTGATTGGGAAAAATGACTAAAAAGGGTGTTTTCCAGGAATTATAGAAAATGAGCATGCTAACAGACATTGTAAGGTAATTTCAAAAGTAAATGGTTAGATAGAATTGAGGAATGAATTCGAACATGTGCTGTCTCATTCTTTATTGTATAGCAGTAAGAACTTTTCCCATCCACCCTACGGAATGTTTTTCTTATTATCTGTCTTTCAGTTTCAAACGCTTAAGTTTTTCCTGTGGTAAAGGTTAACTTTTTCGGAATACTCGACCAGTTACATTCAATTGACAGAGGCGTTTACAATCAACGTCGTACCCGGACCACCTGGAATAGCCAACCATCATAACGAGGGATGAACACAAAAAGGGTTTTTTGTTTTTTTTTCATTCACCCCTCGATGTATTTAGAACAATTTTGATATAGGAAATGCGCGTTCTTAAGTGTCATGGTAAGATATATGAATGATAGTTCGTTTTAATAGAAAGGCTAGACAGTTTTCAGATCTGACATGAAAGACCTTAAAATGTATTTTGTTGACATAAAACTTCATCTATTGCCAGTGCGAGGAAGACACATCCGTAGAGATTAAAGCGTGCCAACTTTTTGATTCATCGTCGCTTCCGGCTGCAGAAGAATTAAGTAATTTTAGGATGTGGGGGAAAAAGCAACCCATTCCAGACATACCGTTCTTGGCTTTTTTTAAGTGCTCAGACAGTGCATAGCACATAGACATGTGACCACTTTTTCTTCTCTTATTTTGAGTTTATTTATCATCGGTACCGGTTGCCCACATGACCGACGCCGCCTGCAGAGATTAGTTATTTTATGTTGTGGGGGATAGTGAAAGATAGGAGCGGATGTGGTCCAGTGGTAACGCGTCTGGTATACCAGGGGTCCTGAATTCGATCCCCCGCTCCTCCACTAACATTACTAATAGTCTTTCGGATGAGACGTTAAACCGATGTCCCATGTATCAGTGCTATACACTGAGCATGCAAAAGAACCAGGTGTGTCTCTGGAATGGGATGCTTTCTGTATGTTGCACTACCCCCACAACATAAAATAACTAATTTCTTCAGGGGGCGTCGGTCATATGGGTAACCGGTACCGACGATAACTAAGCTCAAATAGTTAGATAGATAGATAGTGCAAGATACAGAAAGCATCCCATTCCACGGCCAGAGACACCTTGTTTCCTTTGCACGCTCAGTGTACAGCACTGATAGTATACATTGTCAAGGGACCTCTGTTTACGTGTCATCTGAAATGGACCCGTAGCATGACTCTTAAATCTTATAACAATAGGTTTTACACACAAACATTACCACCTACTTTTTGTTACATACTTGTTTGTGGTAAAAAGATAACTGCACTTCGTTGTTAAATCAGGCATATGTTACGGGTCAGGGGTTCATCAATATAGTAATGTTACGGGGCGTTCCATACTTGTCAATTAATTTCACATTAACTGGGATTGGTCGATACATTGCTTGGAACATTACATTATTTAGGTGCGTCGGGTATCCGTAATACAGAAAAACCATGCGGCGCTTGATTGATTTATCTAAATATAAAAACATCTTTTGTGTACAAAATGTACGTATTATGTAGATAATTATTTTCTATGTTAGTAATAAAGTCATTTTTTTTTTATTTTTGAAGTTCCCATCGATCAACTACCCTTAGTAATTGCAATGTCCGACCGGAAATGACTGACGTCATCCAGCACGATTTCTAAATGCAACAGTTGAGCGAATTTATTTATTGAACGTAAATCAGTCTGCTTTTTGAAATCGGACGAACACGTTGTTGAAAATACTGAAAGAGAAGTAGGACAAACATTTCGTCAGCTTTCAGCCACGTTTTGTTGAAACTGTCACTGTTTACGCGGGAAAAAGAGACACGGGATTTCGAGCTGTTACTGTCAGTGTCAGCAAGAAAATGACAGCTGTGGTAAGTGCATTGATAATTGAAAATCTACAAAATAGTAAATATACATCAGTTCTTCAGAATCCAACTGAAAAAATAATCATAGTGATTTAGAAAAATTTGTCCAAAATGAATTTATTCAATTTGTGCTTCTGTTTTGTTAGATATACTGTATTCTAGAAAGATTATGAAGTCTTTTTCATCTAGTAAACTTGGCCAGTTGTCTGTCACTGTCACCAATTTATAAATATTAACCCAGTGTCTGCTAAAAGAATACCATATATTTGTTTTACTTGTTAGTTTAGTTGAAACCTTTATTTCACACTGCTTAGGAAACAAGTTCTACTTATATCAATCCCTCTTGAATGCTTCCTCGGTTCAAACCTCGAAGGTATGGTTACTTGCAACCTGTGGATGGGAAGTGTAGGGCTCTAACCCCTCAACCACCGCTCCATTCGGAACACCTTGGGCAACTTCAGAAAGTCACCTCGGAAATAATATGGTAGCCGGCATAATGGACTATTTGTAACACAACAGTGTCGGCTTTATTGGAGACATTTCTTAAAGCCTCTACCTGTTCATGCTTTAAATAAAAAATTTTCATTTTTTTCTAATCCATGAGACAAACACTGCTTGAATTCTGCCATGTTTGTTTATAAATTTATTAAAGCTGCGGCGAATTACCGTTTGGTGTATTCATACACTTACATACAAGGTATTTTTATGAAGTTGTCGGAAAAGGCCAAGTTGTTACGATTGCCACTGCTGTTGTATCTGAATGAAATTTTGAAATGTTTCTATGGAAACCAAAATAGTCAAAATAAAGTTTTAACAGATGGATCCTTTGATAATTCAAAAAGTAAATGATGCTAGATTGTTGAATGTAATTCTCAAATTAAGGTATTTATATCCCCACCAGACCTTTTCCTTGATGCATTTTTCATTAATGTCAATGCCAGCTTTGCAGTTTCAATGCTTGTCATAGCAATTTCTTGTAATACCAAGATTTTCCACATTTCATGGGCTGTTAATTTGAAACTTGGTCTGCATAATCACCAATAAGTAAAGATGTGTGTGTGTGTAATGCAATTTTCATGCCCATTGTATGGGTGTTCTGTGGTTTTGCAGCCTGTCATAGCAAAATCTTGTGGCAATAACTACTTCCACATTTCTAGGACTGTTGATTTGAAACTTTGTGTGTGTGATTAACAATAAGTAATAGATATGGATGATGCTTTTTTTAAATGCCCCAATGCTCGCAGTGCAGTTTTACAGCCCATCATAGCACAATCTTGTGATGCCAAGTACTTCCACATTTCTGGGACTGTTGATTTGAAATTGGGTTTGCATGTTCACCAATAAGTGTATATGTGAGTGACATGTTTTTCATGTGTGCCAATGCCTGCACTTTGGTTTTATGGCACGTTATTGGAAAATCTTTTGCGAGGCAAACTACTTTCAAATCAGTAGGACATTTGATTTGAACTTGGTGTGCATGATTACCAATGAGTGCATGTAGATGTGTGTGAGGTATTCGATATTTTCCGTTTTCATCTGATAAGGTGGTACTATGGTGGTATTATCACATTCAGTGATAGTTCTAGATAATTTTAAAGGTGGAACTTTTAGAGTTGACGGCGAAGACTTATGCTTTGTCTTGTGTTCTTTAGACTTAAAATCTTTGTGTTTGAAGACTGAAGCAATTTCATTTGTTTGAACAGTTCTTTGGAACCGTCAGACATAAGTACATCAATATTTTATGTTTGTTTTAATGCCTATTTTACCATAGTGCTTTTACTTTATTTATATAAGCAGGGTCACGAGATTCCGGTAAAGCAAGAGGAGTACGACAGTGGTGTAAACTCGGGAAACTACATGGCAGGAAATTGCGACATCTTCAACAGAATTAACGCCATGCTTGACAACACACTAGACCTGAACAACCTTGCAGCTTACAACAGCGATCAAAATAGTCGTAAGAACCATTTCAGTCACAGTCACTTCAAAAAACAAGTGTTTAATTTGTTGTTAAAAAGACATATAGTTTTGATTAGGTGGTTCTTAAAACAGGATATCAGCACCCATCTGTTTTGTACTACTGTATCTCGGGATTAGAAACTTGTAAGAAAATAACTGTGAAAGGCAAAGAACTGCAGAACACAGAAATTATAACTTGTGTTGATTATCTCCGAGTTATATCCCTTGGATGCTTTACTGTACACATTAACCTTTAGCATTTTTAACAGCTATAGTAAATAAAAAGCTGTTGTTTCCTTAGAAATGCCATCTTTATTTTCTTCGTTTAGTTATGAGGTGCACGCTTTTATATCCATTGAGTAATTCAAATTGTCGAAGTTGTTTTGTTATTGTAGACACTATGGCCCAGATGCCACTGATCCCAGGTCCACACAGTCAGCAAGGAATGAACCATGCCACATCTACAGGTTACCATGACAACCAGTACAACAATACAGGAACTTATCAAAGTAATGTTTATGAAAGTTTTTATGCCCCACTTGAAAAAATGAGGGACATGAAGTAGTGCATCCGTCCATACCTCAGTCTTTCTGACATATGGGTCTTACCTTTTTATCACTGTAGAACACATAGGCTTATGTTCATGAAACTTTTTAGGGTCATTGGGCATGACTATCAGATGACCCTGAATGAAATTGAGGTCACTAAGTCAAAGGTCTCTGTCACATTGGCTACCTTTGTAAAAAAAAATTATCACCTGTGTAAAATCCTTGTCTAGTTGATAACTGGGGAACACTTTGGCCTAGGTATATAAAACTTGGTAGGGACACTGGGCATGACCAGTGTGATACCTGTTGATTTTGAGATCAGTATGTCAAAGGTCAAGGTCACAAGTTTTTATCTGTTAAGTTACTCATCTAGCATAGCACCTTTACATCACTGCTTGTGTGAACTTCTCCAGACAGATTTTCACCAAAATATTCTACGCAGATACGGTGCTTCTGTGACAGTTGCAAGTATTAGGACATCACTCAGTGTTCTATGTTTATTGCTGAGTTATCTTTATAGATAAAACATTTCTGCACATTGTCTGAGAGATATTTAGACTATCGTAGAAAATAATTTCAGGCACTAGATATTTTAATAATACTTAATACAATAATTATAAATGATTGCTATAGCAACTGTAACATTATAAAAAATTATTCAGGTTTCCAGTTGTTCTACCCCAACACAGCCAATCAGCAGTACCATAACCAGAATTATTCATCACAGTACAAGAGTGATCATTACCAGGGTATGTATAGTAGGTAAAAAAATCTGTATTTTTATGGAGGGAGGGTTGATTGTTTTTGGGCTGTCTGTCTGTTTGTCAAAAAACTTTAATCTTGACCTTAACTCTGAAGTCCTTCCACCTACAGCCTCCAAACAACAGGTCAGTGCATGCGTCTTGATGAGCTCTACCACCCACACCCACTTAGAGGTCACAGGCCGGGTCAAAGGTCAGTGCCCCCTCCCCAGCTCTTTTCATTCTTTGTCTTCTTACTTTTATAGCAAAACACTTTTGAGAAGCTGTTCTTGATGTATACCGTCACTGTGATGTGTTATGGGTCAAACTGACCATTATGCATCTAGATCATAATTTTGGATACTTGGTAGAGATGTTCCTTGTACACACTAGCCTTTAAAACGATATTTGCTCATTTGTGATATTCAGAGGTAATACAGTCTAACCTGTCTTAAGAGACCACACAAGGGAGAAAGGAAATTTGGTGTCTGATGACAGGTGGTCTCTTAACTAAGGATTTGTGATGGAAACATTACAATCTGAGTTACACCGTATTCTTTTTAATACATTTTATGTTTTACTTTTTAGCTCACCTGAGCACAAAGTGCTCAGGGTGAGCTTTTCTGATCGGTCTTTGTCCGTCGTCCGTCCGTCGTCAACTTTTCATTCAAACGACATCTCCTCTGAAACCAATGGGGCAAATTTAATGAAACTTGCCTGGGATGTTCCTTGCATGAAGCTCTACCAAGATTGTTCAAATGGTTCTGGTCCATTGCATTTCTGGTTCACTGGAGCTAAAAATAGATTTTATAAGTTGGATCTTTAAAAAACTTCTTCTCCGAAACCACAAGGCCTGGAGCTTTGATATTTGGTATGAAGCATCATCTAGTGGACCTCTACCAAGTTTGTTCAAATTATGTCCCTGGGGACAAAACTGACCCCACCCCAGGGGTCAGTTGATTTTACATAGAGTTATATAGGGAAAACTTGAAAATCTTCTTGTCAGAAACCACAAGGCCTAGAGTTAAGATATTTGGTACGTAGCATTGTCTAGTGGACCTTGTTCAAATCATGGCCTCTGGGTCAAAAATGGATCGCCCCGGGCGTCACTTGTTTTACATAGAGTTATATAGGAAAATCTTTAAAAAATCTTCTTGTCAGAAACTGTAAGTTATAGAGCTTAGATATTGGGTGTGTAACATTGTCTAGTGGACCTCTACCAAGTTTGTTCAAATCCTGGCCTCTGGGTCAAAAATGACCCCGCCCCAGGGGCCACTAGTTTTACATAGAGTTATATAGGAAAATCTTAAAAAATCTTCTTGTCAGAAACTGTAAGTTATAGAGCTTAGATATTTGGTGTGTAGCATTGTCTAGTGGACCTCTACCAAGTTTGTTCAAATCCTGTCCTCTGGGTCAAAAATGGCCCCGCCCCAGGGGCCACTAGTTTTACATAGAGTTATATAGGAAAATCTTTAAAAATCTTCTTGTCAGAAACCGTAAGTTATAGAGCTTAGATATTTGGTGTGTAGCATTGTCTAGTGAACCTCTACCAAGTTTGTTCAAATCCTGGCCTCTGGGTCAAAAATGACCCCGCCCCAGGGGCCACTAGTTTTACATAGAGTTATATAGGTAAATCTTAAAAAATCTTCTTGTCAGAAACCGTATGTTATAGAGCTTAGATATTTGTATTTGGTGTGTAGCATTGTCTAGTGGACCTCTACCAAGTTTGTTCAAATCCTGGCCTCTGGGTCAAAAATGGCCCCGCCCCGGGGGTCACTTGTTTTACGTAGAGTTATATAGGAAAAACTAAAAAATCTTCTTGTCAGAAACAAGAAGGCCTACAGTTAAGATATTTGGTATGTAGCATTGTCTAGTGGACCTCTACCAAGTTTGTTCAAATCTTGGCCTCTGGGTCAAAAATGGCCCAGCCCCGGGGGTCACTTGTTTTACATAGAGTTATATAGGAAAATCTTAAAAAAATCTTCTTATCAGAAACCGTAAGTTATAGAGCTTAGATATGTGGTGTGTAGCATTGTCTAGTGGACCTCTACCAAGTTTGTTCAAATCCTGGCCTCTGGGTCAAAAATGACCCCGCCCCAGGGGCCACTAGTTTTACATAGAGTTATATAAAAAAATCTAAAAAAATCTTCTTGTCAGAAACCGTAGGTTATAGAGCTTAGATATTTGGTGTGTAGCATTGTCTAGTGGACCTCTACCAAGTTTGTTAGAAAAATGTCCCTGGGGTCACTATTGGCCGCGCCCAAGGGGTCACAAGTTTTAAATAACAATATAGAAGAAAATCTTTAAAAATCTTCTTGTCTGAAACCACAAGACCTAGAATTTTAAAATTTGGCATGAAGGAAGCTTTATCAAGTTTTTTCAAATTATTGGATTAGGTTAAAGGTCACGGAGGCTAAAAGTAGATTTATCTACTGTACCTCTTAGAGCCTTCATTTAAAGACCAATATTTTTGATATTCAGTATAGAGGTTCCTTGCATGGACCTCTACCCATGGGTAGGGTTTGAGGTCACTGGGTCAAGGTCACCATAGCTTATAATAGATATTTCTACTTTCTGTCATAGAGCCTTTATTTATTGAATGATATTTTACATATTTGGTTTGTAGGCACTTACATATTTTCAATTAAAAAATGAAATACTGCTTAACAGCAAACCTACAGCCAAAGTACTCAGGTGAGCGATCCAGGGCCATCATGGCCCTCTTGTTAAAATATTAATGTACATTGTGAAACATGTAAATTCTGCATGTTTGCACATTAAAATGATTTTATACGAATAAAGCTACAGGAAATTACAACATTGACTTTTTATGCCAATATTCCACAAATAAAATTCAATCCTGTATTATACACAGTAGATTAAAATGTTTCTTGTGCAATAAAATTGTAAAAAGAACTTGACAGTCCATGTATGGCTTTAAACAGTCATAAAAATGTCTGATATTTTGACTTGTTTACGTTCCATCTACAATGAAATAGTGTTCCTCGATTTCTGCAAGATGTTGTAGAATGTCAGAGCTACCTTTAGAGAGAGCAAAGTCATTTGCCTCTGCACATGAAATGGCATTCGTTTCTGTATTTTCATTATTATTATCATCATCATCATCATTATCATTATCACCTTTGTCATCACTGCCTACTAAAGACGACAAGTTTCCAGCTGACTGATTAGCCAATAAAATTATTTTGATCATTTACCGGTCGCATAGCAACGTTAAGGTGGTGCAATATTAAGATCGGTAGTCGCGTTTTGCAGGGGGTCGTTGAACTAAGTTAAATTAAAGAATAAAAACGCTCGGGAGGAATTTGTAATGGTCGTATAAGGCAGGGAGTCGCTTGTGAAAGGTGGTCGGATGGGCAGGTTAGACTGTATAATCAATATATTTAAATAGGTTGATGGCCAGTAGATCTTGAAATTCTGTAGTAAGGTATTTTTGCCTCTGATGGCCATATACAAAGTAATCGCTCTGAAATGGGCAGCATTAAAATTGGTAACAGTTGTCAAAATTGTTTTCTCTAACATTATTTTGGGAAGTTGCTGCATTGTTAAGCTTAGTTACAAAGTTCAGTTTTTTGAAGAGCTTAATTTGTTTTTTGTTCATATTTCAGCTTACCTACAACAGAAGTCTGAAATGTTCCAGCAGACACAACCCTACAGTAAAATAGATAGCCAGAACATTCAGTATTCTCAACAGTATGGCAAACCAGACAACACAAATATACCAGCCAACCAACCATACAGCAAACCAGTCTGTGACAGCATCCATTTCTCCCAGCCATACAGTAAACCAGTCTCCGAGAATATCAACAGCCAGTTCAAACTGGATAACATGCAAGGTAGTACTGTTACCAAGGCAACAGATACACCACAGAAAACTTCCCGGGCCATCAGGGGATCACCAAATAATTCAGGATACAGGTAATTAGAATAATTTTGTAATAATTGGAGTGGTAATTGGAGTGATTTGAAACTGCATTAAAGAAAATTAAGTTGAAAATCAAAAGTGACTGGGTGCATCAGATGAAGTAATTATATTGGGCTGGACTGGTTATACCCCTGAAATGAAGTTTGCGGGGTATAAAGGAGCCACCCGGTGGTCAGTCGGTCGGTCCGTTGCAATTTCTTTGTCCTCAGTATAACCTGAAAACTATTGGTTGGAATTCAATGCAACTTCATCCAATAGTCAAGCACAATGAGAGAAGGTGTGGTGTTTAAGAATCATAACTCTGTCTTCACCATTTGCACAGTTATTGCCCTTTGTTGGTTTTCCTTGTCTGGAGCATAACTTGAAAACTAATGGTTGGAATTCAATGCAACTTCATACAATGGTCAAGCACAATGACAGGAAATGCAATGTACAAGAACACAACTATCTTTAATCGCCCACAGCCATAACTCTATTTCAATTCTTTTACAAAGTATTTTGTTACTTATAACTTTTTCAGTTCCGAAGCAGTTTTGTGGGGGTCTTAATCACATTTAGTGATAGCTCTAGTTAAATTTTCTAACTTCAAACCATTCAATCTATCACTGATTCATGGTCATGGGTTCCAGACCTGGTACACACCAGTGGCAAACCATTACCATTTATGTGAGAATTTGGCAGTTCTTTACGGAGAATTGTAGTCTAGTGCTGGTCCTTCCAAGGAATGATTGTTAGATACACTTCCAACCCGAAGTGACTAACTGTTGGGTATTAAACTCAAACCAGTTACAGTTTTTATGCCCCCACAAAGTGGGAGCATATAGCGTTGCACTTGTCCGTCAGTCCGTATGACTGTACGATAATACGACCGTATGTCTATATGTACGTATGTCCCGAAATTTTGAGAACGCAACTCCTCTTCAACCGGATGGCAGATTTTGCTTAAACTTTCAGGGATGAACAACCTTAATGTGTAGATGATAGTAAAGGAAGGAATTTTTGCTGCGACCAAATTTAACGGAATTATTGCCCTTTGTTAATTTTTTCACTATATACCATAAAGTGAAATAAATTTGTGAACACAACTCCTCATAAACCAGATGGCAGATTTTGCTTAAACTTTCAGGGATGAACAACCTTGATGTGTAGATGATAGTAAAGGAAGGGTAATGTTTTTTACGGGACCTGACGCACCTTGGGTTTCTATACTTTAATCTGTAGTTAACTTTCATGTGTAACATTTTTTAAATTTTACCTGCTTACTTTAATATCAGCAACATGTAATTACTTGTGTATCTCTTTCTTCGTCTTCGCTAATGTGATTCCTCATAGTACATAAATATTTACAACATTTTTATGTCGACTATTCAAAGAATAAGGAGGTCTATTGTACTTGTGGCGTGGCTATCGGGTTAAAGTTTTAGGACAAGCTTCTCATTTTCACTATTTCTTCCCTTTCTACTGCAGATATTTGGTTCAAACTTGGCCGTAGACTGTGTCATTCCATCAAGGCTCATAACTCTGTTAAGCATTTTTATTAGTTATTCCCCTTTTAAGACTTTGAAAAAAAATTTAATTTCAGGCTTTTATTATACCTTCAAGCACTAAGAATAGTCGAGCGTGCTGTCCATCCAACAGCCCTTGTTTCAGTATAAAATATCTAATTTTGAAATAAAAGGACAGCTTGATAATATACAAAACACGTCAATTCATTTGCAACTACAGAAAAAAATTAATCCCTACCTAAATCTTACATACAGAATATACATGCTCTTGTTTATGACCACTTATGCATTGTGGGGGCATCCGTGTCCTATGGACACAGTTCTAGTTCTAATTGTGCCCCACTTCAAAGAATTGAGTCTATACTGCTTTACAAATGTATGTTTATCTATCAATATCATAAGAACTGGTAGGGATACAGACTTAATTTTGCTGTGATGCGTTGAGTAGAATAACCCTGTGGGTTTTTGGCTTTGTGTAAATTTTAACTGTCTATTTACAGTGATTATGACTCCAGTACGGGAACCCCTATGACCCCTTCAACTCCATTGAATGAGACACTGTCCCCAATAGAGCAGATATTTGGCCTCATGTCTTCTGGTGGGAAACAGTTATCTTCAAGAAGTAACTCACCATATGACTCAGACACAAGTGGGTTTAGCAGTGAAGGATCGGAGGCTGCACTCTTGGATATGATGGCAAGTAGAGAAATTAAATTACAGTGTAGTTGATTGATTGAATGAATGAATGATTGATTGATTGATGTGCTGGCTGGCAGGTTGGTTTAGGTTGATTAGTTGAGTGATTGATTGATTGATCAATTAATCATCTTTCTTGTTGTGCTGCTAAATTAGATTATTTCAAAAATCGTTGGCAGATTTTTTCTGATTTTAGTAATTGATTCATACTCATTTCAGGTCTTGGTCCCTTTATATTTGGAAGGTTGCATTTGTTTCATGTGCAGTGTTCATGGTAAAGAGTGTGCATATTTAACCCTGAACATGCTGAAATTTTGTAATGGATTTGCCCAGCTTTGAATTTGGAACAGTCCATTCAAAGTTTATGGGATTTCAATATCAAAATACAAAAATGGAGCTACCAACAGTATAGAGCCTGGTCAGACTGCACGGATGTGCAAGCTGACCTGGCTTTATACTGGTGGCAAAGGCTAATCACTTTCGGTTCCAGCATGTTAAGGGTTAAAGCCAAAATAAGAATTGTTTATTTTTCATAAAATTTGCAGAACACATTAAAGCTGAGTAACCGTGAAGCGAAATCTCCGATAACCGATTTGTCAAAGCAGCTCTACACCGCACAGCAGCAACAACAACAACACCAGCAGGCCGCGCTGCAACACCATGCCCAGCAACAACAGCAGAAACTCGCCCAGCACCAGCAACAACAACAACAATTGATACAGTACCAGGCACAGCAAGCACAGGCCCAACAAGCCAGTGCCCTCAGTAACGCACTTGCATTGCCGTCTTCAGAACAAGTCATGGGTAAGATGAAATAAGTATATGTATGACCGTGTGTATATACAGTTGGTGTAAAGAAAAACATTATCTACCATACTGAAATGCACTCATTTCATTGGTTGAGAGTGCTGCACATGCGAGCCTGCAAAAGTGATAAACCTCCCAAAAATGTAATACAAAGTTTTTCACTAGTGTTTTAATAGGATGGAATTGAGGAGAGTCATTGTTCCCATTCAATGGTAAGATTGCACTTAAAATGACTCGAAAGCACTAGTACATATGTGTATTATAGAAACATTGGACCAAATGATGGCAAACCAGGCAATTTTTCTGCTATCACTTTGTCAGTGGGAAGAGGCTGTATGAACGAATTAGAATAAAATGCTGTAACAATGATGAAAAGAAAAGCTCCCACCTCCACAGTATTTACTTAATAAATATGTGAGACCTCTGTTGTTTTACAGGGAACAGAATATCAGGACAGATACTACGTCCCTACATGATTGCCAATCTAGACCCGTATGCTATAGACAGAGCTGCCAGACTTCACCGCAGTGCCGCAGGTAATGGTGAGTTATTTAGTTGTTTGGAAAACAAGTGTTTGCATAACTTCCTTGTTGTCGTTGATTTTGTTGAACGATGGTCATAATAGATTTGATATGGTAAGGTACATTAATCCCTGTGTTTGGTTTAAATGATAAAATGATCTGGTAAGCAACCATATTTGTTTAAAGTTTTTGGATTTGGTTCTTTCTGGTTGTCTCGGGGGAAATAAGTCAAAGTAGATATTATTGTAAAGCTTTGTTGTAAGCGTCTTCGGTATTGCTGATGTTCGAGCATTTTGAACAACTTTTGTTGTTAACAAGGGAAATGAATAAAAATATCCTTGTGGAAGGAATTGAAATGTCAGTCACTAGTGTTAGTGGTGTCTCGTCATGTAAAATCTATGAAACTTGTGACTTGGTCACTACATTCTGTTTTATAAAAGGAAAATTGAGTCAATTTTGTATTCCAACTTGAATATCTAGTCATCTGTTGCAAACACTAAAATCTTAATAACTTCTGATTAAATCTGAATGTGTATTCTGTCAGTCATGACATCTTTACATTTAGAAGACTCTAAATCCTCTAAATTCCTGAAAATTGAAAAAATGCTTAATTTTTTTTAAAATATGTATTTTTAGTTTAACACTAAAGGGAACTTACCAGCAGAACTGGTGAAGGTTTGGCCTTTAATTCCATTATACATTCTTTGTTGTATGTCTATCCAGTATCAGTTATGTATTGATACAAATATTGTGTAGATGATTTTCATTATGCTAACTGCTAAAAGATTTTTTTATAATATGTGAATGTTACAGCTATGTGTGAGGCAAGTTGTACCTGGAGTGGTAAAATCCCACCCAAAAACTACAAGAGCCCAACTACATTCTCGTGTAAGGTGTTTGTCGGGGGTGTACCCTGGGATATTACTGAAGGTTTGTTCTTAACTGTGATGTGATATATTATACTATATTCCGTGAATTATGATTTTAGCACTGTAGCATGTTATATCGACCAATTTACCATTGTATGAAGTTTTGATGTTTATATTTAACCATAAGGGCTTAAGCGTAGTGTTGTAGTGAATTTAAAAAAAAAGAAGTCACTTTCTGTAAGAAAAATGAGCAAATTTTGAAACATTATGCAAAGCTACACATGGTAACATTAACTTTTAGTGTGTAAATTGCTCTCTGTATGGAGGAGTAGTTCAGGGGTAAGAGTGTTAGACCCCTTATTCAGATGTTGCTGGTTTGACTTGCACCACTATTAAGATTTTCCAGTAGCTTTTCACATTCAACACTTTTTTGCTTGTACTGGTATGAATCATTCTCCAGGAAGTTGTCATCAAGATTACTACAAATTGCAAAAACTTGAAAAACTACCATAAGTTTGTATAAATGCTTTTTTTTCTCTTGGATTGCATATTTCTATAGATGACCATAGTCACATGAAAAAGGGCACTGGGGTGTAGTTTTCAGTAATTGGCCAAAAATTTAAAAGAATTTCAGCTATGAAATAACAGTGAATTGAAAAAAGTGGTGATGTGCAGTGAAGCTTTACAATATAAAGAAAGTGAACCATGAGTGTAACGAGCAATGTCATGTAACACAGGTTCAGTACTTTTGTCTTGTGGTACAGTATTGCCCAGAATGTATATTGTAATATTCCAGTATACTTTGATACTCCTACTAATTGATAATAAATTATTTAATTGACAATTAATGGATAACTATTATTTTATCAAATCCATTAATTGATAACTGTTACTTAATTGTTAAACAAATTGACAGTTTTTTTTATTGAATTATTTAGCTGGTCTGCAGGCGGCCTTTGACAAGTTTGGTACTTTCAAAATAGAGTGGCCAGGACGTGACGGTATGTATTTAGTGTATATACAGGTGTGAGGTTTTTCTGATTTTTTGGTGGATTTCTGATTTTTTTTAAATCCCGGAGGGGTCCTGAGATTTGTGCGGATTGAGGAGAAAGTTTTTATGCGCCCACAAAGTGGGGAGCATATAGCATTGCCCTTGTCCGTCCGAACTTCTGTACGTCTGTCCGTATGTCCCGAAATCTTGTGAACGCAACTCCTCTTAAACCGGATGGCAGATTTTGCTTAAACTTCCAGGGATGAACAACCTTAATGTGTAGATGGAAGTAAACGAAGAAATTTTTGCTGCGACCAAATTTAACAGAATTATGGCCCTTTGTTGATTTTTTCACTATATACCATATAGAAATTTTGTGAATGCAACTCCTCTTAAACCGGATGGCAGATTTTGCTTAAACTTCCAGGGATGAACAGCTTTAATGTGTAGATGGTAGTTAAGGAAGGAATTTTTGCTGTGACCATATTTAACAGAATTATGGCCCTTTGTTGATTTTTTTCACTATATACCATATAGATAATTGAACATATAAATTTTACATTTGTAATTTAATTTAACATGTACATAAAGTTACCTGTAGATCATTTTAGGTATATGTACAGAAAAAATCTTACATACAGGATATACATGCTCTTGTTTATGAGCACTTATGCATAGTGGGGGCATCCGTGTCCTATGGACACAGTTCTAGTTAGGGAAGGGGTTGGGGTCTGCTAATGGACTGACTTACTCCCCGTTTGTTTGTTTTGGGGTTTAACGCCGATTTCAACATTTGTTATATCTTGGCGGTCAGTCCACCTAACCAGTTTTCCTGGATAACTAACCAGTAATTGCCAATTTCTCTGCAAGTGACTGACTACTGTTCCCACATGATCTACTCTTAATCAGCAGAGAAATTTTGCCCTGCCCAGGGGTCGAACCGACAACCGATGGATTACTAATCCAGTGCTTTACCTATTGAGCTAAGCGGGCGGAACAGGATAGCAGTTTTTAACTCAGAAGTGCTCCTCCAATCAGAGTTATTTCATCAAAATGGCTGCTTCCATGTTTGCAGATCATGGAAAAGACATGAAAAAATTAATTCTGGTTTTAGGAATGCTTTTAAATGGAACTCGATGGAGTTTGAAGTGGATGGACAGTTCATGAAAAATAAATGTTATCTGAGCTATGTTTTGCATAAATAAATGGGGGCAAGCCAAAGTAAGAAATATGTCTCTGGGGATAGTTTAGATTACCTAGGAATGTTTATTTTCATTTTTGAGCTGGGGGCTCTGCCTCTCTTGACATCCTCCCACCCTTGGGGGCACTGCCTCCTTGAGAACCCCCAGACCCCACTTCCATTTTCAGAATTTTTGTTTTTCCTATGAGTATTATGCTTGTATAAAAGAATTCATTACAATAAGGTAACACGTTTACTCTGCATTAATGCCTCAGTGTCTGTATGAAAAATATATTTTATAAAATTCCTTTTTACTAGGGATGTAAGTGAACGTTCGCACGTTCGAAAGTTCGGATCCGATGCTGAACGTTCGAATGTATTTTTGGCATTCGAATGTTAAGAAAAAAAATCTATCATTTTTGTTTTCATGGGAAAATGAAATCATGAAGTGTTGAAGAAGTAAGAAAGGCGTTATAATCAGGTGAATTCACACCTATTGTTGCTTTAACACCTCTGTTAACACGTCTGGTCAGACGACCGTAAACTTCCGTCATCTAATGTTGGTGACCTGTGCTTTAAGCAAGTGTCACCTACATCATCACGTGACATGCCTTTGTACTGAATGGAAAGGTACTGGTATGTCCGTGTCAGAGTGTCGAGTCTGTCGTCAAACTAGGAAACAGGAGGAAGAAATTAAATACACAGACGTGTCAGTCAGTTACTGGCACTAACCGCGATTTTACTTTATTGTGGCGCGATTTTCGGATTTATTTTATTCTCTCGCAAATTCTCTAACAGTTCACATCCGTAACGCTTATAATCAGTCAAAATGTCAACCATAACTTGGGCTTCATCTCAATTTCTTTTTCTTTTCGACCTTCTAAGTATAAATTTAAATCGAAAGGTGATTTACCCATTAAGGATACCGGATACCGAGAAATACACATTGTGTCAATGAATTGGAAACACTCGGATCTTATCGAGTTAACCATGTCGAGAAGCAATCTCCTGGCAGTGATCTCCCCTTCACTGTTAAACTTAGCTGGATTTCAGAAATTATTTTTATTCTTTTTTCTTCAGTTATTGGAATTGCATCGATTTAACGTGCTTGATGTAATGAAATTGAAAAAAAGTTTAACATTTTGTTTATTTACGTTCGACTATCATCACGTGACATGCCTTTGTACTGAATGGAAAGTAAACGCTGCATGGAGTTTGGCCCAGAAGTTCGTGAAAACACTGTGTAACTATTGAGTACGAGTGATTCGAACGTTCGAATGCAAAATGATCCGAACATTCGAATGCTAAAATGAACAAATTTTGCCATCCCTACTTTTTACATTTATATTTCACTTGAATTAGCTCTTTCTGAAAACAAAACAGGATACTATCTTAGTATCAAAACAAGGAGGAGAAAAAGGTAAATAGAAAAAATTGTGTAATTATTTCAGGGTATGTGTATCTCTTGTTTGAGTCAGAAAAGGCAGTGAGGAAGTTGTTACAGGAGTGTACACATGACTACAGCACAGGGGAATATTACTACAATATCTCGAGTCGTAGAATGAGGTCCAAAGAGGTAAGATGGCTTCTCTGCATGCCCTGGAATTCTTGTTGAAAATCACCAGATTTTCTGAAGTGATGCTAAGCTTTGCTGCTAAAAAAAAACACAAAAAAACATGGCAATTTGTGATGTCTCATTTTCATTAGGCTTCTTTGTCCCCAAATGGAGATACCCCACTTTTCTGTCTGTTCACCATTCCTTATCCATAACTTCCACATTGGTAGATAATAAGATTGATTTTGACAATAATAACATGACACAGTTGTTATCACAATGATTTTGACAATAATAACATGACACAGTTGTTATCAATATTGTGTTATTGGAAGAAATGCTCTTTACAAAATCTAAAGCAGAATTCTGGAGACATGCTGCAAATGTTATAAAACTCACATAAAATAGTTAAAGTCTTTGGCTATATCTAGTAGATATGTGCCATTTACAAGTGTAGTCAATACGTGATACCTCTAATGGCAACAGACTGAATAATTTTTTCATAGAATTGCATTATTCATTACTGTGATCACATATTTCATACAAGACTAGAAGGATGATTTTTATTTTACACTATAATTTGCTTCTGTGGCAGTTCAGCTGTACTTTAAAAATTCATACATGACAGGTTCAGGTGATCCCATGGATGATGAGTGACTCAAACTTTGTACGTCAACCTTCACAGAGGCTTGATGCCAACAAGACGGTGTTTGTTGGAGCGCTACATGGCATGATCTCAGCAGAAACACTCTCCGTCATTATGAATGATTTGTTTGGCAATGTGGTGTATTCTGGGATTGACTGTGATAAACACAAGTATCCTATTGGTAAATATCTTTGATTTAGGTTATGTTTTATCTGACAAGCTTTTAGAAGTCAGGATTCTGTGTTGGGTAAAAAAATAATACAATTTTGCAACATGATATAACATCTTTGAATTTGAAATTTAAAATTCTTTTAGTTCATAGCTTGTCAGTTGTATTGATTAGATTCACAAACAAGTCTGTACTTTGTGAAGGCAAATTAATTTTTCTTTTGGTTAGAAAATCAGAGATGTCAAAAGATACATAAATAGTTATTATAGTCACTTCGACAAGGTTGACTGTATCTTAGGGCCATTCCAATAAAACATATATCCACTTTCGTCTCTTCGACAAGGTTGACTGTATCATAGGGCCATTCCAATAAAACATATATTCACTTTCGTCTCTTTGACAAGGTTGACTGTATCATAGGGCCATTCCAATAAAACATATATCCACTTTCGTCTCTTCGACAAGGTTGACTGTATCTTAGGGCCATTCCAATAACTCATATATCCACTCCCAGAAAGGCATCTTTGTGGATTTCCTGCCTTTGAATATTAAACATGGTTACAGAAAATAATACTTAGGAAAAATGGTTAGTATTTATTAGTACGCATTAACCAGATAAAATTCAGGCTTATTGCTGTCATAAAAAAAATTTGTGTTTTATCAATGTGTAGTAAATAACACTTACTGACTTGGTGCTTGAAATATAATTTGTTTACTGACTAAAAATAATTTCTGCCCCTAATTTATACAACTTGACATTGCTTTAACAATATGTTGTTTCCTTTTATTTTTGGTCTGTGAGTATTTATTGAATGTTTTGTTTGGTCAATGGGTATTTACCAACCTTGAAAAGGTGATACAGACTGTTGGGGTGATGGTCAGAATTTTCATGCCTCCAGAAGGAGGCATATGGTTATTGAACTTTCTTGCATATTAGACAGAGTTTTCTATTCTTTACACCTGTGCTAGAAAAACCTTGCACCCTCCATGTGAGATACGTTGTGTGCTTTAAATGACGTCACTACATTATGAATGAAATTGTAAATTCATACGCTACTATATAAATACAGTGCAGAATAAAACTATTAGTTTTCGTTACTTTCTTCCAAATTTTAATCAGTGTGATATGCAAGAAACAGAATAAAACACTGGTTGCTGGTACAAGCGGGAGTATCCAGCTCTCTGGTAACTGCTTTGTCATAACTGGACAGAGCCTCGTTACCACCTAAAACAGTAACCCTTGAGCCGAATATTCCCGTCAGTACTGGCAGCCAGTGTAAGATTCATATAGTCTGTCCATCAGTCCATTCGAAAACTTTAACATTGGCCATAACTTCCTTATTAGTTAGTGGGTTTATTCCATATTTAGACACAGCACTCCTTTGGACAACACCTTCCCATTAACCTATGTTTATTTGACCTTGACCCCTGAATGACTGGTCCTCAGCTCAAAGGTCAAAGCACCACTTTGGGGGCATTGTCATCTTAAGTGAGAGTTCTTGTTATAATGGTAAAGTGTTCTTTTATGTTTCAGGCAGTGGCAGGGTGACATTCAGCAGCAGACGAAGCTATATGAAGGCAGTACAGGCAGCATTTGTTGAAATCAAAACTCCAAAGTTCACAAAGAAGGTACAAACTGCATCAACATTTCTGAATTAATTTTATTTGTAACTTTTGTAATTTGACCTTTTTATACGTCCATCAAAGACGGGAAGTATTATGGGATCACCCATGGTGGACAGTGTCCTGATGTTTGTCCGGAGCATAACTCCAAAGCTATCAAAGCTATTGACTTGAAACTTCATAGGTGGATAGATCTCATTGAGACAGAGTGCTGTGCTGCACAAGAACCATCACTCTGTACACCATGATTTTGGAGTTATTCCCCTTAGTTTAATTTTCGTACTTGACGTTTGTCTTGACCATACTCCTACATTATCAAAGCTGTTTACTTTAAACTTCCTAGATGGAAAGATGTTATTGAAACAAATTGCTCAATTGACGGGCGTATTTTACTCTGCTATGAGCGCTTTTTGTGTCGCCCTTTCGAAGAAAAGGTGATACATAGGGATCGTTTGTCCGGCGGTCCGTCGGTCCGTCACGAAAACTTAACGTTGGCTATAACTTTGCCATTTCTAAACATTATCTTATCAAACCTTTAAATTGAATTGCTTATGACAACAGGGTCGGGTTGATGCCAAAATTTCTAGGTCAAGGTCACATTTGACAGAGTTATGCCCCTTTTTATACATGGATTTGTCATGAAAACTTAACGTTGGGAATAACTTTGCCATTTCTTAACATTTCAACATCAAACTTTCAAATTATATTGCTTACAACAACAGGGTCATGATGATGCCAAAATGTGTAGGTCAAGGTCACAATTGACAGAGTTATGCCCCTTTTTGTACTTGGATTTTGTCATGAAAACTTAACATTGGCTATATCTATGCCATTTCTTAATGTTTCTTTATCAAACTTTCCAGTTGTAATGCTTACAATTGTATCACTTAAGACAACACCATTTCTCAAGGGCAGATAACCCTCAAATTTATTTTTGCAATGTTATGCCCCTTTTTCAAGTTAAAATTTCTTTGTTAACCTTTTTCTTTATGTCCATGTCTCAAAAAGTGTCAAGGATATTCCATTCAAACTTGGAATACTTGATCACCAGCAAGACCCCTGCAAAGATTGTTGGTACCCATGTCCCTGGGGTCACAGTTAGCCCCACCCCCAGGGGTCACTTGATTTTGCTTATACTTATATATAGGAAAAAAACTTCTTAAGCCTAGAAATAAAATATTAACTGACATGAGATGGGTAAGTACTCCCCCCCCAACGTCCCCTCTGCATGGTGACCCCCCCCACCCAACCAGTCACCCCCCCCCCCCCCCCCACCCCCCTGTGCCCAATTTTTTTTTTTTAAATTTTAAAACATAGGTACTTAACTCCCCATCCTACCTCAAACCCTTCCCCCCCCCCCCCCCCCCAAAAAAAAACCAAAAAAAAACCAGTCACCCCCCCCCCCCCCCCCCCCCCCCCCATTTTTTTTACGCACCCCCGGGCCGCAATTTTTTTTTTTTTTTTAATGGACTTGACTCCCCACCCACCCTCAAACCCCCCCCCCCCCCCCCCCGCAACCAGTCACCCCACCCCCATTTTTTTTACCCACCCCCGGGCCCAATTTTTTTTTTTTTTTAAATGTACTTGACTCCCCATCCACCCTCAAACGCCGCCGCCCCCCCCCCCCCCCCCCCCCCCCCCCCCCATTTTTTTTTACCCACCCCCGGGCCCAATTTTTTTTTTTTTTAAATGAACTTGACTCCCCATCCACCCTCAAACCCCCCAAACCAGTCACCCCCCCCCCCCCCCCCCCAGGGCCTTTTATTTTTTTTTAAATTTTAATACATAGGTACTTGACTCCCCATCCAATCACCAAACCATTCTGCCCTCCACTCCACTCCCCCCCCCCCCCCCCTCCCACCGGGTGTTTTTTTGTTTCTTTCTTTTTTTTTAAATACATAGGTACTTCACTTCCCATCACCCACACACACACACCCCACTATCGGGGCCCAAAAATTTTTTTATTTCTTTTATTACATAACTACTTGACCCAAATTTTTTTTTCATCTTGTATGACTAGGTACTTGCCCTGCCCCAGTCAAATTTTTTTCACTTGGGCCTCTTGTTTAACTTGGCTTATAATTAATTATCCAGCACTGAGAAAAGTGGAGCATGCTGTCTGTGAACAGGTAGTGTTGTACTTTGACTAGCATGCTGTCTTTTCCAGCAGGCTCTTGTTTACCTGTTTAGTTATTCTAACAGAGTACCCAAGGGCGACACAAGTGTTCCACCGAACACCCATCTAGTGTTTAGATTTTATTTAAAAAATTGTAATGTGTTAGTTATTGGTTATTATTGTGTCACTCATTTAATGTAGTTCATTGTCAGGTTGTTGTAAGGAAGAATTGGTATTTTTCACAAATTGTGGGAGATGCACTTTCAGGAAATGATGATTGTTGGCCTGCTTAACATAATGACAGAATAATAATAACATACTTTACTTTTCCCTGTTAGATTCTTATCTACCCCCTTTTTAGCTCACCTGTCACATAGTGACAGAGTGACCTTTTCTGATCACCTTTTGTCCGTCCGTCCGTCCGTCCACAATTAGTTCGTTAACACTCTAGTGGTCACATTTTTGCCTCAATTGTCATGAAACTTGGTCAGGATGTTTGTCTCATTAATATCTCGGACGAGTTCGAACATGAGTTATCAGGGTTGGAAAACTATGTCACAGAGCCCAAATATAGAAAAACCTTGTTAACACTCTAGAGGCTACTTTTTCAGACCAAATATCCTGGAAATGTGTCAGAAAGGTTCTATTGATGATTTGTAGCTCAAGTTCAAATATGGGTCATCTGGGTTCAAAAACTAGGTCACAGAGCCCAAAAATTAAAAATCTTGTTAACAGTCTAGAGGTTACATTTTTAGCCCAAATAATCTGGAAATTTGTCAGAAAGGTTGCTTTGACGATTTCTAGGTCAGGTTCAAATATGGGTCATCTGGGGTCAAAAACTAGGTCACAGAGCCCAAAAATAGAAAAATCTTGTTAACAGTCTAGAGGTTACATTTTCAGCCCAAATAATTTAGAAATTTGTCAGAAAGGTTGCTTTGACGATTTCTAGGTCAAGTTCAAATATGGGTCATCTGGGGTCAAAAACTAGGTCACAGAGCCCAAATATTGAAAAACCTTGTTAACACTCTAGAGGTAACATTTTTAGACCAAATAATCTGGAAATTTGTCAGGAATGTTGCTTCTATGATTTCTAGCTCAAGTTCGAATATGGGTCATCTGGGTTCAAAAACTAGGTCACAGAGCCCAAAAATAGAAAAATCTTGTTAACACTCTAGAGGTAACATTTTCAGCCCAAATAATCTGGAAATTTGTCAGAAAGGTTGCTTTGACGATTTCTAGGTCAAGTTCGAATATGGGTCATCTGGGGTCAAAAACTAGGTCACAGAGCCCAAATATTGAAAAACCTTGTTAACACTCTAGTGGTCACATTTTTAGACCAAATAATCCGGAAATTTGTCAGGAATGTTGCTTCTAATGATTTCTAGCTCAAGTTCGAATATGGGTCATCAGGGTTCAAAAACTAGGTCACAGAGCCCAAAAATAGAAAAATCTTGTTAACACTAGAGGTTACATTTTTAGCCCAAATAATCTGGAAATTTGTCAGAAAGGTTGCCTTAAGGATTTCTGGATCAAATTTGAAAATGGGTCATCTGGGGTCACAAACTAGGTCACAGAGCTCAAATATGGAAAAAACTTGTTAACACTCTAGAGGTAACATTTTAATTCCAAATAACCTGGAAAATTGTCAGAAAGCTTAATTCTATGGTTTCCAGCTCAAGTTTGAATATCGGTCATCTGGAGTCGAAAACTAGGTCACAGAGCCCAAATATCGAAAAACTTTGTAAACACTCCAGAGGCTACATTTTCAGTCCAAATGTCCTTGAAATTTGTCAGAAAGGTTGCTTTGATGATTTATAGCTCAGGTTTTGATATGGGTTATCTGGGGTCAAAAACTAGGTCACAGAGCCCAAATATTGAAAAACCTTGTTAACACTCTAGAGGTAACATTTTTAGACCAAATAATCTGGAAATTTGTCAGGAATGTTGCTTCTATGATTTCTAGCTCAGGTTCGAATATGGGTCATCTGGGTTCAAAAACTAGGTCACAGAGCCCAAAAATAGAAAAATCTTGTTAACACTCTAGAGGTAACATTTTCAGCCCAAATAATCTGGAAATTTGTCAGAAAGGTTGCTTTGACGATTTCTAGGTCAAGTTCAAATATGGGTCATCTGGGGTCAAAAACTAGGTCACAGAGCCCAAATATTGAAAAACCTTGTTAACACTCTAGTGGTCACATTTTTAGACCAAATAATCTGGAAATTTGTCAGGAATGTTGCTTCTATAATTTCTAGCTCAAGTTCGAATATGGGTCATCAGGGTTCAAAAACTAGGTCACAGAGCCCAAAAATAGAAAAATCTTGTTAACACTAGAGGTTACATTTTTAGCCCAAATAATCTGGAAATTTGTCAGAAAGGTTGCCTTAAGGATTTCTGGATCAAATTTGAAAATGGGTCATCTGGGGTCACAAACTAGGTCACAGAGCTCAAATATGGAAAAAAACTTGTTAACACTCTAGAGGTAACATTTTAATTCGAAATAACCTGGAAAATTGTCAGAAAGCTTAATTCTATGGTTTCCAGCTCAAGTTTGAATATCGGTCATCTGGAGTCGAAAACTAGGTCACAGAGCCCAAATATCGAAAAACTTTGTAAACACTCCAGAGGCTACATTTTCAGTCCAAATGTCCTTGAAATTTGTCAGAAAGGTTGCTTTGATGATTTATAGCTCAAGTTTGGATATGGGTTATCTGGGGTCAAAAACTAGGTCACAGAGCCTAAATATCGAAAAACCTTGTTAACACTCTAGAGGCTACTTTTTCAGTCCAAATATCCTGGAAACTTTTCAGAGAGATTGTTTCAATAATTTCTAGCTCAAGTTCGAATATGGGACATCTAGGTAAAAAAACTAGGTCATAGAGCCCAAATATGGAAAAACCTTGTTAACACTCAAGAGGTAACATTTTCAGTACAAATAACCTTGAAATTTGTCATAGAGATTGTTTCAATAATTTCTAGGTCAGGTTCGAATATGGGTCATCATTAACCAGGTCCATAGCAACTTTGTTAAAAGCAGTCATACTCAGGTGAGCGATACAGGGCCATCATGGCCCTCTTGTTAACGTTTATTTGTTAACCTCTTGTAGATTCTTCTTTAGATCTGTTAAACATTTGTTGCCCTATTCTTATTGACCCCTGTTAAACCTGTTGGCCTTACACAAAGTCTTATCTACCTGTGTTTAACCTTTGTTTGTTTACCTATTGCAGATCCTTACAGACCTCTATTTAACCTTAGTTTGTTGATTTGTTGCAGATTCAGATTGACCCCTACTTGGAGGACAGCATCTGCTCTATGTGTAGCTTACAGCCTGGCCCCTATTTCTGTAGGGATCTACAGTGCTTCAAGTATTTCTGCAGGACTTGTTGGTATTGGAAGCATGAGCCGGATGCCTTGAGGAACCATAAACCTCTCACTCGCAACAACAAAAGTCATGCAGGCCTTGCCCTTCTTTAAAGGTATATAATATTTACTCTGTTAAATGGCTAAATTGGGATTAATTCTGTCTTGTTAATATTCAGTTCAATTTTCTTTCATTGTATATAAAAGGGTTATTAGGATTCAGTAATTGTAAACCATTCTTTTGGCAATTCTGTTTTTAAGAATGATCAAATCTACCATCATACTGGATTTTATGATTTTATTACTGCTCATTATTATTTTTCAGGTTTTGACTTCAAACACATGGAAAACCACATGGCTGAGGATGTTTCCAGGCTCTGTAAAGGAGTTATGTAACTAACAAGGAGAGTTAGCTCTTTATTGAACTGTTGTAATGGGAACCAGGCATTTCTAGACAGGATATACTGGTGGAACCAGGTACATGCTGACACAATGATGCAGGAAACCAAGAAGGTTTATTTTCTGTAGAATGGACATAATATGCTGGGAACCAGACAGGTTCATTCATTTTTTTTTTTTTTTAATTCAGGAGGAAACCTTGAAGAATGTCTTTCATATGTTATATTTGTCTTTCATTTAGTAGAATTAGATCCATTTCAATTTTCTTGTTTATTGTTTTAAGCAGAGGTATTTAAAAAGTACTGAATATAGTGTTAAAATGTGCTACATTTGTTTGTTACATTTTATTTATTTTGTGAAAAACTATTAAGTAAATAAATTAAAAAAATGGAAAAAAATGAGGCAGAAAATATAGAGCAAAAAGTATTTTAGTTTTCATTTATCTTTCTTTATTCCATTAAATTTTGTACATGTAATTTATTTTTGTTCCGATGTTTGTTTTTGTACTAGGAATATGAATGTTCTCTTTCCTTATCTGTGTTTGTAACTTCTTAAACTAGCTTCTTGTTTGTTCTTTCCTGTAAACCAGCTTTTTGCTCTTTGCTTCTTCTTATGTTGTTCTTCACTTCTCAAACAAGCTTTATGTGTGTCGGTTACTTCTTAAATAAGTTTGTTTGTTCTTTTACTTTGTAAACTAACCTCATACGTGTTATCTACTTACTAAGCTAGCTTCTGTATACTGATATTCCAGCTTCTCCGGTGTGTTTTTCTTTCTTAAACCAGCTTTTGTTTGTTTTTCTCTTCTTAAATGTTACTTCTGTTGTATTTCTCTATTTCAGCCCTTTATTTTACTTAACACTTGAATTCTGTCTTTTTTTATATAATTGTTTGAACTAAAATCTACCCTAGTCCCCTAGTTTTTCTCTAAAGTCCAACATCTATATACATACATTATCATTACTTTCTATATCTCTTTAACTATATTCTCAACCCTTCTCTACTTCTCTAAGCTTTTATATTTTCTTACATTTCTTTTATTTAAGCCTTCTTTGTGTTTGTCCTTCCTAAACCTTCATATCCAAACTTGTGTGTGTTATGAATGAATATTTTTATTTTAAGTATGTAGATGTGTTGTTCGCGTCAGTGTTCTTGTCTACTTTTGATTTATATTTTTTCACTATCTTCATTTAGTGCTATTGAATTATATAATAGGTAATTATTTGAAATTATTGTAAATAATTTGAAACTTGTAAATTGGTTGTGACACCGGTGCTAAAGTGCTAATACCTGATTAGTAGAAAATTGTGTGTTGATTTTTGTTGTTGTTTGTTTATAAAATTCTATTTCAGTAATTAGATAAGAAATTCTGCAAGTGGTTACGATATTGTTGTCTTCCATTCGCTAGTGAAACTCAAATAGAAAATGATGCAAAGATTGACTCTGAAAATAAGCATATTTTATTTTTCTTGAAACGAGGTTCAGTTTTTATTTTACATGAAAGAAAGCCCTTCATTTTTAATCAGTGAATGAATTACAGATAAGTTTGTAATTGGCCTGCATAAAGACATGGTACATGTTTGATTTAAAAGATTTAAGATCTCTCAAATTTTTACAACAAAATCTGCATTTTCATATACACTGTTCTCTTATCTTTTACTCCATTATAATGTCACACTTAAAACTTTAATTAGATAGCTGGCATAATTTCATACAGTCGTTTGAATTTTAATTATTTCAATATTTTTCCTTGGTTAATTTAAGTCATGTTAGTAAATTTTTAAATTGTTATGGAGAACTTCACTTGGACAGTGGGAAAATCAGAGAAGTCCATGAGTGAACTGATTTCAATTTTCTCTATTGAAGATTTTGTGTGTTGCTATTTTAAATGCACAGTTCTCTGTATTGTATATTGTAAGGGGTTAGCTTAATTCCTAACTTTGCATTTTATACATGGAAAGAAGTTTTTTTTAAACATTTCTTTTTCATCTTCAAGATTTTAGACTATTTATTCAATAATCGCTTAAACCATTGAACATTTTCTAGAAAGTAAATCATTTAAATCATGAAATAGGCTTAAAATTTGTCCTCCATTTGAAGGTAGGATAGGTTAATTTTGGGATCATCCTTTGTCTGTAACACATAATGTCATGTCTTCAGAACAGTTTCCTTTCCTCCCATGATATGTATAGATTTTTCTCTGTGTTTTCAAGATTCAGGCTGTCAGTTTCTTGCTTGTTTTTTTTTTTACTTAAATTTTCATCAGACGTCCATTTTCCTCTTAATCTGATGTCTTGTTGAGTGGTTAAATACACTGACTTCAGATCCAGTAACCTCCCACTAATTGAAGACCATGGGCTTGATACCCACTACTGACCACAACAATTTGAGAGAAAGTTGGCATTTCCTTACTTTGTCATATAGTACTTGTCCTTTTTCAGAAATCAGTTACTTAAATTCATTGAACCAGTTCTCTGAAGCGTATTATTCTTTTATATTACTTTGGTTTCCCAGTAAGGTGAGTGATAAAGGGGCCATTGGCCCTTTTTCTGTGTACTATACTTGCGAATAGTGTCTGATTATTTTCTCTTTGGAAATATAAATCATGAGATACAGATTCATGTATGGTTTAAGAGGTTATTAAAACTGCCACATGCAGTCTGATTTTAGAATTTAAGTTGTTTTTTTTTGTACTATGTACTCTTTAACATTTATAAGGTCCTGATTTACTCTGCAGAAGGTTGTTTTTTTTTTAAAATCCATTTGATCTCTTTTTTAATAGTTTGATGGGCAGGGATAAGTTCTTTTAAAATGCTTTTTTTATTAGCAGAATATATTTCCAAACTACATTCATGTAAAACGATCCTTTTAAACAATATGATAACGAGAAAACATTTTACCTTTCTGTTCATGATAAATTTATAAAAACACAGGTAGTGTTTCGATTTAAATGTTTCTTTCCATTGTGTACTATATTCCGGGTGGAATATTCTTTTTTTTTTAATCTTTAGGGAGAATTTGAAATAGAATAAATACATACTATAGTTGTGGAGGTAATTAAAGGAACACGAGACATCCACAAAACTGCACATTATTATTTAGGATGCCTTTTTTCTCTTAAATATTTCAGCAATCTTTTAGACGCGTGTGGGTCATTAGACAAGGTCATTTACCATTACAGACTGTCTGCTGAAAGTTTCTCAAAAGATCTAGAATGGTTTCTTTTATTACAGCTGGACTGGTTTCTTTTATCAAAATGTAAATGGTGTTATCAGTTTAAAGGGAGAAAACTGTGGAAATAAACTGATGAATTAGATTTATGTGAATAAGTAATAATTACATGCTGTGTAGCTATTTTTACTTTTCAGATTTTACACAAACATTTAAAAGTGTTTTGACTGATGAAGAAAATTCCGTTTTAGATACAGTGAGTCAGTCAGATTTAAAACGAACAATTAAAAATGTGTGATAGAACAGGTTAATATATACATGTACAGGGATAAGTTCATATCTGTCATGTTAATGGTATCTCGTATCTTATAAGCAAAGACTGTTTGAAGTGGGAAGTGAATTTCAGTTGTATACTGTTCATATTTAAGCTGGACCTAAATTGTGTGTTCTTGACATCAGAGGACATTCACTTAATCTTTAATTTGTTAAAAACAGAGTCTGAAGTATTCGCATATGTTGTTATTCTAAAACAGATTTTCAAGGGAATTATTTCATTATGTGAACTATACCATTTACGTAACTTTAATCTGTATTGCCCATATTGTATAAAGTTTGAGCTTGACTAAAAACTTTGTCATCTGTGCTACAACAGTTAGATACCATGTGTGTGCTGACAGCTTATTCAGTCATTACTAGTAATTGTTTTTTGTTTAAATCCAGTGCTATTAATATTTATTTTCAATGCAACTGTACATATTTATATTTTTTTTCTTTCGAGTTTTGTCACTGCAAAAGTTTTGCACTGTTAGTTCAGCATAAGAAAAAAGGTTGAAAATAAAAGAATATTTTTCAGCCAAAAGTGTTCACTTGTTCCTCAGTTTCTGTTTGTGTAAAGTATTATGTAGGTAGAAAGGAAGATCTGCTACTGATGTTTTTATGCCCCCCCAAAGGTAGGCATATAGTTTTTGAAGTGTCTGTCCAGTCCGTCCGAAAACTTTTGGCAATAAATTTCTTATTAGTGAATTTACTTCATACTTGGACACAACACCGCTTTGGACAAGACCTTTCCACCGACCTATATCTGACCTTGACCCCTGAATGACCATCATCTTGAAGATCCAATTGTCCAGAAACTTAACATTGCCCGTAACTTCCTCATTAGTAAGTGGATTTACTTCATACTTAAACACAACACCCCTTTGGGCAAGACTTTCCCATTGCCATGTATTTATTTGTCCTTGACCCCTAAATGACCATCTTGAAGATCGAATAGTCCAAAAACTTCAACATTGGCCATAACTTCCTTATTAGTGGAATTACTTCATACTTGGACACAACGCCCTTTTGGACGAGACCTTCCCACCGACTTATTTGACCTTGACCCCTGAATGACCTTCACCTTGAAGATCGAATTGTCCATTGCCATAACTTCCTTATTAGTTAGTGGAATTACTTCATACTTGGACACAGCGCCCCTTTGGACAAGACCTTCCCACTGACTTATCAACAGAGAGAATTTAGAATTTGCAGTTTTTTTGTTTGGAGACTGAAGATTGGACAGCTTGGAACAAAACAATGTGGAAATAAGAGTTGGTGTGAATTTCTGGTTGCAACTGACAAGGTTTCTATCAGTTGAGGCCTAGTGTGTTTTGATTACGACTTAACAGCAGTTATTGTTACATTTGCTACCATTGTGGACAGTGATCAGACTACACAACCACCATGGTCTGCTCTGTTTGCTATATTCATTCCAGCAGTAACATCCTGAAAAAAGACCCTATATCTTGTTGATGTAATGTGTAAACTATCCATTACTAGTTCATAATTTATACGGTGCTAGTCTCAGGTTCGTACCTGACATATGGTGGTTACAGTCTGGTCTGTATGTCTACCTTCTGTTTGACAAAATGGTAAATAATTCTACAAGGCAACATTATAAATCTTTATTGTTATATCTATAAACGAGAACAGTAAGGCTACTTGTGAGAAATAATTGGTCCACATGTAGGCTAGGAGATTTGACCAAACGTCATTAATATTCATAAGTTAAATATGGACATTTTTCTAGCCATGAAAATGCAATCATTCGATGCTTAACTGATGTCAAATGTAAATTGTCACATATTTACATCAATGAAATATGGTATGAACTGTCTGTTAATACTGAATTTAGTGTACATGTCTAGATAAATAAGCCAGTTCTCGCTACGAATGAAATAGCATTTTACCACAGGAGCTTGAAATTGTATTTTAGTCATTCAAGTGTCGAAACTGTAAATCTAGCTTTTTCCTGTATATAAAAACACAGAATAGAAGCTATAAATACAGGTTCGACTCTAGAAGCACTAAAATACAATTTCAAGCTCCTGTGCATTTTAGAATGGCAATGTCACGACATTGTCATTTTCATGACTTGTAAGATTCATGCAACGATAAGTTACAATAGCACACGTGACCATCTTACGACCAAACATAACATTATGCATTATCACATTTGAGAGCAATATATGTTAAACACCAATACATTTTGGTGCACGTCTATTAAGAAGTTTTCACTCGTACTGTCAAGTGTTTTTAAAGCTGCAATAAACAAAATATTTTGTCACCGTTGATATAGTAACATTTTACATACATTCACACTGGCAACGGTCGTCGTCACAGTAGCTACTGTACATAAACACCACACAGTTTCTCTGACACCATTCCGCCATCCCAGTTACATGTTCCCAGCCATATCTTACCCCACACACCACACGCGCGGGAGCTCTACACTGTCCATAGGGACCTGGCCCGAAGGGTTCTATGTTCATTAGATACGGAACAGGCCGTATTATTACTATAGAACCGGGATTCGGATTGTTTTGGTCTTGTTCGTTATCTGATGTACTTGTTTCGCGCGCATTTCCTGAGTCAATTTCCGGAATCATAACATTTCCATCAGACACATCCACACCGTTTTCTACACCAACACTTTGTATAATATCAGTTTTTAAAATTTGTCCTTGAGAATTCAAAACACTTGTCGAAACATCCCCGGAATGAATAGCGGGAGTAGAGACACTTAAAATAACAGACGGTTCGTTTTCAGAAAGCAAACCGGCGCCTAGTCCTTCCTTATTTGCTCCGGTTATCACCAGATCACTTCTGATCCCAATATTCGAGAGGTCATTATTCATTCCCAACCCCATGTGATTATTTACATCACTAGCTCCTGTGAAGTCAAGAATACCTCCACTTTTTGACAACAAAGGAACGTTTCCTCGAGGGTTTATACCAAAATTTAAATCGGTCACTACTCCAGTGTTCTCAGCCGGGATTGCGACATCGTGTACATTTAATATATCTATAGTTTGACTGTGTTTCATGACATCTGGTATGATATGTGTAGGACCCGGTATGGCTTCTATAGCGCTTCCACCATCAACAACAAAGCCAGGTATATCTCCTATCATTATAGCTGTGTTGGTATTCTCTACCGGTGCCACAATGTCGCCTGTTCCAGGAACAATTTCAACATTTGGCTCCTCAACATTTATATCAGCTGCTGGAACACTCGTATCTAAATTTGGTACAGGGTTGTCTAAGTCTTGCGTATTGGCTTTAATCGCCAATGTATCCATTTTATCAGCTACCTTTGGTACTAGACTGTCTACCACTGGACCGTTGACAACAGTTCCATGATCATTTGGTTTGGACTGGTCACTGAATGGTACACTGATAACGTCGAAGACTTCTGGTCTGTTCATAGGTTTCGGCTCCCTATGGGGTACTTGATTCTCAGTGTTAACAATATCTATAGCAAGTATATCGTTGTCTGGGTTTGAGAAAGGACCAGAGTCACGTGACACATTATCTGGGTAGACACTTAACTCTTCTGCAATGAACTGTTTTTGGTCAGAGAATGGCTTAGTTATTCCTTTGATAAATAAAACCTTTGGTTTTGCGTTTGGTAAATTATTTTCTGACACTTCAGGATTTTTAGGAGATGTTTTTGTGTCTTGACTTTTCACAGAAAAAGGCATGTAAGGTGATTTAATTGAAGCTAATTTGAAAAATGAATATGGACTGAGATCATACAGGTTTTTGCTTTTGGGCAGATTGTCCATAAAACTTTTCCCCTTTGATGCATTCATTTGAATGGACGTCATTACAGCAAATGGATACTTATATAGGTAAGGTACCTGTAGACTGTAGGTAGACTGACCACTGAAGGGCGGTGAAATATTCTGGCTCAGTTTTGGAAAAGGGACCGACCATATCCATGGAAACTTCAAAACCTGCAAACAGCAGAATCAACAATATAAATCATGCAAAATTTACCATTTGAAATAACAAGGACTTATATCATTCCGTAATTCCTTTCCCAGGAAAAAATAACTCCAGTGTTTGATATATGCGATATAATGACAACATGGCACCAGAAGTTTCATTAATATAGCTATAGATTTTTCTGCCAAAACTCTCATTTGCTGAGCCCTTTTCATTGATACTGCATTACTTTTTGATTCATCTATGCATTATTCTAGAAAATACGTTGAGAAGATCAAAAACGTATTTTTAAAGCATTTATCCATTTGTAAGT
Organism: Cyclina sinensis; assembly: GCA_012932295.1. Lineage (NCBI taxonomy): Eukaryota > Metazoa > Mollusca > Bivalvia > Venerida > Veneridae > Cyclina > Cyclina sinensis. Next base: position 24,713,258 of record JAAONU010000010.1, read on the forward strand.
TTGGCTCTATGGAGTTATGGTATATTCGAAATAATTTTTCAGGTTTAACCTACTGGCTTTAGAATCGATGCTTTGAAGGCAGGTACTTCTGTTCCTTGTTTGTAAAATTTGTGACCGTAATAACCCGGTCCGGAAAACGGAAGTGCGTCTAACGCATGCGTCATGACTAGTATAAACAGGAAGTACAAAGCAAACATCATGGCTACAACTCAAAGAATTAGAACCTGAAAGTAAATATAAAAGATAGAAATTAATAGTAAGCGCGCTTGATTTTAATGACTGAAACAAAACACAAAAAACCATCCTTATCTACAGCATTTCTACAGTGACATTATCATAGTAAAGGACAACTTCTGTCAATAAGTTTCCCTTTGGCGAGATCTGGTGCAATCATCTTTTTCTTGTGTAAAGTAAGCGTAATGAACTGAATAGTCGGTTTTTCAATCTGGTAAATAATAATTGTCATCTTGGAAGAGAAGAATTTAAAAGAAAGAAAGAAAAGATCTTTTGCAGTAAACAAGTATTTAAGCCACGAACAATTGGGAAATATGACAAACCAATAGCTTTTGCAATGATACCAAATTGATCTTGAAAATTCAAAATTATTTTCGAGTGTCAAAATCCTACAAACTACCAAATCGTATGAATGCACGCTACCATGGCATACCGTCACCGACCCTGCGAGTTTAACAAGAGCAGCAGGGCCACCAGAGGTTAAGGATCAAAGGCCCATGAGTAACACGACTTGTGATTTAGGGGTCACGAGTTCAATTCCCCGCCCTTCCAAAACATTCGTACAACTAATCTTCATTCAGATAAGACTTTAAACCAAGATCGCATGCATCAGTGCAAAACTCTGATATCATGTAAAGGAATCAGATATGTCTCTGAAATGAGCTGCTTTCTGTATCTTGCCTCACATCCTAAAATAACAACCATTCGGTCATACAGACAACCGGTTCCGAGAATAAACAAGCTCAAGAAGTAAGCCTTTCACGTCTGGGGGTCGTCAACTCTTTAGCAGACGTGAAACTGTTCAGAGGTATAGAAACAAGGTAAGGTAAGCGTCCACCAACACAGATCCGCAAACATTGATCTTGATATACTATTCATATATTATTGCATATTAATTACTGTTCATATGATATTAAGTAGTAGGCACACGTGTTTCTTTTGTCAATTTGACAGAAATACCGTTGTTCTCACTGACGATAAACACGCATGCATTGATCTAGAAAGCGTGTTTAGCCTTCCCAGTTCAAGGTTTAATAACACGCGAGCGGCAGTAGATCATTTAAAATAGCCTCCTTTCAACTTTTCCTCGAGGGGCGGATCAGTGGTGCAGTGGTAATGTACCATGGCTTGAAATCCAGTGGTCACGAGTTCGATTCGCCTTTTACACTACAAAAGCACAAATTGTTTTATGGATAAGACGTAAAACCAAGATTCCATTTTCCAGTGTGTCACACTAAAAATAATCAGCAGTATTTGTGAACTGGACGCTTTCCGCATCTTTCACTTTACACCGCTACTTAAAGTAAATGACATCTTCTGAGGGCGTAGGTCAAATGAGAAATCGGTACCCACGATAAATAAACTCAGATATAGAAAATACATTTTTAATGGCCATATACAAACTTTCTTAACTTAATGATTTCTAAGATTATAAAGACGAACAAATATTTAGATAAGTAACTTGAATTTCTGGAGTGTGTGTTTGTGTTAAATACTTGGATTTATTAAGAAGGGATATTAATCGAAACGCAAAACATCCACTCTCACACTTGTGTACTTCTTGTCTTGCATAACGTATTTGGGGTAACGAGATTTATATCCCTTCCATGGATATCTTAACAAAATTCTAGCTTGGATCCGCATTCTTGTAAAAACGCGTCTTACTGAAGAGGTGAGTTAAATACGGCACTCTTTGACCCCTTGACACCACGTTCGAAACGTGAAACCGAGTTCTAATCACGTTACAGAAGAGACTCTGGAATTGCAAACTTTCTCTAACATGCCTTTTCAACCCATATCCAACCACAGGCAAGCGGTACCGTACCGACGAGAGAGAGAGAGAGAAATGGAGAGAGAGAGAGAGAGAGTGTATGTGTTCGTGTTCGTTGTTCGTTTATATGTGTGTGAACAGAGAACGACCATGGTAACAAAATGTTTTCATATTTTGTGACTAAGTTCTTTGGTTTCATTCAACTATATATGTCCTATTTTTCGCAAATAGTTCTATGCTTTAAACTCAAACAAAAAACAGTTAAACAAATACCGTCTCCTTTATGTAAAATATTGAATATTCGAGTCGAAAAAAAGAACTAAACAAAATAAATTAAAAAGAGATACTTACGCCACCAACAAGCCAGATTTATCCTTAGAAAGAGTCCATGTGATTTTTCACATTTAAACTCGCACCAAAAAGTTGTAAAGTTAAAAAAACTTTCAATGTAGACATATATTACACTGCTATTACGTACCGCTTTTAAATGCTATAATTAAAGTACTAGTTTGTAGACAGAAATTTAAGAATATAAGAAAATTATCTTACCGTCGTGGCTTTAGAGTGTGGTAATTCCTGAGTGAAACCAAACATGTAAGTGATTGAGAGATTATGATTATTATCTATTATTGTCAAAGCGCACAGTTTGTTACCAATCATAAGTAATAAAGATGTCCACTTTTATAGGTCACACGCGGTGTTTCGTTTCCTCTAATTAGTCGTATACTGTTAATAAAAAAGATATAACTCATGCAAGAACGTTGGATGCCAGATTTTGTGACAACGTGTGTCAATGTGTCGAAATAGATAGTATCTTACCAACTGGACATATCAGGGACTTGATTAGCAAGGTGAAAAACGCCGGTGACAGGTTCAAACCAGTTCTTCTGTTCAAACACGCGTACCCACGCTCTCTGGCTTGTAATGGAGAGCTGTAACCAGTCAAAGATAACGCTTTAAGTGCGTCCTTCATTGAATGACCTAAAGAAGATTAAGTGAAGGTGCTGGAAATTTGTACCGTGCACTGTTGCAAAGCACACAGAGATAATTACAACTATTCCGAAAACAAGTCCCAGTAAAATATCTCCAGCCCCTAGCACTGAAAGCTGACATCCGTCTGTCCACTTTCTAACTAACAGTCGACGGGGGACATCACATGATGATCGAATGATATCTAAGGAAAGGTAATTCCAACAACGAAATAGGCTTTAGGTTTTTTTCGATTTGTTTCCCTTTAAGTGATAAAACTCTTACTTGGCTGTTAAGAACAGTAATACGGTTAAGTTAACAATAAATTTGACACGTTGTGCACGATTAGACCAAGCGTGCACTTCGGTCTCACAGGTATTTGGGTTGTCTGTCACTTTTTAGATTTGTTTCTTTATGTTAAAACGAAAACGTTTGTAACAGTGAAAATGCGAGGAAAATTTTGAGTTGTCTAAATAAATTAATAACTTGTTTTGTCTTGTGTCTTTATTGTAATGATTAAGTGACAAATGTGTTAGTTATAAATATCAGAGACATCTGTAGTGTTATACTGTTCATTTTAAAAGTGTCATAAATTGAGTAACTTCAGATTTATTGTTTGTTTTGTTTATTTTTCTAAAATTAATGAGACCAGAAAACCATTTAGGTAAATAAATTAAATGAATTTATACTGGGCCATTTATTTGTCCTTGTCCGGTTGTATTTATCCTCGCCTCGGGCCCAGGTCAGTACAACAGGCTCCTCGAAATAACTTGACCAGTTTGAATCTGATTAATGCATTCTTCACTATGTTAAGGTTTAAGAATAGGAGAATCAACAAAATATATGTTGCTTTATTTTGTAAAAAAATAGCGTAAATTTAAAAGACAACATAAATATACCACAAATAAAAATACGACCAGAACACAAATGCAACACGACCAGAATACAAATGTAACACGACCAGAACACAAATGTAACACGACCAGAATACAAATGTAACACGACCAGAACACAAATGTAACACGACCAGAATACAAATGTAACACGACCAGAACACAAATCTAATACGACCAGAACACAAATGTAACACGACCAGAACACAAATGTAACACGACCAGAACAAAAATGTAACACGACCAGAACACAAATGTAACACGACCAGAACACAAATGTAACACGACCAGAATACAAATGTAACACGACCAGAACACAAATGTAACACGACCAGAACACAAATGTAAGACGACCAGAACACAAATGTAACACGACCAGAATACAAATGTAACACGACCAGAATACAAATGTAACACGACCAGAATACAAATGTAACACGACCAGAACACAAATGTAACACGACCAGAACACAAATGTAACACGACCAGAACACAAATGTAACACGACCAGAACACAAATCTAACACGACCAGAACACAAATCTAACACGACCAGATCACAAATGTAACACGACCAGAACACAAATGTAACACGACCAGAACACAAATGTAACACGACCAGAACACAAATGTAACACGACCAGAACACAAATGTAACACGACCAGAACACAAATGTAACACGACCAGAACACAAATGTAATATGACCAGAACACAAATCTAACACGACCAGAACACAAATCTAACACGACCAGAACACAAATCTAACACGACCAGATCACAAATGTAACACGACCAGAACACAAATGTAACACGACCAGAACACAAATGTAATACGACCAGAACACAAATGTAACACGACCAGAACACAAATCTAACACGACCAGAACACAAATCTAACACGACCAGATCACAAATGTAACACGACCAGAACACAAATGTAACACGACCAGAACACAAATGTAACACGACCAGAACACAAATGTAACACGACCAGAACACAAATGAAACCAGCTTTTCTCATTTAATTGATAAAATAGATAAAATATTAACGCAACTTTTCTCACCATCATTAATTGCAGAATGGCCAAAGAGAATCGCGAGCGTAGTGGGGACAACAAGTACAACACTGACTTAGATGGTCGTAAACGATCGTTTGCTGGCGAATAGGAACAGTTTGAAGGATGTGCAATACAACAGTCTTTAACGTGACAGATGCTCTAATGCTTGAAAACTCTCTGTTGTGTATAAAGAAGATTATGAATTCTGTCACCATTACCTACAGGTCCATGTATTAGTTTTGAAATACAGCCTATACTTATTTCATGACCAGGTCTGATGATTTCAAGCCTTTTTCATGCTTATCTCTGTTCTTGTAATTAATGTACTTAAAAGTTAAAACATTAAAACTGCACATTCTGTATTTGATAAATAGCTGAAAGGCTGAAATGGTTATTGTTAACGTTATCCATATTCAAGGCTGATTCCCCTATAAAAATCAAGTTGATGTCGTGGGAATAAAAACTATTCTTCTGACTCGGCATATATATGTAGCTAAAATAATGTTTATTTACAGACAGTATCGTCATAGAGCTATGCACTTCCTTCAGGTAGAAATTTTCAAAAATATTTGGAAGTGGATTGAAGAGTTGCACGTTTTCCCAATCTTTTATTTTGCAAGAAAATAATTCAGAATGTTTATCCCTAATCTCGTTGCGTTTTTTAATGGATGATTTCGTTTTGAAATGTCTTTACTCCTCCTACTTGTGTTTCCTCTTAAAGACTTTGGTGTATAGATATAACTCGGTGGCGGTGTTTTAAACTTTGACATCGAAATGTTCGTCTGAGACTTTGGAGTATTGTCACGTGGTTTTATATTTCGATACTTAAATGTTTGAAAAGTATTTGTGTGTGTTTCACTTTTTCTCCCAGTGCTTTCTGTATCTGATATGTGTTCATTCCTCAAAACACTATTACTATCTGTGTATGGTTGATAGGATACAATTACTTCTTTATGAAGTCGTCCGTCTCGGATCATTGGTAGTTCTGGTCTTAACTGTTTCTCTATTTTCTTTTTATTTACAGACTGTCTGTTATAAAACAGTTCTAAGATGGATATCGGCAGCAACTGGCTCTCACTTTTATTTGAAAATATATTGTGTTTCGGATGACCTACTTTTGTTGCTTTCCTTTTTGCCGATCTGTCAGTATTTGTTAATTGAAGTCTAGACAAACCATTATCAACCTTTGCTCTTTTCTTGTGGCTGGGTGCTGTATTAAACAGCTGGAAAGTATTCCCGGAATTTTCTGCCAGAAGTTTTTCTAGAAGGTCGCCCGAGGACACTTTTGATGGACGTTTTTGTGGACCAGTTTTCAAAGACCCACTTGCTTCTCCAACGCGATTATTTCTTTTGGAAATATTTGTTTGTGTCGGGCCGCCATGTTTCTCATATATTCTTAGTGACTCATGACGCTGTTCAATGTTACTCTGTTTCCGTTTGTTTTTATTTCCTTTCCTCTGAATCTCTCCATGCATCTCAGTAGGATTGTTCATGATATCAAACAGTCCAAAAGGATGAAAGTTTGTACTCTCATTCATTGCGGCGTCTTCTTTGACTTTTGTCTTCAGTTTAACAGATTGTAAAGATGGCCGCCTGTTCTCTTTGAGAGTAAATTTTGACTTGTTTGATACTGATTTTGAAGACGGCCGTTCGTTCTCTTTGGGTGTAAATTTCTTCTTGTTTGATACTGATTGTATTGGTAGTCGACTGTTCTCTATCGGTGTAAATATCGTCTTGTTTGATACTGTTTGTGAAGGTGTCTGTTTGTTCTCTTTGGGTGTAAATTTCTTCTTGTTTGATACTGATTGTATTGGTAGTCGCCTGTTCTCTATCGGTGTAAATATCGTCTTGTTTGTTACTGATTGTGAAGACGGCCGTTCGTTCTCATTGGGTGTAAATTTCTTCTTGTTTGATACTGATTGTATTTGTAGTCGCCTGTTCTCTATCGGTGTAAATATCGTCTTGTTTGTTACTGATTGTGAAGACGGCCGTTCGTTCTCTTTGGGTGTAAATTTCTTCTTGTTTGATACTGATTGTATTGGTAGTCGCCTGTTCTCTTTCGGTGTAAATATCGTCTTGTTTGATACTGATTGTGAAGGTGTCTGTTTGTTCTCTTTGGGTGTAAATTTCTTCTTGTTTGATTCTGATTGTGTTGGTTGGCGCCTGCTCTCTGTAGGTGTAACCTTTTCGTTATTTGATACTAATTTTGACAATAAACGTGTTTTAGCTGATTGGTCACTTTCAAAGTTTTTAATAATTATTGGTGGTAAAACAATGTCGGATTTTATTGTGTAACTAGGCAATTTGTCCATTCTTTCTTCATTAATTGTCTTTGCTTCAGGAATCAAGTTTGTTATTTCGGTGTTTTTGTTAACTGCATGTTCGACTACCATTTGTGCACTCGTGGGATCCAAAAGAGACATTACTTCTAAGTTTGTTTCGACGTTAATAGTTTCAATTCTATTATTCTGTGATTTTTCTGCAGTATTATTCTGAGACTCAACAGTGTGTACTAGGTCGTGTGTATAGGGCTGAAGTTTGATTTCTCTGTGCACTGAGGGTCCTTCAAGAAAGGTTTGATTGCTTTTGGTGACTGTTACAAGATTTTCTATTGGATGGCTTGTAAATGATGTTAAACTACTATTTAAATCTTTTATAAAATCATCCGCATCAATTAAGTGACCATTTGTTTGAGTAGGTGGGTTGTTGTTATCAACAAATTGTCTTTCTTTCGACTTCAAACTTTTCCTTTTGTTGTTTTGTTGTTTTCTCTTTCTCTGTTCTACAAAAGAGTGAACTAGAGAAATGTTTTTATTCTCAGTAAAATCCGTTTGCTTTGACTTTAGTTCGACTGTATTCCGAGATATTTCTATCCCAAGATCAGTATTATTCCGATTATTTACGGATATAAAACCTTCAGATTCTGAAACTTGTTTGCTTTTGCTTTCAGTTGTTTCTGTAGAAATAGTGTTATTTGGTGTACTGTGACTCATATTCAAATGAGCCTCTATATAGCCAGATCTATTTTTAGCTCCCTTCTCAAACGTGTCTTTTCTTTTTATTTTAACCTTTTCCCGTCCTTTTGTGAGCTTCTGTTTTGTTTCCTTTGTAGGATATTCTTTCCTTTCTAGCCGATCTTTCATTTTTCTATTTTTGTTTTTCAGTTGAAAATCAAAATCAGATTGTGTGTCTTGTGACACATTGTTCATAGAGGGTGCCTGTGTTCTTTTTACTCCATTCCCATCATTAATATTCTTTGTTGACATTTTCGGTATTGCTGTTACGGGTGTGTTTTCCTCCGGTGGCAAACGTATATCGAATGTCGCGTTCTGTGAAGTATTGTCCTTAGATAGTGCCTGTTTTGGTATCTTGGCCCCATTTTCAATATTTCTTGTTTTAGTTGACTCTCTTGATATTATCGAAGTAGGTGTGCTTTCATTCGGTGGCCAACCTGTATCGAATGTCGCGTCCTGTGAAGTATTGTCCTTAGATAGTGCCTGTTTTGGGATCTTTGCCCCATTTTCAATATTTCTTGTTTTAGTTGACTCTCTTGATATTATCGAAGTAGGTGTGCTTTCATTCGGTGGCCAACCTGTATCGAATGTCGCGTCCTGTGAAGTATTGTCCTTAGATAGTGCCTGTTTTGGGATCTTTGCCCCATTTTCAATATTTCTTGTTTTAGTTGACTCTCTTGATATTATCGAAGTAGGTGTGCTTTCATTCTCTTTAGTCGCTATCTCATTTTCCATCCATCTAATTACAAGTCCTTTTAACCTGTCCTGTATCTCCAAACTTGGAAGTTTTATATGTTTTCTTTTAAACGACGGTAGTTCAAGTCTTTTGAAAATGTGTTCAACTTCTTTGACTGGATCTGTTACATTAAGACTGCTTTCCTCTGTCGTTTGTATAAGGCGTTCTGCAGAAGGATTTCGTAAAAACGTTTGTGGTAAGTTTGAAGGATTTATGGACAATTCACGATTCATGGCTTTGATACGTTCTCGGATACTGTCCGGTATATTGACAAAGTGCTCGCTTGATTTCGGCACTGAGGAAGGTGACAATAACTGAGCAAACATGGTTTGGAACAGACCAACCGGTGTGTTGTTTGTCATTCTCTTAGTATCACTTTGTCCGAAGGCTCGAATCTCGTTATTGTTGCCTCTCTTGCTATTTGGCAACGATTCGAAAGCTATTTTAAAGGCATCAGAAACATTAGCTTCACTTCCAGAGATTGTATTCACTGAATAGGGAAATCTTTTTGCAGTCATTTTCTCAGACGAGGACCCAGTAAATGGTGAAATTCGAAAACCTTGTCGATCCGTATTTGATGCACTGATATTGTCATGTAAATTTGAATTGGCTGCAATAGGTGTCAGTGACGTCAATGACGGCTCTCCATTTATTAAGGTGTTGCTTATATTTTGAGAAGCTGCTAACAATGACGAATCTTTAATCTGTTTTAACGGAACCGTGTCGTTAGTATTTGTTGACTGTGACGTATTTTTATAAGTAAGGTGAGCAAATGGCAAAGCGTTTTCCACAGCAGTTTCATCACTAGACGAGTTTCCATTAGATTCTTGATGACCAGACTCTAGGTTAGAAGACGAGCTTTCATTGTTCGTCGTCAAGAGAGAAGGCCATGTTGAAAACAGACTTTGTCCAGTGTTTAGTGGAAAGTTTTGAAATAGATTGTTTGAAGGTTGCGACCATCCTAAACTATTTGGTCTGAAGAATGGAAATGCAGGAAGTCCACCGAGTAGGTTGTTTCTGTTTGGCCGAAGCCATAGCCCAGATCCTCCGGCAGGTGCTCCAATAAGGTTGGGCATTCTGTAATATTTGATAAATAACTGATTTACAATTATTGTAATATTAAAGAATTAATTCAAACCTGAAAAAGAAACAAAATAAAAACAAAAAACAACAAATGATTCATGAGCTATAAATGTAACGGAAATTACAGAAGAAAAAAGAAAAAAGAGATAGCAAATATGCAAAAGGAATACATAAACAGTAACGAACTTTTAATTTATAACAGACATTATGTTTATAATAAATTAAATGATGGTCTCGTGGCTACCAACGTGAGAATAGCTCATTTGCATTTAGCTGATGTATCATCAAGCTAGTAAAACCGTTGTAGATTTGTAGACACTGGTGTTGTATAAAGCGGTTTGAATATTGGAAATGATCGTAAGTAGCAAAATTGTAATACATATGCAATTCGTTTTTATTTTTGTAATACATATGCAGATCTTGTCATTTTTGCAAAACATATGCAGATCTTTTTATTTTTGTAATACATGTGCAATTCTTTCTATTTTTGTAATACATATGCAGATCTTGTCATTTTTGCAAAACATATGCAGATCTTTTTATTTTTGTAATACATATGCAGGTCTTGTTATTTTTGTAATACATATGCAGGTCTTGTTATTTTTGTAATACATATGCAGGTCTTGTTATTTTTGTAATACATATGCAGATCTTGTTATTTTTGTAAAACATATGCAGATCTTGTTATTTTTGTAATGCATAAACAGATCTTGTTATTTTTGTAATACATATGCAGGTCTTGTTATTTTTGTAATACATATGCAGATCTTGTTATTTTTGTAATGCATATGCAGATCTTGTTATTTTTGTAAAACATATGCAGATCTTTTTATTTTTGTAATACATGTGCAATTCTTTCTATTTTTGTAATACATATGCAGATCTTGTCATTTTTGCAAAACATATGCAGATCTTTTTATTTTTGTAATACATATGCAGGTCTTGTTATTTTTGTAATACATATGCAGATCTTGTTATTTTTGTAATACATATGCAGATCTTTTTATTTTTGTAATACATGTGCAATTCTTTCTATTTTTGTAATACATATGCAGATCTTGTCATTTTTGCAAAACATATGCAGATCTTTTTATTTTTGTAATACATATGCAGGTCTTGTTATTTTTGAAATACATATGCAGGTCTTGTTATTTTTGTAATACATATGCAGGTCTTGTTATTTTTGTAATACATATGCAGATCTTGTTATTTTTGTAAAACATATGCAGATCTTGTTATTTTTGTAATGCATATGCAGATCTTGTTATTTTTGTAATACATATGCAGGTCTTGTTATTTTTGTAATACATATGCAGATCTTGTTATTTTTGTAATGCATATGCAGATCTTGTTATTTTTGTAATGCATATGCAGATCTTGTTATTTTTGTAATACATATGCAGATCTTGTTATTTTTGTAATGCATATGCAGATCTTGTTATTTTTGTAATACATATGCAGGTCTTGTTATTTTTGTAATACATATGCAGATCTTGTTATTTTTGTAATGCATATGCAGATCTTGTTATTTTTGTAATACATATGCAGGTCTTTTTATTTTTGTAATACATGTGCAATTCTTTCTATTTTTGTAATACATATGCAGATCTTGTCATTTTTGCAAAACATATGCAGATCTTTTTATTTTTGTAATACATATGCAGGTCTTGTTATTTTTGTAATACATATGCAGATCTTGTTATTTTTGTAATACATATGCAGATCTTGTTATTTTTGTAATACATGTGCAATTCTTTCTATTTTTGTAATACATATGCAGATCTTGTCATTTTTGCAAAACATATGCAGATCTTGTTATTTTTGTAATGCATATGCAGATCTTGTTATTTTTGTAATACATATGCAGGTCTTGTTATTTTTGTAATACATATGCAGATCTTGTTATTTTTGTAATGCATATGCAGATCTTGTTATTTTTGTAATACATATGCAGGTCTTTTTATTTTTGTTATACATGTGCAGGTCTTGTTATTTTTGTAATACATATGCAGGTCTTGTTATTTTTGTAATGCATATGCAGGTCTTGTTATTTTTGTAATACATATGCAGATCTTGTTATTTTTGTAATACATATGCAGGTCTTGTTATTTTTGTAATACATATGCAGGTCTTGTTATTTTTGTAATACATATGCAGGTCTTGTTATTTTTGTAATACATATGCAGGTCTTGTTATTTTTGTAATGCATATGCAGGTCTTGTTATTTTTGTAATGCATATGCAGATCTTGTCATTTTTGCAAAACATATGCAGGTCTTGTTATTTTTGTAATACATATGCAGGTCTTGTTATTTTTGTAATGCATATGCAGGTCTTGTTATTTTTGTAATACATATGCAGATCTTGTTATTTTTGTATAGTTAATCGTTGTTGTTTTAGTAACTTTCACTTTGTAAGTGAAACTTGTCAAAGAGACAGCGTATTTGTAATGTTAGGCTTTCTATACCGTCATGATTTTACAAAATGAATGGCTGATTGGAACAGTAACTCTATGTTCTTGACACGATAATAATAACCTTAAAACAACGACATTTTTAAGGAAGAGGAAATCTGTGGCTATTGCAAAAATACCTGTTTATATGTGTTTATGGATTGTTTAGAACTTGAAAATGAATATTTCTTACCGAATACTCAGTGACCTGTGATCTTGCCCTTGTGCACATACTGTAATGGCCAGCCAAGTGGTAAGGACCTATAAAACAGAAGGCATATACATCATAAAAAAATTAAGGGGCGGATCAGTGGTCAAGTAGTTGTACCGGATTTTCTAGTTGTTTTGTCAGATGAAACGTTAAACCAAGGTCTCTTATGTCAAAGCTATACATGGAAGCATGTAGCATGTATAAGAACCATCTCTGGAACGGCAAGTTTTCTGTATCTTACGCAATCTCCATAAACCTCGTCGGTCATATGGGCAACCGGTAAGGAAGATAAAATTAATAACATTTAATAGCAAATGATCAAAGTTGACCGTGTCTTAGAGATACATGTATAATATCCAACGGACCTTAAAAAATAATCACAATTACGGTCGTAGATTAAGAAAGAAAAGGGGAAATAATTACTTAAAATCTTTTCGAGATTGAATCCACCGGTACACTCATTGCGAAGTGTCAATCTCATCTGCGATCCTTGTGTTTTCCAATATATTGTAAAACAACAAATGGCGACTAGCCTTGGTATATATGTCACAAGTAAAATTTCATTCAGATCTGACGTTAAGGAAATCTTTGTCAATGTATACCGATTAAAAAAAGGCCGCCCATAACTCTGTTACTAGAAGTCTGGAATAAACATGTTGACCACTAGACTTTCTTTTCTGGGGATTGAGACGACGAAGGCTAAATGAATGTTTAAAATTCAGCATATTGCCAAAAAGCAGTGCCTTGTGGGCGTTTTTTTTTTATACTACTGACATTGATGAAATATTACGTGAGCAGATGTTGCATATTAATGATTACTGTGGTATCAACTACATGTATTTCAGAGTCAGTAAATATTCCTTTATTGCATAATAATCGATATTTGATTTAACCAAAAAAAAAGAACGTTTAATATACCATGTTGTAAAGAAAGCATGCACGATTTTATGTCGATAAACTTGATAACAATTGGTCTTACTTGTTTCAAAATTTAAATAGGAGCTTTCAAGTGCTACCAAAACATTTTCTCTGACAAGTATTTCGAAAATGTTTAATATAGTCCAATATGGTAGGTCTTAATTACAAACGCCTCCTTTACAAAACAAAGCAGTTTAGGAAAAAAATCATAGATATTTGTAAGTTTTTTTTCATGTGTGGTTTATTGAGATATTGAGTCGGTCGGAAATATATTTCGTTCAACTTTCTTACAAACAAGTGAAATAACTACTAGTATAAAAAAACGGGAAGGAGTTAAGTTTTCTTATGTATTAGATTATGTAACTCTTTGCTCTAAGCCTGTTTTTATGTTGTAAATGATAAAACGGCAAATTATACATACACGAAAGTGAATATGAGAAAATTCAAACACAAAATATTCCCAATATGTCAATTTGTTTCACTAACCAAATTTAAATGATAATTTTAAAATGCAAGATAAAATTGCGAGCGGTTGACAAGAAAACAACACCAAAAAATCCAAAAGACACAATTAATGAAAAATATCCAGGTTTCAAACTCACTTGAAATATAGCCAGAAACAACATAAAGCAGAAGTTACACGCCATCAGGTAAGACTTTATGCGTAGGAACACCTTTGAACCATTATAAAACAGTTACCTATTCAAAAATCAGAATGTTATGTCGTAAACAATTCAGATTTGTGACAGCCTTTCTAACGACAATGAATATGTATTACGTGGTTTTCATAAAGATGCATTTACAATGCATACAGATAGGTTTAATCTACTTGAACCGTACAGTTTAATTAATCAGAGGAAAAACACGTTATTTATAAAACAAACACTTACATAACCACACCCTTAAAATAAGTAATAAAATAACTCTCAAAAATTGTAGAAAGTCAGTTTCACCTTTTTTCTTGTCTGTCAGAAATGTAAAACTAAATATTTAAGAACTATTACATGTATTGCACATGGCATACACTGCAAAAAATGTTCCAGTCTTTTGTGTGTGAAGTAAAAAGTAATAACACCTTACTTTTTTATATGAACACCCTACTTTTTTAACACTCACCTTACTTCTTGATACATATATCATACTTTTTTATATGAACACCCTACTTTTTTATACAAACACCGTACTTCTTGATATATAAGTCATTCTTTTTTATATGAACACCCTACTTTTTATACACACACCTTACTTCTTGATATATAAGTCATTCTTTTTTTATATGAACACCCTACTTTTTTATACACACACCTTACTTCTTGATATATAAGTCATTCTTTTTTATATGAACACCCTAATTTTTTATACACACACTTTACTTCTTGATATATAAGTAATTCTTTTTTATATGAACCCCCTATTTTTTATACACACATCGTACTTCTTGATACATATAACATACTTTTTTATATGATCACCCTAATTTTTAATACACACACCGTATTTCTTGATATACAAGTCATTCTTTTTTATATGAACACCCTACTTTTTTATACACACATCGTACTTCTTGATATATAAGTCATTCTTTTTTATATGAACACCCTATTTTTTATACACACATCGTACTTCTTGATATATAAGTAATTCTTTTTTATATGAACACCCTATTTTTTTATACACACACCGTATTTCTTGATATATAAGTCATTCTTTTTTATATGAACACCCTATTTTTTATACACACATCGTACTTCGTGATATATAAGTCATTCTTTTTTAAATGAACACCCTATTTTTTTATACACACACCGTATTTCTTGATATATAAGTCATTCTTTTTTATATGAACACCCTATTTTTTATACACACATCGTACTTCGTGATATATAAGTCATTCTTTTTTAAATGAACACCCTATTTTTTTATACACACATCGTACTTCTTGATATATAAGTCATTCCTTTTTATATGAACACCCTATTTTTTATATGAACACCCTATTTTTTATACACACATCGTACTTCTTGATATATAAGTCATTCT
The DNA here is from genome assembly GCA_012932295.1 of Cyclina sinensis. Classification (NCBI taxonomy): domain Eukaryota; kingdom Metazoa; phylum Mollusca; class Bivalvia; order Venerida; family Veneridae; genus Cyclina; species Cyclina sinensis. The sequence goes on from JAAONU010000010.1 coordinate 24,728,637, forward strand.
TTTTTAAATGAACACCCTATTTTTTTATACACACACCGTATTTCTTGATATATAAGTCATTCTTTTTTATATGAACACCCTATTTTTTATACACACATCGTACTTCTTGATATATAAGTCATTCTTTTTTATATGAACACCCTATTTTTTATACACACATCGTACTTCTTGATATATAAGTCATTCTTTTTTAAATGAACACCCTATTTTTTTATACACACACCGTATTTCTTGATATATAAGTCATTCTTTTTTATATGAACACCCTATTTTTTATACACACATCGTACTTCTTGATATATAAGTCATTCTTTTTTATATGAACACCCTATTTTTTATACACACATCGTACTTCTTGATATATAAGTCATTCTTTTTTATATGAACACCCTATTTTTTATACACACATCGTACTTCTTGATATATAAGTCATTCTTTTTTATATGAACACCCTATTTTTTATACACACATCGTACTTCTTGATATATAAGTCATTCTTTTTTAAATGAACACCCTATTTTTTTATACACACACCGTATTTCTTGATATATAAGTCATTCTTTTTTATATGAACACCCTATTTTTTATACACACATCGTACTTCTTGATATATAAGTCATTCTTTTTTATATGAAGACCCTATTTTTTATACACACATCGTACTTCTTGATATATAAGTCATTCTTTTTTATATGAACACCCTATTTTTTATACACACACCTTACTTCTTGATACATAAGTCATTCTTTTTTATATGAACACCCTATTTTTTTATACACACATCGTACTTCTTGATATATAAGTCATTCTTTTTTATATGAAGACCCTATTTTTTATACACACATCGTACTTCTTGATATATAAGTCATTCTTTTTTATATGAACACCCTATTTTTTATACACACATCGTACTTCTTGATATATAAGTCATTCTTTTTTATATGAACACCCTATTTTTTATACACACATCGTACTTCTTGATATATAAGTCATTCTTTTTTATATGAACCCCCTATTTTTTATACACACATCGTACTTCTTGATACATATATCATACTTTTTTATATGAACACCCTAATTTTTAATACACACACCGTATTTCTTGATATATAAGTCATTCTTTTTTATATGAACACTCTACTTTTTTATTCACACATCGCACTTCTTGATATATAAGTCATTCTTTTTTATATGAACACCCTATTTTTTATACACACATCGTACTTCTTGATATATAAGTAATTCTTTTTTATATGAACACCCTATTTTTTTATACACACACCGTACTTCTTGATATATAAGTAATTCTTTTTTATATGAACACCCTATTTTTTTATAAACACACCGTATTTCTTGATATATAAGTCATTCTTTTTTATATGAACACCCTATTTTTTATACACACATCGTACTTCTTGATATATAAGTCATTCTTTTTTATATGAACACCCTATTTTTTTATACACACACCGGATTTCTTGATATATAAGTCATTCTTTTTTTATATGAACACCCTATTTTTTATACACACATCGTACTTCTTGATATATAAGTCATTCTTTTTTATATGAACAACCTATTTTTTATACACACACCGTATTTCTTGATATATAAGTCATTCTTTTTTATATGAACACCCTATTTTTTATACACACATCGTACTTCTTGATATATAAGTCATTCTTTTTTATATGAACACCCTATTTTTTATACACACACCGTATTTCTTGATATATAAGTCATTCTTTTTTATATGAACACCCTATTTTTTATACACACATCGTACTTCTTGATATATAAGTCATTCTTTTTTATATGAACACCCTATTTTTTTATACACACACCGTATTTCTTGATATATAAGTCATTCTTTTTTATATGAACACCCTATTTTTTATACACACATCGTACTTCTTGATATATAAGTCATTCTTTTTTATATGAACACCCTATTTTTTATACACACATCGTACTTCTTGATATATAAGTCATTCTTTTTTATATGAATCCCCTATTTTTTATACACACATCGTACTTCTTGATACATATATCATACTTTTTTATCTGAACACCCTAATTTTTAATACACACACCGTATTTCTTGATATATAAGTCATTCTTTTTTATATGAACACCCTATTTTTTATACACACATCGTACTTCTTGATATATAAGTCATTCTTTTTTATATGAACACCCTATTTTTTTATACACACACCGTATTTCTTGATATATAAGTCATTCTTTTTTATATGAACACCCTATTTTTTATACACACATCGTAATTCTTGATATATAAGTCATACTTTTTTTATATGAACACCCTATTTTTTATACACACATCGTACTTCTTGATATATAAGTCATACTTTTTTATATGAACATCCTACTTTTTATACACACACCTTACTTCTTGATACATAAGTCATTCTTTTCTATATGAACACCCTATTTTTAATACACACACCGTATTTCTTGATATATAAGTCATACTTTTTTATATGAACATCCTACTTTTTATACACACACCTTACTTCTTGATACATAAGTCATTCTTTTCTATATGAACACCCTATTTTTTATACACATCGTACTTCTTGATACATAAGTCATAATTTTTTATAAGAACACCCTACTTTTTTTTATTATATACCTATAAATTTTCTTTCTAAAATACACACAAATCTAGAAGCGCAAATACGCTTCGACGGATAGAAAAATCCGTATTATGTTAGTGTCGAATACGGTACCATATATGGAAGTGCCGGACTATTTTTCTTGGTTGGCTCCCAGCCTTGTTGTGCGTGACGTAGTATTTGGAAGCGGGAACCGATACTACAGGCACCTTGCGGGGAATCCGTATCTATTTTTAGTAACGAAAACAAAAAAAACAACCCTTTTTTACACTCTTTTGAGTATTACACGTGTATACATGGCACGAAGTCAAAAATGAAATGTTATGGATGTCTAAATATTTTTGTAAAAGCCAAATATCTGAAGCGTACTTTTCAAAATGCAGGATTGTTTTTACAAGGCTTTAATAAAACTGAATGTTATTTCCTGTTAATGTTAAACTGTATAAACAAATGCCCGCCTGAACAACAAGACTGAAGAACAAATCAACATGTACAGATCAACATGTACAGATCAACATGTACAGATCAACATGTACAGATCAGCATGTACAGATCAGCATGTACAGATCAACATGTACAGATCAACATGTACAGATCAGCATGTACAGATCAACATGTACAGATCAACATGTACAGATCAGCATGTACAGATCAGCATGTACAGATCAACATGTACAGATCAACATGTACAGATCAACATGTACAGATCAACATGTACAGATCAGCATGTACAGATCAACATGTACAGATCAGCATGTACAGATCAGCATGTACAGATCAACATGTACAGATCAGCATGTACAGGTCAGCATGTATAGGTCAACATGTACAGATCAGCATGTACAGATCAACATGTACAGGTCAGCATGTACAGATCAATATGTACAGATCAACATGTACATATCAGCATGTACAGATCAACATGTACAGATCAACATGTACAGGTCAGCATGTACAGGTCAGCATGTATAGATCAACATGTACAGGTCAGCATGTACAGAAAAATGTCTTAAATAGTAGGACAACAAAAGAGACAAGTAATCTATTTATATTTCTGTATTTTTCAGTCTAGTAAATAATACATATTAACTTCTCAAACATTAGTTTTGAATGAATATCATGGTATATTTTTACATATTTTCTTTGCAATAAAATGCTATTCTTTTTATAGTTATATTTAAGAAAACATGTTTAAATAAATGAACGTATAAGTTTGCTACTCCTCTTCAGTGTCCATGCTTTGTCTAAGCGGGGTGTACAAGAAGAATTAAAAGGGTCAAGGTCAAATTGTGATGCCACTTGAAGGAGGCTCGCTCGCGATCTGCAAATACATTGCCAGATAAATGAACTTAAGGTTTTTGTTTCGAAGTTAAATGATATTTCGAGCAGAGGTCAAGTAAAAATGATTAAATGTTTGTCTTGATTTTACTGAGCTTACATTACCATCAATTGTATATTCCTGTCATTTGTTCTAATGCAGCTGAAATACATCACTAAATGTATGTACATGTCATGGCATCTGGTAAGATCACTTTGTCAAAGGTCAAGGTCATACTAAGAGATGTTCTTAGCACTTGGAACTTTCTTCTTTTATTATTCTAGAAAAAAAGTTACGTATGCATAAGAGTAATGTATACATTGTTAAGGAATGGTTATATAAACAGAGCTAAGAAATGGTATTGAATACAGTGCTTGGAAATGTAAATAAGGCTAAAAATAGTTTTGTAGTGTTTGTTGTCACTTGAGTTTACATAGACTTATATAGGAAATTTTTTTTAAAAATCTTCTTGTCAGAAACCATAAGGCATAGAGTTTAAATGTTTAGTGTGTATGATTGTCTAGTGGACCTCTACCAAGTTTATACAAATCATGGCCTCTGGATCGATATCCGCCCCGCCCCAGGGGTCACTTGACCTAACATAGAATTATATAGGAATTTTTAAAAAAAAATCTTGTTTCTGAAACCACAAGGCCTAGAGCTTATATATTTAGTTGATATCATCTAGCGAACCTCTGCCAAAGTTATATAAATCATGGCTGTAGGGTCAGAATTGGTCTGAGCTTAGGGGTCACATGACATCGACTTATATAGGAAAAACAAAAGTTTATGTGAGAAACCATTAGGCCTAGGATTTAGATATTTTTTTCTACATTGTCTAGTGGACCTCTGGCAAGTTTATACAAATCATTGTCCCTGGATCAATATTGGCCCTGCCCCAGTGATCACTTGGTTTTACATTGAGTTATATAGGATAAAGTTTTAAAGAAAGTGAAAGGCCTTGAGCTTAGATACATATGGTTCAGCATTTCCCAGTTAATAAGATGGGCTTTGGAATATCTTGGCCCTCACCAGGGTACACAGCCCACACACCTAACCTGGGTACCCCAATTTCCGAAAGAAATATCAATGGATGGGGTACGAAGGTACCTAACATTCACCCATTTTTGTCTTTGACCTTTATGCGACAAACTGACCTATTTCCTTGTTTTTTGAAGCTACATCAATGAAATTTTAACTTTTTGTATACATTTGCATGCCGACTTCAGTTTGACCTTAGCTGACCTTGACATTCTGACCCACTTCCGTGTTTTTGAAGATATGTGTTTGAAATTTTAACTATTTGTATAAGTTTGCAAACAGACTTCAAATTTGACTTCGATTTACCTAGAACACTTGACCTTCTTTCTTGGTTTAGAAAGTTTTTGATATCTAATGTGGTATTTGAACTGCCATTATGCCATTTGACACACCCCTTAGGTGTCACCCTCTACCTGGCCCCCTAATCCACCAGTTGTTTGCTAGTTTCTTTTCAGGTGAGCGACGAAGGATAATCTGGTCCTCTTGTTTTGATATAGGAGAGGATTTAGCTTAAATTTGGCTAGAATATATTGTGTTAAAGACATTATTCTAAAACTTTTACATCTGAATTTTATTGTACGAATTTCTAATTACAATTTTATGTTTTATCTAACTGTAATATCTCTGTCTTCGTCTTAAAATAATAACAATTGTCAATTTCCCCAAAAATAAATCAGTATCAACGTCATTTAATCGATATTACAAAACGTATGACAAATATTTTCTTTAAATACAAGAAGGTTCTTCTAAAAATTCATAGATACTCACAATAATAAGACAGTTAAAATACAATAAACTGTTCAAGAACAATACATCAAACAAATCACATATACATGACATAGAAAAGTGACACAAAAGCAAAGATTGTTCCTAATAAGAAGGGATCATTTTCTATTGTGTCAACATTTTCACACACGCCACATGCCTCAGAAGACGGCAGCAGTAACTTTATACACGTGTAGTCTTTCTCTTTCTTCAAGTCAAGACCTGGAACATTAGTAAGCTGATAAACCACAGAACATTCTTGCATATCAGACAGGATTTTCTACTGTTTACACCGGTGCTAGAAAACTCACCTTATACCCTATGACAATTCGCGTGCTTTAAAATGACTTCATTTCAGCGCATTTTATGAATGAATTACGTCTTCAATTCATTATCATAGAATGGGTTTTTTAATTCATTATCACAGAATGAGTATTTTCAATTCGTTATCACAGAATGAGTATTTTCAATTCGTTATCACAAAACGAGTATTTTCAATTCATTATCATAGAACAAGTATTAATAACCCTTTAACATAGAATGAGTATTTCCAATTCATTATCATAAAATGAGTATTTTCAATTCATTTTCATAGAACGAGTTTTTCAAAGCATTAACATAGAATGAGTATTTTCAATTCATTATCATAGAACGATTATTTTCAATTCATTAACATAGAATGAGTATTTTCAATTCATTATAATAGAATGAGTATTTTCAATTCATTATCATAGAACGATTATTTTCAATTCATTAACATAGAATGAGTATTTTCAATTCATTAACATAGAATGAGTATTTTCAATTCATTATCATAGAATGAGTAATTTCAATTCATTATCATAGAACGAGTAATATCAATTTATTATCATTGAATGAGTATTTTCAATTCATTATCATTTAACGAGTATTAATAATCCTTTAATATAGAAAAAGTAATATCAATCCATTATCTTGGAAAGAGTATTACCAATTCATTAACATAGAATGTGTATTATCAATCTATAATACAATAATTATTCATTAAAATGAAGCCCTTACTTGAAGCGTCATAATTTATTTAAGTAAACGCACTTGTTCCAGTTAATTCCTGTGTTAATACAGGTTTGTCAGATGGCGACTTGCCCATGGTTTTCAAATTCAATGTCTGAAACACTATTTAGGTGTCTGATAAGGACATCTTAAGACAATAATGGCAATACATACCATAAAGACCACTTAAGAAACAGAAAAGATTATTTAACCCAAGTTATATACATATATACAGTTGCTCAAAACATGACAAGATCTTGCTCGTTGTCACTCAGGCATTCCGGGTGCCATTCATGTATCTCATTTGCATAGTGTCCGCCAATCCTATGCGGCTCAGTAACACCACGAACACCAAATCCGTCCTGGGCGTGTCCATCTACTACAAATGGACCATTCCTGTTTACCGTGTTGACAGTGTACGGTGCTACGACGCCAACACCCCCGTTATGAGTGACATGATTAAGAGGTGACTGCCCACCGTTTGAAAGATTCCTGGCATGTTTAGAAGGTTCAACGATAAAAGGGCCGGTGCTTCTTGTGGTTGTGTTTGACTCTGGGTAAATATCCGTGTTGTTGTCATAGAAACTTCTGTCTGCGTAGGACTCGTGCCATCCATTCTTGTTATAGATAGACACATTAGGTCTCGGAATGGTCATTGAATTGCTCGGACTATGCGACTGTTGGAGTGTTCCGACCTGTAAATGGGCGGGGCCATTAGTCATATGTGGGGCCTGTTCCATTCTCAAATGCAGGTTATTTACCATTTCTTCTTCCGCGGCAACCATCTGTTTGTTAGCCAGGATGTTTGTCCTTGTCAACGAAATATCTCGTTTAATTACCCTAAAATACAGGAAATCGTACACATAAAGTAACATGCTTTATAAATCAAGGACTGAAGGAGAATGACACGAAACAAAACATAAAACAATTATAAACAAGAATGGAATTGTAATGATTTGCATGTCCATTATGAAGAAACAAAGAACAATATTGGTGTTTATCATTTGCTCTCACTATCACTGCTTTACTTATAAACAGCTGACTCATCATTCATTTAAAAACACTTTAATGTCATTATAAGTTTTCAAAGTTACCAATCATTCACTGAAAGGCCTGAAAACAATGCGTTTATGTGTTAATCAGTGAAAATTTCCCCTTGCTTCCTGGTTTTACTGACTTCTCTGATACAAGTATATAAACATGTTCTTTGTGACATGGTTATTATTCTGATGACAAATTCACAATAAATGGTCGCCCGCCCAGGGAGTTCAGCTTCTTAAGAGCCTTACATGCAAGTGAGTAAAAATCAACGTGAAATTCGTGCTAATTGCGCTAACTTCTGATAACCAGTACAACCAAATGTCGATACATACTTTCTTCGCTTGGTCTTAAAGATGCAAGCAATAAGAAGGGCAAATAGGGCCGCCACCAGGATCCCTGCAATCTGTAGTGGAACATAGATGTCTTCCTCTGAAACGAAATGAATAATACCACGGTGATGTTGTTGGTCGTGATTTTATAACGACGACGATGATGACGATTATGATGATGATAATGGTGATGTTGATGTTGCTGTTGATTGTTGTGGGACATTGCTGATAATGACATTTTACGATGATTGTGATAACGATGATGATAATGGTAGTTGTTTTGATGTTGGCAAAAATGATGATGATGATTGACAGAAATAACGACTAGACACTTCATGATGATAGCGATGATAATAATTCTTGTTGTTGTGACGATGATGATCAGGATAACTTCACCATTTTAATGTTCATAATGATGCTAATGACGACAATAATGACAATTCACTGTAAGATTAAGATACTGTTGCTGCTGCCGCTGATCACGATGACGACTTAACTCTTGTTAATGATGAAGATGATACTCTTGAAAGATCAAGTATATAGTTTTATTTCACGAAAGACAGGTGCACTGGTTTCCAGGTTAAATATATGCAAAATGTGAGTTAATGTTATTCTGTGCTATAAAATTCATTGCAATGAAATTGTCATTAAAAAGCCATGATAGAATTACGAAACACCTAATTAATAAAAAATCATATGTTAACTTATAATCCCATTGAGAGTTTTGTTTGACGTTTTTCTCTTAAAATTTCTTAAGGTCAAGTACATCTAATTTAATGAACGGCCGCTATCATTTTAAATTTGCAGTTCTTCGTTAACAAATGGTACGTTTTCTTTTACTTAGATCTAAGTGAAAATTTTATATTTTTTGAAACTAGACCAGTTCTTTATACTCTAAACTGGCATTTTTTTCACAGGGATTGTGCAGATAGAAACAGAGATCTTACTGATCATATAGCTAAGAAGTCCAACTAATCAGACCTGTCACAGTGACATCGAGCAATTTTTTTATAGGCGATGTCTTTTTCTTAGTCGTAACTGTTTGATAATAACAAAAAGAAAACAACAAAAAAACATGTCAACGCGAATTTATCAAACAGCTAAGAGGTGGCATATTTCTGCCATAAGAAATTCTGTTAACGTTCGCAAACGTGTTTGTTCTAGTAAAATAATGGTGGGGTTGCGTTTAGTCGCTCTGACGTCATCAGCAATTATCTCCGTAACTTGTCACTGAGTTCTTAAGTTGATGGTATTCGATGAAAGTATTTACCTTGTTTGGGTTCGTCGACAACTATAGTAGGATTAACTTCAACATGGTCCTCGTGTTCTACCCCCTTGTGTTCCTTCTGGTCTGTAAATACCAAGGAACAGTTTAATATGCTGTTAACTTTGTTTCATTCAAATCGTTATCATCAACTGTTTTCATACTGTATATTGATCTGTTATACTCAGTTAGTGGCTCTTGCTTGATACCGGTGTCATGTAATTCCAATCAGTTGTTAATTAGTAATTTACAAGATTTGACATCACTTTAAGCAGCGTGACATTTGAACCAGGAACCTTAGCAAAAAGACAAAGCAATACTTCTTAATAATCTCTTCTTAACATCGAACCATATCGTATAACACATAATCTTAAAGTAAACAACCATTTTTTCTTCTTTGCTTATGTTTACTCCCGATATAGCCTGCATAACTGCATGATACGTCAGTTATTGCACGGCGCCCTTGTTCTAACCATGACGTCACTACCTTACACTGAGGTATAAAATATTTACGGCATTTTTTTCGCGATTATCCTGCCTACTCGAACCTCTAGTCCTCGTGCTAGTATAAACCGTAAATTCTCGAAAACTCAAGCAGTAAATATAACATAAAGGCCAAATAACGTAATAATCTGCGGAACATTTGTTTAAGAAATAAACAAAATTATTGGACATTTACTCACACGTAAGTTCTATCTCCACGTCAATCGGAATATCCGCCTGGAACTGTTGGGGAACTTCAATAACTGTTCCATTACACCGCCCTGTGTAAACAAATCAGGACAAAAGTAATGGTAAATTATATAATATTGATAATACAAAATAAAGTCTATAGTAAAAGTCTGTGTCTTAAAAGGGATAAGAAGGGACCAACGTAGAGGTGTTTTAGAAATTTATCAGGTTTTCTTTTCGCCTGAATTCTTACTGTCAGATTTCCAGTTCCCTTTGAGAACTACAATGTGACAATATCTGAAGATGGTTTCGATCCTATTACTATGGCTATATTTGAAGTCAGTTGTAAGAAACTTAAAGGCAGTACTACTTCGAGGATCATGTTTTGCCATTCAGTTCTTTAAAAAAAATGTTTTATTTTGTTTAGTTGGGAAATGCAAAAAAGACAGATACAGAGGTAGATAAACATCAAATTATTATTGCCGCGAACTCAAGTAAGTTTTCTAGAACGAGCGGTAGGCAAATGTGATGTAAACACGAAATGAAGTGAAATGATACGATTTCTTGAGGCAATTAGATAACAGTTATTTATTTTTTACATTTCATAAAATTTTCTTACAGGCAGAAGAACGCCTTGGTCTACACTGAATTGTCAAAGACGGATCCATCCAAAATTCTTCAGAAGTGAGCTCCCTTTGTGGTTCGACGCATGCGCATTTCCCGTTGACGCACGTGCCTGGGTATTCGCAGTCTTCGTTTGCTCGGCAGCTTTCGCCGATGTACCGGGTTTTTGTAACACGACACCTGCCATCGATTGTTGGAGAGAAAAACTGATCACATTTGCATATCCCCGTAGTGCATGTCGCGAAAGGAGATAAACATGTTTCTATTCTTCTGTCACACGTTTCTCCAGTTTTTACCGCTGAAAAAGAATCACAGCCACAGTAAATAAATTGGATCATATGACAGATCAGATATGAAGATATGACTCTAAATTTTACATTCCTTAAATAAAAACAATAAATTCGATATTCCAAAGGCAGCAAATCGTTTCAACAATTTCAATTGATCGATTTATCTATGCATTCTCCGACCGACCGACTGAGCAACTCAAACTATACTACCTGGCAAACACTGGAGTCTATCCTCGCTGGGTACAAAACCCACTTGACAAAGACAAACAAAACCATCGCAAGAATTGGGTCTACATCTAGCGTTACCTGAAAATACATGTAACAATATTTTTAAAGTACAAAATCAGCAATCAAAGCAGTTTCACAGAACATACCTTAAATAAAAAAGTGATATTTAGAATCTAGCTAATTACACGTACTTGAAAATGAATTTGAAAAGAAGTTCTGTCTTCTTTTTCTGCAAGAAGTTTGCTTAAATCTTATCAACAAGTGTAAAGAATTTCAAAAAAAAAATCGTGTCATTTTCACTGTGTAGTCGTCAACTGTAAACATACGATCACACTTCTATATTGAAGATTAATTAGCTTATTAAAATTGGATGTGAAGTTGGCGGCTTGGTGGCCTAGCGGCCTGAAGTTAGCGTCCTAGCGGCCTGAAGTTAGCGTCCTAGCGACCTTAAGTTAGCGTCCTAGCGACCTGTAGTTAGCGGTCTAGCAGTCTGAAGTTAGTGGGCTAGCGGCCTGAAGTTAGCGTCCTAGCGGCCTGAAGTTAGCGTCCTAGCGACCTGAAGTTAGTGGGCTAGCGGCCTGTAGTTAGCGGTCTAGCAGTCTGAAGTTAGTGGGCTAGCGGCCTGAAGTTAGCGTCCTAGCGGCCTGAAGTTAGTGGGCTAGCGGCCTGTAGTTAGCGGTCTAGCAGCATTATAGCAGCCTTAAGGCATATTTCCTTAGTCAATTTTTTGCAAAAATATATTAGGCCGACAGACTGCTAGGGCGTTAACTTCAGGTCGCTAGGGCGCCAACTTCATACCGCCAACTTGAGGTCGCTAGGCCGCCAAATTCAGTAAGACTAATTTACCATACTATTATATGTTACAAATTATTATTTTCAGGTTGGAGTGGGGGATTTACCAGTACATGTTCAAATAAATCTTTCCACGTGCAGTTTATCAAAGTACTATAACATCTGGGACCTAATATGTTATATGTTGTTCCCAGATAACATCGACACTAATTAAAAAGTATTATAACGGTGCATTTTCTGCAAACCATTTTATCAAAGTAAAGTCAACAAACATTTTCTGTTATAGGGACATTATCTCTACATTCCACTGGTTTTACTATTGTCAATCACATCATCGCTGCGGATCTCTCATATTCTTTGCACGAACTCCATTAAGGGGAAGCAACTCTTAAACCCGTTCCGTATTTATATCATTGGTCCCATCTAAGTTGTGGGAGTTGCCTTTCCTAATTTCAATAATGTTGGACAGCTTTTCTACATAAACTATTAAGAAAATACCCTCGATACTGACAAAAACAGCATAAGATTCAGTGCATTTTAACACCAACTTACCTGGACATTGTGAGTGAGAGTTGCAGCTTTCATATATTGACTTTTCCGGTAGAATTAGGGACCAGTCGTTAGATTTACGTGCTGGAGGGGAGATACTGTTAGTCTGGCTATCTTTTTGACCTGCTGGTTCCGTTGTTGTTATGATTGACGTACCATTGCAAGTCTCTGAAATAGAATAATAGTCTTTTGATTTACTTGTAACTGTATTAAATTTCCACCAGTTTAGCAAAATTTGTATTTGTATAATAAGGTATTTTGTTTCGTAAACTAGATTTGCCATAAGTTATATTTGCCACAATCAAAAATACAAATGTTTCTTCTTTAAGTCTTTATATAACATGTAATAACATGTATTCGTTTGTAAAATCCAAAGAAGTCTAAAAATTGTTACCTAAACTATAATCTTTTGGCCGACACTGAAGAACACTTATTGGGTCCACCCAGAATTCCTCCGTAGAGAGAGATCTAAATCCCCCCGCGCATTTACACATTCCATCGATACACTGCGCCGGAAATTCACAGTTGCCACAAGCTTCGCCAACAAAGTTGATTCCCGGAAGCTTACAGCGGCCATCTTTGGTTGCCTGGAAACCCTTAAGGCAGGTACACGTACCGGAAACACACTGAGCATACTCCGAAATACACCGTGTCTGATTCTGTTCGCATTTATCACCAATTCGCGCCGCTAATTCGAAAAAAAAGACAGAATAATGAATATGTTACACTTCTCACTTATTATTTTTGAACAGTTATGGTATTATGTTTGACCGAAAAAGTATGTAACTTAATGTTCCAATCTTAGTCAATTTCTTTGCTTATTAAAACAAATAAATATAGATGGAATTAACATTTGCATTGTAGAAAAACTATTGAATGAACATTTATCTTTACCAAGGATACACTCTTTCCTGTCTTCTGTTGCTACGAAACCATCGTCACACAAACACGTGTAACCGTCACATGATGTTGGTTTGCATGTTGCACGGGCTGGACAGTCTGTATTTTGCATGCATTCCTCGTGTACAGCTCTTATTGCTGCAATTTAAAAGAGTGATCCCCAGTTTAACACCAGACGTTTTGACATTTGACCTTGTTAAGATAGTCCAACATATAATTCTTTTGAATAATATTGCTCTATACAAAACAATCTTCTATAATAGAATAATGTTTGCTGAAATACTTGTGATACTTCTAAGTAATTGTTTCTTTATACTGCCTCTTTTACTAGCCTTTGCCAGCCTTACAACACCAAGTACACGCAAAAAACTAATCATAATTTGAGACAGACACAAAATGATGCACATAAGTAATGCCACCAACAGTATGTAGTTCAAATGAATCTAGCTCAGAATATCACTGGTCACAGAAGTCGCATGTCACCTTTTAGAAATCTGATAATAATGAATATTCTATGTGTTGTAAACACAGGCTATAATTTAAAAAATTCTCAGACACTTACCATTACAGATGCTACCCTGCCACAAAACACACCACACCAACATGAACTTAATAAATTGTGCCTGAAAATAAACAGAGGCTCATAATTATGTAAATGAAGTTAACGGTTTGAGACTAAACCATGAGTTGAAGCATTTTTACAATCGATGACGAAATATATATGTTTAAACTAGACTATAGCTTTGAATTGGTTTTGTTTAGTTTGGTTTGAGTTAAACGCCCTCTAACAAACAAAGTGATATCGGACAGACAGCTACCTAAACTTTCTTTCTGGGAAGGAACAGTACTGGACTCACCTTCTCTTTAAGAATCTGCCAAGTTTCTCAGTTGGTAGTGGGTCTCGAATCCATTATCACATATCAGTGAGTTTCAATTTTAGCGTTGGTTATTTTCATGAATATAGTGTATGGTAAATCAACCAGTTGTAACTAATTACACTTGTAACAATTGTCCATACTTGTCATAACTGACCGATGATTAATTAATAACAACTTGTCAATTGTCTTTAATTGCTGAATATACATGTACCTAATTAACATAACTATGTACACACTAAACAATGTAGAAAAAATGAAAGTTCTTGTATACCGGACCACTACTTACAATACTGTAGAGTATAATTTTTATTTTATGTAATATCATTTTTTTTCTTTTACATAACTCTCTGTACTGCATACATTTCTTTCAAAAATTACTTTTTTGAGATTTTTTAAAAAGACGTTTTATTTCATTTGTTTACATATAATATGTCTTAAACAACATTACTGGTACACTACCTTGTCTAACATATTTAGAAAATGCATGTTCGATCCAAAAATCAGTCCAACACTATTACAGTATAATCAGTCTAGAGACAAACTCAGTTTCTGCGGCTATAAAGTTATACTAGGGGGTCAAAAAGGACCTTAAAATTTTGAAGTATGAAAACTAAATTGATTTAACATTACCAGCGTTACACTTTTATTTATATGTATTCAAGTTTTACCTCCCTTCCCAACCCCTAAACCCTCCCCTCGCCATCTCTAGAGTTGAATATGCTTAAAGATAATTTGTGTCTCCCATTTCCAAATTATGTTCAATTTACGCCTGTACTGAAAATTATATTATGACTTTGATATAAACTAAATAGATATTGGCTAAGGATATGAAAGTACTGAAATATATAGGATACATACATGTTTTAATATTTTTCGCAATTTCTGGGTTAAAATTATTTGAAAAATCAAGCATTTTGACTACATGGAAATATTGCCGACTTAATTTTTATATCTTATTTATGGTGTGTTCACTTCCGGTTAAATAATAAATGTGACGTCATCAACGTGTCTCACGCAAAAATAAATCAGGAAGGATGTCCAGTCTATTGACAATTAAGCTGTTTTATTAACTATGATATCATTTCGGACAGAATCATGTTTCCTGTTTTGATTTGTTTAATGTGTATTGTTAATGTTGTCTCTGTCGTAATTGATTGTGGACAGCAATTGTACATGGTGAGGCCGGGTCCAAAATGTTCAACAGTAACCACTGTAACCTAGTACATTATTTTAAAAAAAACCACCTTTTGTTACTTTACTAAGAGTGGACAAAAAGTCCTTCCGCCTGATGAGCTACGATAGCTTTAAACATAAACTTGCGTCTTCAGTGTAGAATGCAGGACGTCACGGGAGAACGCGTCAATGGCTGGGTTCGAACCAGCGATCTCCGTAACAGGAGTCCGGCACTCTACCTCCTCGACCACATTTATGGAATATTTGTTTTAAGGAAGCTAACAAAACTAGCCTATAACAAAGGAACTTTTATGTAATGTCAAATTTTATGGATGGTCTAGTGGTTGTACTAAATACATGTAAATAAATAGATAAAATTAATATCTTTAACTGTATAATGTATTCAGATTTTCTTTAACCTAAACTATCATGACAACTAAGTATGATGATTTGACAAAATACGTTTTTTACTGAACTCCACTTACCATATTTGTTTTGATAAAAAATTCACTAGATCAGCCAAAACTCTCTAAAGCACGGCCTGTCTCTTCCGAAAATCGCACGTATCCGAAATACCGATTTTGTAAGAACTTCTGACAACCGAAATCTTAATATGTGTTTATTAAAAAACGTAGTTTATTTACTAGATGCTTTTGTTGTTATTAATCCATGTAACATAAGGAATTTTTTTCAAGAAAAGAACAACTTCATTTTCATTCCCAAAAACAAAATCGGCATATCATGTCATATTATATCGACTCGTGTAGCCACTCTAAAGTGAATCATTTCTCGAAACAATATTATCTACACATATTTTTGCGAAAACAAATAAAAAATCAATAAAATCTATCAGTAATAAAATCAATGTTGATCGATGTATATCCATTGTATGTAAAGCCGTGCATTTAATATCCAGTTATGATGGGATATTAGGGCTGGCCCGAAACATATTATCTAAAGGTACACGTCACAATTGAAACCTAAGGTACACGTAACAAAAAGTTTCCAGTCGTGCAAACTAATATAAAGACAGTCTGACTGAGCCATCAGACGTCTACGGAGAAGTTGTTTTGTTGTTGTTGTTTTGTTTTTCAAAAGGAATTGCCAACCGTCATTTATTTTCCAACATTCTAAAGGTATTCTTTTCTATAATAATATTTTCTGAAGTAACCGTGTAATTTCAATTTCATTAATAAATTATTGAAACCTCAACTCCCTGGATTCGAACTCAGAGGCCCTAGTTCTCAAGGTGGACACTCTATCAAGTATTTACAGCTGATAGGAAAGTGAGGAAAAGTGCCATATGATAACAATACTACATAAATATACGCACTTATGCCATCCCGTACTCCATATTAAGATAAGTCACTTTCTTTTTAATTCTTACGTGAAAGACAATTGCTATTCCAGGTTTGCTCGGACATTTTTTATCTGCCGCTTTTTTTAGATTTCAGTGTATGGATGTGTCATGATATGTCCTCGCAGTTTTTGTAAAAACTTCAGAGACACATCGAAGATCTTTGTAATATTTAAAAATGATTGAATAAAGGCGTTAAAATGTGTAAATCTGTCCAAAAAAAAAAAACAACAATAGTGTTTACACACTAAATATCTGGCTTGCTATATCTGACAGAGTACCTTTAATTTACGGACGGTCAACACGTCAATTAGACCAATGAAGTGACAGTTAGTAATGAATATCATTTGTAGTTAATAATAACTTTCCAGTGTCATGTACATTATATAATAGACATACAATAACCATTATCAGTTTATCAGTTTTGACATTGAATTGTTTTCAACTTTAACGCAAGAAAGAGAAAGTACTGCATCTTCACACGAAAAACTAAATTCAATTTACTTTGTTTGCCTGTTTGGTCGTTTTGAAACATTTATATCTATCAGCAGACCGTTTATAAACATGTAAAGAGAGAGATAAAATAATTATACAAGCTGATCTGGCGTCCTGTTTTCCCATTACAGAACTCCGTAAATGTTTAAAACGAAAATACAAAAGTCGTGGATTATTTTCTTGTTCTTACGCTCTTCAAAAGAATGTCTTATTTTCTATGACTTTGTGTGTAAGAATACACCAACATTAGTTATTAGGTTGTAGCATAAAAGAAAGTAGGCCCAGTCCAGAGAGGCCATAGCGACACGGTCAAGTTCAAGAGTGACAATTCACTACAACGCGCAGTACCACTCCGCGCAACGTGGTTACTGGTCTTCCGAGTCCTAAATTCCGGTTATGACGAGTTCAGTACTCTGCTCTTAAAACACCTCGTCTTTCGGACTAGATATCAATCCTAGGTTCCATACCAACTCAGTTATCCGATTATGATAAAATGTAGGAGTCTGTAGAACTGAATTGTTTTCTGAACTTTCGCACAAAACCTAAGGTACTGAACTCCAAATTATGTCAAAGGCCTAAAAGACCATGGTATTTTATGTCTTTGATTATGTCAAGAAGAACAGGGTTTTTTGCGTAACCGATAGGCCACTTATTCAACCCGATAAAAATTGCTGCTTCAGAGAAAATAAATGAAGAAAGATTATCGCCACTGTCAACGTGCTATCTGCCTTCTGTTGGGCTGTTTCCGAGTCATAACAATAACCTAGCTTTGTTGTACATTTTATTTCAAATTTTCGAATTCGATACTAATTGTTTATATGTTATTAAACATGAAACAAAATAAAAGTGTCGGTTAATTTTAGAATAGACAAGCTTTAACAAGGAATAGTATATGTACTTTATTAAGAAAAACAGTTCATTCATAACCATGTTATTTTACTCATGGCAATATATAAAAATGCATCATATAAAATGAGGAAAAAATGAGTGAAAACTGGTTTTTATTGAAAAAAAAAACAACAACAAAAAGGACAGTGCTGTTATTGTCCAAAAGTGACCAATATCAGATGAAAGTGCTCAAGCACAAAGAACAATAATTTCATTGAGCTCTACGTTTAAAGTTCTTTATTAGGCTCTCACTCAGCTGAATATATGTCAAGGTGGGTTAGCTCTAAAGAGCTTGAGATGTTTTAATCATAAGCTCAATGACCTTTAGAGGTCTTATCTGCTCACAACTTATTGAGCTCTATTGACGTTTTATGCTCAGAGCTGATGAGCTTAAGACCAGTTATAGAATCAGAATCATTTCAGCTCTAGAGATTTACATAAAACTCACCTGTTGAACTCTATAGTGGGTTTTCAATGCTTGTTCGGCTCTTTATATGATACACATGTATATTTTTATAAAAAGCTTAATCTAGAGATATGAGAGCTCACTGATATGTTATATGTTCATAAATTAAACAATTATTATTCATTTATAATATTTAAATTTTTGATTCAAGCTAAAAAGGTGATATGGTGCTACACTGTAAAGTTTTTACTCTATCTTCTTTTAGGGTTGTTTATCTTTTCCTTTCATTTTGTTTAGAAACAGACACCATCAAATATTCAGACAATTATGCACACGTAAAATATTATGCATCTTTGCAGATTACTATGACAGGTGGCTTATCAGCTGTGCGGCGACATTCGCACGTGCTTCTCTTTCCTAAAATTAGAACAAATTAATGAACATGTTGATAAAATGAATAAATAATAAAACATTTATTATCTTAAAAGAGATACATCCAGAACGTTTTCCAGGTTTGTTTACATTCGTGTCTAATAACCATGATAATTATATATTATAATAAAATGCATCATGTAAAAATGAAAAACAAGTAATGCTTCAATGTCAGTTTTTTGTTTTATTTATTAGATAAAGTTATTTCAATATATAAACAACTGTAAATGACTGGTTCCATGAAAACTAACCAACCAGTGTCGGCACCGGATAGAAGACTTTAGCAGTTAAGGTCAATTATCGTTAACGGCAGACAGTATTCAAACCCATGACCTGTACATCACAACTTAACCTTAGGTTAGCACGTTATATGAAATGACATTACATATTTAAAAAAAACATGAGATAAGTTTCGTTACTATTGTTGTTGTTGTGTTTTACAATTGAAACGTAGAAAAGATAGCTGGTGTGTACTTACTTTACTCCAGGTGTATTTGAAGGGTATCGTCTGCAAAAGAAAAAACCCGGTAATTAAACAAATCTTGAAATGCCATTTTTTTACATTTTGACAATTTCTGTTGGAAGCAATTTGCAACAGCATCCAGATCGTCTAGCGCCAAAAGAAGAAAAATAATCTTGTTTTTGAAAGAAAAAGAAGCAAAAGATACAGGTCAAATCATATATATTCAAGTATAACATATCTATCTTTTTGTCGCCTATTATTGCTAATCAAGGCAACTTCTTACGGATTTGAACGAAGGACACTAACTTTGAAATCGGAGAAAGGGGAGTTGTTGTTCCTTTACCCCTGATTTTTTTCATATTTGCCTCCTGAGAATTATGTCAAAAGTTTAATAAGATATCAAGTTAAGCTAATATACATAGGATTCGATACGAATTTTCGTTTCACAGTAACGTTTATTCAACGAGTTCAGAGGGAGCGTAAGAATCTTTTTACCACATGACCAAAACAACCATAAATTAGTCCTTCCGTTGCTGTATTTATATGAACTATACTGAAAAAAGTTGTGAAAAAACATCCGCTAAGAAAATAGTTCCAAATAAAATGTCAAACTATGTTGGAAATACTGAACATAGAATATTCTCTTTGAAATTAGACATCTTTATGATAACAAATTTAAAAAATGACAATAAACAGAAATAATTAATTTGAAGCAAGAAGTAAATGCTTAATGTTTCGTTAGCCGTTATATTACACGTGTGTAATATATATAAAAATATGTAATGGTTATATTGCATTACAAATAGCATTTGTCATGGTATAAAAATATCTTTGGCACTTTTAGATAAGAACAAGAAAGCAGATATCGAAATACAAAGAATTACTCCACATGTTTTAACAGCTTCGTCTAAGCGCTATGGAAACCTAAGTATAAGTTTGGATCAAACAATATTCGCCGTTTTGCCACATATTAGTATTCGGAGCACACGGTAACCTTATACAACATCATGGAAGTGTCCGGCAACCTAATTTATTACCGTGTTCGATTGGTTGTTTAATAGGGTTTAACGCCAGTTTAACAGCAAAGGTCATATATCGGCGGTCAGTCCACCTAACCAGTGTTTCTTGGTATCCAACCACTTTACTATACCGAGTTCGAACTTGTGATGTCAAAACGGCAGAACACATGAACGATAAATTTAAACAGGAGTTACCTCTCTTTATCCATATGGATTTGGCGCACGAGCTCTTTGGAGGGGATGGGGAAGGTTGGGTAGGTGTTCTGGTAGGAACTTCCGGAGCTCAATGAGTTTAAGCTCTGTCGACTTTCGGATGGGTGACTCGTGTAACTCAAATTTCTGCAGAAAAAAAACTACACTATTAATTTCAGTGAAGGTGTTTATTCTAAGTAAGTTAAAAATGTAGAATTATATTTCTACGCCATTTTATTTTCTGCAAGGCGCTTGAATTACAAAGCAAAATATATCAAAATCTTTTCACATCAAGGTATCATATTATATCATATGCATGTATGTGTTTTAATATTTTTAAACATTTAAATTATTTGAAATTTCGAAATAAATTAAAAATACACTCAATCAAACAAGTGATATTTTATCTTTCTCATTATTTACAATACAATAATGTATATAACTACATTTGTCAAATCACAGTTTTATATACATAAATCAAGTTCTCATTTAAAAGCCAAAACGAAGTTTTTATGATTTACATTGCGCATGCGCAGTGCACGAAACTGCGTCAAAATGAGCGGCATAGCCTTGCAGAATTGAAATGCACGCCTGCTTTTAATGTCTGTTATCTGAGGGATTTTAAGTTTTCTGTCATTAAATATGACAAATCCATTACACATTTTGACAAAAGTATCAAAAACCTTTTAATTTTGATGTAACCATGAAAACATTTTGTAAAATGCTTTAATAGAGATTAAAAAGCTTCATACAGACACCAACGCCTTGTTTTAGGAGTGTCTATGTCCTTATGACTTGTCTTAAAACTTTGATATGTCGTACAGCCCTGTTAACATATATTTATAACTGCTGAACTACTTGTTAGTAGCTTTATTGTTTCACAGATATACTGATAGAGCAATTTTTTAATATTAATAAACAAAAGTACTAAATAGTAAAAGTTGTTGTTTCGAGAGCATCGCAAGAAGGCGCAGCACCATGTCCCTTATTTAGTAACGCCTGTCCTGTTTACACTTGGTGCTTCCGGTTTCACTTGGTGCTTCCGGTTTCACTGGGTGCTTCCGGTTTCACTGGGTGCTTAGTGAAAGTGTAAGTTTCAAACATACGTCAGCGTCACACATTGTAAAGGGTTACCCACAGTTGTAACACACAACCACAAACGTCACGTGTAAAGCTTACGTACAATTTCACCCTTTATATGTTGTGAATGAAGGTTACACCTTTATTAGGCCCTTTCCTTTGCCATACAAAGCTAACCCTAACCACAGCTGCACAGGCGCAAGACAGTTATTTGTTTCTTTGTTTTAATGGTTATCTAAAACTGAGGTCTCTTGCATTAAAACCTTACGAGAAGTTTGTGAAAGAAACGTGGAAAAAAAGTGATACCTTGGTGTCAATAAATGACCTATGTCACAACGCAATAACTGGTAATGGATAATTGCAATGAATAAAGTCAGCCTACACCACAAACAGTTGCAAATCTAGTTTGGTGAGCATTCACCAGAAGGGCGTTTTTTTTTCTTTTTGAACACGCATCAGTGGTTTTAACGCTTAAAATAGGGCGTAGAGATAATTATGATACAACCATCGCTATGTCATCTTAATGTATCTGTATTTTTTGCCTATATTGCACAGACGACAATAAAAAAGGGAAACATGAAGAATATATCTAGCAGTAGAGACAACTGTCATTATAGTAAGAATGGTGTTACATAATAATTCGATTAGAATAATACGTATAAAATAATTAAAACGAAAAATAAAACATCTCTTAAAAAGACATTTTTGGGCTTGTAACTTAATCGTTTTATGTAAAGTTTTTATTGTGTTTGTGCGACCAATTACATTTTTATCAATGTGTACAAAAAACACTAACCAATGTTCAATATTAAATATGATTTATATGAACCGACTAAGTGGTTGAAATTATATTTTGTGTACTGACTAAATTCGAGCAATAAAATGTTGATTAACCTATATGTGTGTCGAAGTTTGAAATATACCGCAATGGGATTGAACTAAACTTAATTTCAACCACTAAGTAAGAATAAATAAAAAAACGTTACTGTTTACCTTGTCACACAGACGTTTGAAATTAAAATCTTGGGGAACGCCTCTTAAATATCACATATACTCAAAATGAGTCTCATATACATAATTAGCTTCATTTATATGACACAGCGGTTAAACCTGATATTTTATTTCGAAGATGAATATATAATTATCTTAGTCTAAGGTCACTCTCGATGAGACTCGAACTCGAGGCCAAGTGAACAGAGCGACCGCACTAGCCCCTTAGTCATAGAAGCTATGGCAGTTACGATGCTACGTATAGACTGTCACTAGCCCCTTAGTCATAGAAGCTACAGCAGTTACGATGCTACGTATAGACTGTCACTAGCCCCTTAGTCATAGAAGCTACGGCAGTTACGATGCTACGTATAGACTGTCACTAGCCCCTTAGTCATAGAAGCTACGGCAGTTACGATGCTACGTATAGACTGTCACTAGCCCCTTAGTCATAGAAGCTACGGCAGTTACGATGCTACGTATAGACTGTCACTAGCCCCTTAGTCATAGAAGCTACGGCAGTTACGATGCTACGTATAGACTGTCACTAGCCCCTTAGTCATAGAAGCTATGGCAGTTATGATGCTATATATAGACTGTCACTAGTCCAATGCTTAAGGAACAGCAAGGTTGTTGATGACTAAAACCAACATCTGGTCCCCGGAAGCTAAATTAGCAGAAAACCCTTTTTTGTAGTAAGGATTCGCAATTTTCATCCATGTGTTTTTTATTTCTCTTAAATGTACATCGTTGTCACCAGATGACGCCAAAACTGACAGAAATTGCAAACAAGACATATAAGAGGCTATGGTCACTTACCCTCTTGGCAGTGAACCACAAGGATCGAACTGGTCGTCCCAGCGGTCCCGGTACTGTTGTTCAAGTCGCAAAGGCTCTAACCTTTGGAGAAAATATATGCATGACAAATATATAAAAACAAAAGAAAATAAAGGACTTTTTCATGGATTAAATAATATGGTATCAATGCGTATATTAATCGATTTTAAGGTATATAATTAAGCAGCACCAGTCTTTCAAAACTTAAATATTATTTACTATTTCTGAAATCTGTTGGAAGGAAATGTTAATATTTTGACAAGAGGTTTATTACTTACAAGACCAAAAGGCATGTAAAAGTATTTTGATAAATATTAATAGTCTCGAAATATTCGAATTGGTTCTTGTTTGACAGTAATGATAATCCCTGTGCGCCAAATGTATAAGTCACGTGATTATCCGACGATTACCCTGTGACCCGACGGTTCATAGCGCTAAGGTGCGGAAACAGTAAACAGAATCTAAAATTGTTCTAAAAATAGCCATAAGCTGGAATACTAACGACTGTGTTGATACCACTGACATCTGTTCATCCGTCAGTTTTTTCCTGGAAGACGGAGAATTTTTTGCGGAAAATCTGAAGTACACAAGAATGTTTCCCAAAACAGGTTACAAACAGATATATGTAAATCATAATAAGATAAATCAATTTATAATATAATAATAATATATTTTAATAATATTATTACTGTACATGTCCTTTTTTCTTTTTTTTTACTAAGTAATACTTACGGCCATGTTGTTCGAGTATACACAAAAACGTACAGATCGGAGTGTGCAGCATTATCGAATGTCGAACAAAATGCTGATGAAAGTTTTTTTTTTTTTTTTTTTTTTTTTTTTTTTTTTTTTTGGGGGGGGGGGGTCTTGAATTTTAATATGTGATTTTGTTAACTAGGTCTTTTACACTAAATGTTTACCTGTCTTCACTACTGAATTTAGAAGGCAACGATGCAGATGAATATCTTCCATGAAGTTTGTCGAGTTTCTTCTCTTTTACATGATGTTTTCCGGACATATTATCTTCACTTTCTTCACACGACGACCGGCTGACAGACAAGTCAGACCAGTCGGTGACAGGACTACTTCCGGTAGATTGTGAACAATCCTGACTTGACGTATTTCCGGTTCCGCTTGACTGTGATGTAATATCCGCTCCAATGTTTGTATAACTGCAAAAGAAATGAGACGCGTATTTTCTCTTAGGATATTGATCCCCAGCAAAAAGTATTAAATTGAAACAGTAAAGTTTTACTTCGAGACTCTTATATGAATATAGATGCTGGTCATTGCAGAAAAACGTCATTAACAGTTCGTCAAACAAATTTTCTGGGGGGGAGGGGCGGGGTATTCATCCTCTTGCCGATTTAACGCTATAATATTAGCAAGAATAACGGACGAAAAAATGAGTACGTAAATTCGAATATACTTTATTTTATTAAACAAATTTTTACATTGAATTCCAGTATATCTTTTCTCTTTACCATTATTTTCCGTTTTTTTTTGTACAAGGTTAATAACGGTGATGCAAATTAAAACTGAAATAGTTTCTTCAGTATTTGATTTAATGTATATATAGTGTAAGTTGACCTAAAATAACGTTTGACTGCACAACATTAAAAACCACACCACAAAAGAAAAACGAGATGTTTTACAGTTAACAGGACACATGCTCATTCATTTCTTGTTATCATATGCTCTGGTCACATTCTGACTTAGTTAAAATTTGTATCATGATATAATGCATTAATTTTTCTGGGTTTCAAAATATTTAAAAGTGTGTGAACAAATATATTGTATGAAGTGCGGTGTATATTCAAATTTACCATTTGATGTCTGAGTGCATCTAAGGACACTGAGTGTTTCTATTCTCTCTTTACAATACTTACAATTTTCAAAACTGCCGTTGTTATTCTTCAGATCAAACAAAAAATACATTGAAGGTACTTCCAAATCTGATAGACAGAGTCGATAAAAATGTTCTTAGCTTGAATAGTCTGTTTATGAACTCTCAACAGCTTCTATGGCAATATTTTTTTTCTTACTGAAATCGTTTCGACTGTATGATATCATTTGCACAGCTGTATCAGTATTCCAAGACAACAATATCACTTTCCTTTAAAACAGGATCTAGAATTCAGCAATAATATTTCCTATTTGAAAATTTCTAAGTCTTCTTTCTGTTACTTTGTCTCAAAATATGAGGCAGTTTGAAAGATAAGATAAATAATATCAGAATAGCATAAATAACGGAATATGAAAAACTGCATATAAACTTTAATATTAAATAACCAAACAAAACGTGTTAAGTATATATATCCCGCCCGCTTAGGTAGAGCACTGGATAAATAATCCATCGGTCGTTGGCTCGACCCCAAGGCAGGACAAAATTTCTCCGTGCCAGCTGTTCTCAGACGTTGTGACTTCTGTCCGCTGATTCAGAGTAGATCATATGGGAACAGTAGTCAGTCACTTTCGGAGAAATTGGCAATTACTGGTTGGTTATCAAGGAAAACCAGTTAAGGTGACTGACCGCCGAGATATAACCTATATGTTGAAATCAGCGTTAAACCCCAAAACAAACACTGTTAAATATATATAAACATTGCTGTATTTTGTAAATAAATAACTTTTAAATTATTTATCCAAGGTAAGTAACATTCACTTCTCTAACCCAAGTTGTCGCTGTAGGCGACAGAGATGTAATCTTTAGACGTAAGAACAAGCGTCCAAGTTGTTGACAAAGCGTGTGGCTAACCCAGAAATTAGGTCTTTCTAATTTTTGAACGCAACATCGAAGCAAATTTTAGAGAAAAAACATGCGTTATCTGGAACTGAAAAAGTGTCAGGTGCATTTTTATTTCCAATATTTACTGTTTTTAACAAAAAGCTTTGCCCCTGGGGTCTTAATTTCTACGATATTTACAGAAAAATATACGAATGAACACGTGAAGTACTCGTCAGTCCAGAAACTTCGGTTTCCTGCACGCGCATTTCTAAGATTTTTCGAAAGATCATGGACTGTCAGAAATTGCGGTCTCAGTACTTTTTCTCTGAATAAGTTACCTATCACGATAATAGTCCTGTCACTTGCCGCTTTTCTTAAAATATAAGAATCTTAAGAAGGCAGACTTATAAATAACAATATGTTTTTCGTGAATGTTAATAAAATTATGCAATAATATATTATCACTGAGGGCGGAAAATTCTATGTGATATTTATTACTAACTCAAAACTCTTAACTACTACATTATCATGATAGTGCATTTTCTAACTTGACAATAAATGTCACCATTTATATCTCTTATTTAATCACTTATAGCTTACTGATTTTTATTTATCATTTGAAACAGACTTTAAATTTATCCTTCATGCTCTTTTTATGACTTAGCCGGGACAAACAGTACAAGAATTAAAACTCTGAGCAGCATTTGTGTTGAATTATTACCAATTAAAAACCATTGCGACAGGTGCTGATAAGCTTAAAGGCTGTGGAATACTACATAAATCAGACCAGTTATAAACTCTATCATTATACAACAAATGCAACCAAAACAGCGTCATACAGATACAAAAAGCAATTGTAACTTGTTAAATTTAATTATTCCACATGTGTTTAAATTTTTTGAGGGGGCTGCACTGAGAGCAATGACATTAATTGTTACTGGAAACATTAAAAAATCCCCGCTGATATCTCCTAAAAACCTTGTCATAAACTTTAAACGTTCTATTGCCTTAACGATATATGTATTATCATTACAATGTGTCACACTTGATTTATCACAGACTATTCCTTGTTTTATTTGTGTAACATATACAAAATGTCAACATGATGAATCAGCGAGCTGAAGATTTCAGCATATGAACTGATTTTAAATGTTTATGTTTCTGAACCGCATTTGATGAGCAGTTACAGCTTAAGTTTTATTATTGTGTTCTGTTCCGTTCCGTTCTTTTCAATGAAATTGGCTCTTACGATTTATTTTCAGCTGTTTATGACCAAAAAGTCTGTATGGAACATGGATTGTAATTAACAGTAAAGTGTGACAAAAACTGACCGCGGTCAATGGTAAAGTGAAAACACGGGGGTCGTGAATTCGACACCCCGCCCCTCAACTAACACATCTAGTTATCATTCGGATGAAATGTTAGACAGAGGTCCACTGTATCTGTACTATTCACAGAGAACCCAGCAGGAGTGTCTCTTGAACGGGACGCTCTTACATTATCATATACAGTCTAAAATCAGTAACGCTTTGAGAGCGTGCCTTTCCTTTTAACTACTGGTAACAACAAAAAATAAACAAATCACAGTCACCGATTTACATTCTAACAGGAAATATATATATATATATATATATATATATATATATATATATATATATATATATATATATATATATATATATATATATATATATATATATTTTTTTTTTTATAAAGGATATACCTTCATGATGTGTGTGCCACTCGGAAAACATTAGCGTATATCTAAGGTATTTCAAAATCCTGATTGCTGAATTATACATTTCAAATCAAGTTCAACTGTCACATGTGCTAGTATCTGACTGGTTCAAAAACGTCAATTTGATCGAAAAAAATATTCATATTTACTTTTTACTTACTTTAACAGTTTTGATGCTAAAAACGTGTAAATATTTACAATATGAAAATACGCACTAAAAATTGTGCGATGTTTATCGACAGTAACTTTTTGAATGAAATTTACATTTACTAAATTATAGTAAAAAGTAAATATGATTTTGTTTCGATCAAATTGACATTTTTGACCAATCAGATACTAGCTTCTGTGGTTCAACGTTAATTAAATAAATACACTTACCTTAATTTAGAAATGAACACTTCCGGTGAAAATACTTTATCAACTTCCGTATTTTTATTTTGAGAACGAAATAAAGGTCCTAAAATCCTAAGTAAAAGTGCAATTATTGCAAGTAATGCTACAACGATTGCAGCACCAACAACAACTTTTTCTGCAGTTCCAAAACTTTCACTTTCTGACGTAATTTCCGGTTTGCGAATAGTCACTTCCGGATGTGAATTGTTGTTAAATAGATCGACAGTCCTTGTAGTAAGATGTTGTAGATTTTGAGCAATTTCTGTTGTAGATTGTAAAACAAGCTGTCGAAATGTTTGTGGTAATTCTTTTAGAACTTTGTTTTCGGTCAGGTGTCCGATTATTTCCGCATCCTGTTTTGAAGCTACAGTTGAAACATTTTGTAACCAGTCTGTTGTACTTGTTGCGGTCCCAGTCTGCAAACTTAAACTGGTTTCATCACCAACAAGTTTCTCGGTAATATTTGACATGTTTATCTTGTGTTTTTCAGTTCAACCGTCGAAAACTATCAAGTTTGATCTTGTAATTGTTTTATTCGCTTGGCTTGTGTCCCCCTCGGCTAAACTGCAAATAAAAAAATGTAGGACAGTTTTAATGCTGCTTCATCTGGCGTGAGAACAACATAGATACAAGTACGAAACACGAGATTTCAGATTATGATAATACAATTAAAATATGAATGGATACATATGTCAATATATTCGTATTGATGAATTCTGGATCAAATAGAAGGAAGTTTTCAATCTATTTCTTCCCCATGAAATGAAGTAGTTTAAATCACGAAACTATGGTGGCTGATTTGTGCCATTCAAGTTTTCGCCCCGCGACCCCGCCAAGCGAAAAGTCGAGAATATACAAGTTAAAATGGCGGGGGCGCGGAGCGAAAACACGCTAATTAGCGGGGGCGCGGGGCGAAAAGTTGAGATTAAATTGTAAAACCACGGGGCCGCGAAGCGAAATATTAATTGTAAGAGGGTGCTAATTAGCGTGCTGTTGTCCGCGCCCCCGCCAAATTATTCTTAAAAACCTCGACTTTTTGCTCCGCGCCCCCGCTAATTAGCGGGGCCGCAAGGCGAGATTTAAGAAATAAAACTTCGCCCCGCGGGGTCGCGGAGCGAGATTTAAGAAATAAAACGGCGGGGGCGCGGGGCGAAAAATCGCTAATTAGCAGCGGCGCCAAACGAGGTTTAAAAAATAAATAAAACCGTTGGGGCGCGGAGCGAAAACACGCTAATTAGCGGATGCGCGGAGCAAAAAGTCGAGTTTTTAAAGAATATTTTGGCAGGGGCGCGAACAACAGCACGCTAATTAGTGCCATATAACAATAAATATTTCGCTTCGCGGCCCCGCGGTTTTACAATTAAATCTCGACTTTTCGCCCCGCGCCCCCGCTAATTAGCGTGTTTTCGCTCCGCGCCCCGCCATTTTAACTTGTTAATTCTCGACGTTTCGCTTGGCGGGGTCGCGGGGCGAAAACCCGAATGTCACAAATCAGCCACCATACGAAACACCAAACAAATCAGTGGTAAACAAAGATAGTCTTTTTTATAGTATAAAATGTTAGAATACATGTCTAATGCAATGACTTCTCTATTTTAACATCAGTTTTGGCTTTTAAGCTGTTCTGTTACATTTTGTATTTTTAAATAGTATACAGATATGGACTGTTTAGATGGTAAATATGATTAAAAAGGAATTTCAAAGCTATTTATAGGTTATACAATAAGAGTTTTTATATTATGTTCATGTCATAGCCTTTCTATAGACAAACAGGACTAAATTCTCGTTAGCTTCTCCTACATCAGTGAATACTATCATATAATGACAGAGACAGGTTCAAGAATATCAGACTAGTAGGCCTGAACAACAACAACAACAACAACAACAACAACAACAAATAAGACAACTGTTTTGAGTTTAAGATTAGACTCCTATAACTCGACCTATTTTTTAATCAGAGCCACCATTTGTGTGCCTAAATATTTTGTGTGACTAAAACAACAACAACAACAGTCTCAAAATTGTAGTTGTTTTCGATATGTTGTATCATTTATGTCGAATTTGTCGATTTAAAACACCTGTCGCTGTAATTGGTACAGAAGTATGGCACTTTAACAAAGAGTGTTTTTCTCTCTCATTTTTTCTCCACAAGTTCGCCGTAACAAAACATCTAGTTAGTTAAGACTAACATAGGAAGTCTAGAATACAATGAACTACTAGAAACAGCAAGATATAATACTAACATATTTTGGTTTACATTCCAACGATTTCGATGCCTGCATCGTGCATATAGCGTTGAATTAAAATATAATCGTTATGTCCTCTAATCAGTTTATAAGTCCTATTCTTTTCCGGACAGAACCATTTACTATATTACACACAGATTCTGCACAAGGACCACAAGCTCTGTTAGTTGTGTCAGTGCAACATGTTTATACATATTATGTTACATTGAAAAAGTTGTATATTTTAATCAACTGAATTTAATATCAGTAATTGGAATTGTGAAACAATTGTTGCTTTACACTGTGACTCAGTCACTATAACAACAAAATCATAATGATGATATAATGGTAATAATAATAATAATAATAATAATAATAATGATGTTGATGATAATACTGATGATTGCGATGATAAATTTATAACAATCAAAAACGTTTTAACTTCAGTACTGTTTTCTTCCAATAATTTTCTAGAATAAAGAACAAAATGAAATAATATTTCTAAAAATAGTAAATAAAGCATCGAGAACAAATATATCAATA
Source organism: Cyclina sinensis (assembly GCA_012932295.1). NCBI lineage: Eukaryota > Metazoa > Mollusca > Bivalvia > Venerida > Veneridae > Cyclina > Cyclina sinensis. The sequence continues at coordinate 24,759,955 of JAAONU010000010.1, forward strand.
ATTAGTCTACCCACGTTTTCATGGTTGTACCTCAAACACCCAAAAGAGCCAACAAACACCATAAGACACCCTAACACATTATCCACCGGTATCCTGAACTAAATCTTTTATATAATTCAAAGAGATTTTATTGTAATTTTTCATTGCTACGCTCGATAATTTCTGGGCGGAGAATCTTTCTACAATTATTGTCATATGTGTATTAATGTCATTAATCACCCAAAATGCACCAAGGTTTAACAGTGCAAGAAAAATGTCAAACTGCCGAACAATTTTTTAAAATGTATGATAAGAACAAATTTCAGACGCACGTGCAACATTTTTACAGCAAATTAAAGAATCCCATTGTGAGTTTATGAAGCTCACCTGACTATTTTTCTCTGGTCCTATGGGAACGAACTTTTCTTATGGAAAATAAAATTTTACAAACTGCAACTAGTAAACATTTCAAATAAGAAAAAAGAGACTTGATGTTATATTTCCACAACTTTTCTCTTGAAGTTTGGATGAAGATGTGATTGGAAACAATTGACAACAGATAATGAAATTTCTAAAAGTGTTGAACTGTCAGGAGAGCTCATTATTTTACCAGACGCGGTCCGCCGGAAGACAGCTGACAATACACTTACTTTTTTTCTGACCTGTTCCGATAGTGTTTACTTTCTAAAAGTCAAATATTTGGCTAAAACTGACGCAAGAAGGCCGCTTTTTAAGGTAAGTGCTTCAGGTCATTGAGTGACTAATTAAGAAATGCTAAAAAATGCATTTTCTAAATCTTTGGTCAGGAGATACAAGTCAAATAACAATGGCGGACACAGTAATGAATCACGCATATAATATTTATACAGTTAATAACATTTCAGATGAGAAAATACCAAAGTCTTAGGAATCGCTAACTTTTAAACCCGAACGAACCGTATGTTGTTAATCAAAGCACTGAAGATAAGAAAATGATTGACAAGGGCATAGGCCATCAAGTTTGAGAAGACCCCTAAATGTTGAGTTTTCTAAACTATGGATAGATAACATTTTACACTGGTAAACTCATAGATCAACTAATCGCATATCTTTTTAAAAATGGAAAATTTAAACTTTACTAACAATAAAGGTCGAAGACCTTAAGATAGTCGGAAAGGGCAAGGTCTTAGACGTCTGAAAAGAGTCCGTGTATGCTCTTTCAAAAATACACTTTGCTATAAATAAGAAAAAAAAATGGTAGAGAAAAGAGAATAGAGATCATGCTTATCAAATGATAAATGATACTGGGTAATAAACTTACACATTATGACAGAGTGTTCATATCTGTCAAATGACTCAGCCATAAAAAGACATCAAACGCTGCCATGCAAAGTTTATAAAATAACATTAATGATTTTTTATTTTTTTTGCATCTGAAGATGCTTGATAACAAAAGGTAAATTTAACGTTGGGCCACGAGGATAGGTTTATTTTATAGGTGCATGAAAAAAGGCGACGTTCAAGATAAAAAAAATTCAAGATTTCAATTTTGATGTTTTTGATTGTTATTGTAAAAGTATCCTTTAAAAAAGGAAAACAAAACTCTAGTTAGAAACAAGCTTAAAATTTCATTTAATATTCATTTTCTAGAATGCGTCTCGTAACACCAAGCAGTGGTTTCATAATATCAAGATTAATACAAGGGTCATACAATATCAAGTGAGACTGCCTCAATATCTCTAAAACTGTCTCAATTTAATGAAACTTTGCACAATTGTTAAAAAATACAATAACAACACAAAAATAAAGCCAAATGACGTTACGTTATGGCGTCATAATTGTGACGTCATTTCCTGTGATACAAACAACCGTATCATGGCCAGCTTCACAGCTGAAGAACTAACGCTCTTACATTTTTTTTTGATTTATTCAGGCAAAATATACATAAACACATACTATATTGTCACACATATCACATGCATATGAAACACACAAACATGCAACAAGAATAGAATTACAATGAAGTATGTTTTATGCTACCCTAGGATTGCTCATTAAGCTAAAAGCTTATTTCCAATGGGGTCCAATAACTGTATTATATACATACTAAATTCTGCAATCCATACATGAGCATCAACATACAAAATAAATGAAATAAAAAAATAATAGTTGTACAACAATCAAGACAATAATTATCAATGTAAAGAGCTAAATACATAATCACATATATTTGTAAATTTATATCTCATGAAACATGAAACATGTAATAATTATCACATACAGATCAATTTAGTAATATATAAACAAGTTATTCACTTTTTTGTCAGTTTCATTTTTTAAATACATTTTGACGTTCAAAAGTTACAAAAAATTTGTGCGGACCAAGCAATTTCTCCTGCAGCAGTTTTTCGCTGGATTGCGCAGTTTAAAGAAGGAAAAAACTGTGTATAATGAAGCAGCCTAGCCCGGGTCGGTCAAAAGAAGCAACAAGCGAAGAAAATATCCAAAATGTCCAGGCAGTACTAGAGACTGATCGAAGATATATCTGTGAAGAAGTAGCAATAAAAATTCGGATTAGTCATGGGTCAGTTTATACAATTTTGAAAAAACATATATAAAATATTCGCCGGCGTAGCTCTCATTAGATAAGGTGAGCTGGGGTCCATCTAAATCTCTGGATAGAGGCCAAACAACGGATATCTATATCCATACTTTAGATTCTGTGATATTTTAACCTACTTCATCTTATGTTATGAAAACCTAATGAAATTCGGGTCTGTTATACCATATTTATCTGCCTATATCATTATAAATTCTCTCTAATTCTCACTGAATTATTTGATGTAGGAACCGTAAATAACCACTTAAGTTGAAAGAAAATTTAAACGCATGTTCATTTAAATAACAAAATGTAATTAACTGTTTGTTACTCTCCAATTACTATGATTAATGTTTTGCGAACAATTAAAGATATGTCATAGAAGCCATTCGAAAAATCCTTTTAAAATAAATCTTGGTTAATTTACCACAGTATTTTTTTTTCAAGCAAAAAATTATACATCATCTTAATTCAACGTAGAAAAAAGTTGTGTGTCAAGTGGTTGCAAATCTGAACCTTCCTTGAAATTAACGAATTTAAAATGAAAATAAGTTAAACAAAATCTCTTTAACCATAAAAATGTCCTAAAGATGTACCTATAAACACATGACGTTGAATTTGCAGATATGAATGCATTTCCCGGGGGCGGGGGAGGGGAGGAGAGGTGGGGGGGGGGGGGGGGGGGGTTACAAAACTGATATAATCGGTCTGTGTTATTTTTAAAATACACACATCCTTAAAATCAGTATAAAGTAAATAAAGACAAAGACAAGAAACTGGGATATACACTGTTAAAACAATCAAAGGATCGTACCATATATATGAAATAATAAATGAAAACTGTTACATTTAACATGTAATTAACATTTACACGACTGGGCAATAACAGATAAACGATCGTCAGTGTAAATGAAAGTAGAAATTCTGGAATAATTAGTAAACACAAAAAGTCTTAACATATAGACTATGGTAACAAAGAGGTAAACTGTTTTTAAACAGAGAACGGACCCAAATATTGTCTGCTTATAATGTGCATGCCTCTCTCGTCTATTGAAACACCCACATCATCGCCTAGGCACACTCCTGATTAAGGTGGCTATCATCTGCTGGGATAAGCCATTCCATTCCAGAATAAGCGCCTGTGTGAGGTCCGGCAGAGTACGTGATCCTTTATCCCGCTCCGAAATCTGTCTATAAGGTTCAGGTCGGGGAAACGCGCTGGCCCCGAACCGATCCCATTCCACAATGTTACAGTCCGCGTATCGTTCACTGGTCGTCTCCATCCTCGAGTACACCTATCACATGATGTTAAATGAAATTTCAGATCATCCGTGAACAGCAGATTCCTACTCCCGCATTCTCCAGTGAAGGAGGTACTCCCGCATTCTCCAGTGAAGGTGGTACTCCCGCATTCTCCAGTGAAGGTGGTACTCCCGCATTCTCAAGTGAAGGTGGTACTCCCGCATTCTCCAGTGAAGGTGGTACTCCCGCATTCTCCAGTGAAGGTGGTACTCCCGCATTCTCTAGTGAAGGTGGTACTCCCGCATTCTCCAGTGAAGGTGGTACTCCGCATTCTCCAGTGGAGGTGGTACTCCCGCATCCTCTAGTGAAGGTGGTACTCCCGCATTCTCCTGTGAAGGTGGTACTCCCGCATTCTCCAGTGAAGGTGGTACTCCCGCATTCTCTAGTGAAGGTGGTAGTCGGCAAATTCTCGCCTTCGAATGCGATGCGCACGTGTCAAAACAGGCTGCTTGAGACTGCTTGCTGGACTTCTAGCATTCATACTGTTATTCTGGAGTCTATTACGGATGGTTTGGCAGGAAACTCTTTTCCCGATGGTCATTTGGAACCGTGTCTGGAACCGCACTGCACTGCCTCCACGAATTTGTAACGCTATAATAACCGTATATAGCGGTCCTCAGCATCGGCTGTGCATCACGAACGCCATTGACGTCTGTTGTGCTGCCCCGTCCCCTATGCCGCGCCTAGAACCGTGCAGTTATGCTCTGGGACACCCCCAATTGTCTTCCCACATCGCGATGCGAGTGTTCATCTCGTATCATTTGTTACGCCCTGGTGACCTCAGGTAGATTTAAATGTCGCCTAACGCTATTGCATGTGCAAATTAGCACATTTGTCCCAGTAAAGCCCGACGAGATTTCATACTGATCACCGTGTCGAAAGATGGCAACTGACTCCCATAACAAAAATAAGACCATTTATAAGGACAGTGTAATCTTTAAGCACAAACTTTCCCACGGAACAACTCAAACACAGTACAATTTAGTTAGATGTTTCTTTTCTTCATGCTGAAACACATTCGTCTGTGCCTTATTTCTCTATTATTGACAGCTCTGAAATGTTGAAATTTACTTGAATATAGTAGAACACCTGTTTTGGACCTTGTCATTTAATAAGACAGGTAGGCACAACAATCTACTTTGAAGAGTACAATATTTTTTTCTGTGCATAGGTAAGCAGTGGGTTCCTATTTTTCTGAGTAAAGAAGTTTTTTTTGGTGAATCGGTCAATAGTTTGCTGATTGGAACAAATACACAGGGAGCGGCGGAGTGAACTATAAACCTAGGCATTTTTTTTGCAAAATTTTTCGATTCAGGTGAGCAGGAAGTTACATACATGATTAACACAAATATATTGTATAATTGTATGTATTTTTGTTTGTGTGTATTGATTCTTGTGGGTTTATGTTTGTTAATCTGTTTGCAAGTCCATTTTTTTCTTTGTTTGTATGTTTATTTGCATGTCTTGGCCATAATTTAATTGAATTTTTGTAAATGGTCAAAGGAAAAAAGGGTTCCTGGTATAAATTTTGAATTTCATTCTATTTAGGGAAGTATGTCCTTTATTCAAACAGTGTAGACCCTTATCAGACACCGTGTATTGCGGCTTCTGATATGGATCTGCACTGATTGTCTTTTTCTAATTTTTGGGACGCTAGGCATAAATGTGTTAAAAGTGAAAAATAAATAAGAGAAGGCCAATGAAGCAAATATGTACCGAAATATCAACGTGCGTCCATACAACAAAAGTTGACAAACTTATTTTCATCTAAGTAGAAATCTTCTTGAAACTGGTGCCTTTTGACTTACTTTTACATTTGTAAATTTTTTATTATATTGTCTTGGTAAATATAGTTAGCGCTTCCTTGCACTAAATTTGTTAAAAAATTCTAACATTTGAGCTCTAAACTAATGAACTCATTTGAAAATACATAAGTTCTATTTCGGTAAAACAATACAGGAAAAGGCGGAGCTAACTTTATTTCTATTTTTAGAATCTTGAAACTGTCATTATTTAGACTATGTTCGTTACTATGACGTCAGAATGTGTATAACTGAAATAGAGACACACTCAATTACATTTCGTTTTATGTAAGCCTGAAAGGGACAATTTTGTCAATGAAATAGCGTGATTATAAAGCAAAGTGGTTTTGTATTTTATCACAAGTTGCAGCTGATTTGAAATGCAAATCAATCTGAAAAGACTTTGTCACTAAAGTTTACGTAGCCGCAAAAAAAGCTCTTAAGGTGAATACAATTTTGATTACGTGAAGCAAAAATTAAAATTAAACCCCGTTTATAAAGTTTCTGCACAAACGCACTGGAGTCAACAGTCAGTTTTCAGGCTTGGTGGTTAAGGCGTCCAACGAAACAAGTGAATTTTAAGAACATACAGACTTTTGGTCTGATGAACTTGTTTAGCGAGACGCCTGTCCACAAGACAATTGACATAATGGTGAAGGATTGTACATGAGTTGTAGTGTTTAATATGAGTTTATTTATCCTTGGTACCGGTTGCCCATATGACCGACGCTTCCTGCAGATGTTAGTTATTTTATATTGTGGGCGATAGTTCAAGATACAGAGAGCCTCTCATTCGTTCTTTTCCACGATCAGTGATACATTGCACAATGATAATTGGTAATGTTAGTGGGGGGATCGAACTCACTATCCCCGGATTACCAGTCCAGCGCGTTACCACTCGACCACTGATCCGCTCTAAATATCCTCTAAATAGGCGTGGCAGATTTAAATAGTCGAAAGTGGTAAGCTCATAAAAAAAAACCACTGTCCAGACTTTCAACAATTAGAATTTCTGTGTTTAAAATTACGTGACTGATATATTTCGAAAAAAAAATTAAAGACCATGGCATATTTTCCATGTATATATCGTATTCGAAATAAGTGTGATATATACCACTTAATAAACATAGATCGATCTGTGTTATGTTGATGCTATTTTTCTGTTTTTGTTTAAGGTGATCGATGGGTGTGTACGGTTTATTCTAGGTCACAAAAGTTGCAACACCCAACACGCAAGTATGTGTGACCGTAATGGCTTTACATTTGGAATACTCATATAAACCGAAGGACTAGTTTCACTTATTGATAGGTGTAACACTAATTAGACCGCCATGACATAATATAGTAGACCATCGGAATTCATTGTGTCTTGAGGACATAAAAAAAACGTCTACTTTCGTGTTTGTGTAAACAGATGGACATGGAATTTCATCAACCATTACTATGGTCATTAGCTATAGACCATCTACGTTATCTTGAAGTTGCAACTACAACGTTCCGTTTTCTTTTTCTTTAAATTGTAAAACTACACGTTCCCCATGTGTAAAGTATACGTTTGCAACAAAGTAATGAACCAGTTTTGCCTAACAAATTCAAAGAATTTTTTACTTTCTGTCACTTAAAATCCAGAGAACGTTGAATGAGGCCTGCACGAGAGATTTTTATTGAAACACTGTCTGACATTCTCAGCTGTTTAAAATATATCTCTTTTCCCGTTAAAATATATCTATTTTCCCGTTATAAGCAACATAAATGCCACGGATTGGTTTGTGTTGTTTAACGTTAAACGCCTGCGTCAGACCTTTGTTTGTTTTAAAAGAACCTTTTAAAAATAAACCCCCCAAAAAAACCACCGACTCCCATCCACCGTACCCGTCAAAAAGGCAGAGAAGACGAAGAGACGAAGGAAAGAAAAAAGGCGGAGGTCAGTCTATTAGAGTTGAATCAGGCTTACATTGAAATGTAGTGACCTTGACCAAGATGACTTACTTAGCCTGTCAGACTTGTTAATTTTATCTGTTTTAACCAATCGAGCACGCCTAAAACGTAGGTAGCTATGTATAAAAACTTAAGTAAAATCTGTTAAAGTTTGGATGAACGTCAAAAATGAAAGCTGGGCCCAAGAGTAAAAACAATCGTTGGGTGAAAGCGAAAGTTTCTCTAAGCTAATTTAATTCAGTAGCGCTTGGAAGTTTTCATCAACCCCCAAAATATATAAATACAGATGCATGTACATTACTAGTTTTTGGAGTGGTCCAGTGGGGAGCGTATCAGTGGTCCAGTGGTAACGTGCTGGTCTGGTAACACAGGAGTCACGAGATCGATCCTACTCTCCTCCACTTACATTACTAATTGTCTTTCGAATGAGACGTTAAACCGAGGTCTCATGTATCAGACAGGCCACTTGTGTAACAAATTCACTTCTTTCGAGAAACCTGTATTTTCTGTATCAATTATAATAAAATAACTATAGAAATATATGCTGTCGTTGGAGACCGTTTCTATAATCCTTAAGGGGTTGTCGTTAAGCTCAAGTTTGCCTGTATGTTCTTGGTATAATGTTACAGAAGTTTTTTTTCCCGTCAAAGACGTGTTTCAAACAAGTTATATATGCAAATAACTAAAATCCTAAAATACTACAGATTTCTTGTGTTCAAACGCGAGCGTACAGGTAGACATATTTGTACATGAAATCCCCATTGAACCTCTATAAAATACCAATTTTCTCATTTTTATGATTCCTTAAAGAAATGACAAAATATCTTACCGAAGTTCTTCAATTCTAATGTTATATCCATATTAAGTGACATTTCAAATTTCTGCTTTAAAGCAACTCAGACACTATGAATTTGTTTTTGTCTTTTTCGCGATTGTTTTCACATAAATTTTGTAACGTTCCTTTAAAATTTAATTACTACATACGAAGATGGTTGCACGAGGAGGAAAACCTCTGGTAAACGGTCCACGGACGATTTCATTCGTATTGTTTTAGTATTGTGTTTAATGATGATGGATTTGGAACGTCTCGTCGTGGTTAAGCTGATTTGTTTTGTTAAGCCACGTTTACGCGAGAACGAATAAAGCGGCAGCAGATACTCAGCAACAGTAACTCAGCAGCAGTTACTCAGCAGAAGAAAATGAGCAGCAGTAACTCAGCAGCAGTAACTTGCCAGCAGTTACTAATCAACAGTTACTCAGCAGCAATTACTCAGCTACAGTAACTCAGCAGCAATAACTCACCAGCAGTTACTAATCAGCAGTTACTTAGCAGCAGTTACTCAGCAACAGTTACTCAGCTACAGTAACTCAGCAGCAATAACTCACCAGCCGTTACTCAGCAGCAGTTACTCAGCAGCAATTACTCAGCTACAGTAACTCAGCAGCAATAACTTACCAGCAGTTACTAATCAGCAGTTACTGAGCAGCAGTTACTCAGCAGCAATTAATCAGCATCAGTTACTCAACAGCAACAGCTGTTACTCAGCATCAGTAACTCAGCAGCAATTACTCAGCTACAGTAACTCAGCAGCAGTAACTTACCAGCAATTACTAATCAGCAGTAACTCAGCAGCAGTTACTCAGCAGCAATTACTCAGCTACAGTAACTCAGCAGCAATAACATACCAGCAGTTACTAATCAGCAGTTACTCAGCAGCAATTACTCAGCTACAGTAACTCAGCAGCAATAACTCACCAGCAGTTACTAATCAGCAGTTACTCAGCAGCAATTACTAAGCAACAGTAACTCAGAAGCAATAACTCACCAGCAGTTACTAATCAGCAGTTACTCTGCAGCAATTACTCAGCTACAGTAACTCAGCAGCAAAAACTCGCCAGCAGTTACTAATCAGCAGTTACTCAGCAGCAGTTACTCAGCAGCAATTACTCAGCTACAGTAACTCAGCAGCAATAACTCACCAGCAGTTCTTAATCAGCAGTTACTCAGCAGCAGTTACTCAGCAACAGTTACTCAGTAACAGTTACTCAACAGCAATAACTCATCAGAAGTTACTCATCAGCAGTTACTAAGCAACAGTTACTCAGCAACAGTTACTCAGCAGCAATTACACAGCTATAGTTCCTCAGCAGCAATAACTCACCAGCAGTTACTAATCTGCAGTTACTCAGCAACAGTTACTCAGCAACTGTTACATAGCAACAGTAACTTAGCAACAGTTACTTAGCAACAGTTACTCAGCAACAGTTACTCAGCAGCAGTTACTCAGCAACAGTTACTCAGCAACAGTTACTCAGCAGCAATAACTCATCAGAAGTTACTAATCAGCAGTTACTCAGCAACAGTTACTCAGCAACAGTTACTCACCAGCAATAACTCACCAGAAGTTACTAATCAACAGTTACTCAGCAACAGTTACTTAGCAACAGTTACTAATCAACAGTTACTTATCAACAGTTACTCAGCAACAGTTACTCAGCAACAGTTACTCAGCAACAATAACTCACCAGAAGTTACTAAGCAACAGTTACTCCGCAACAGTTACTCTGCAACAGTTACTCAGCAACAGGTACTAATCAACAGTTACTCAGCAACAGTTACTCAGCAGCAATAACTCACCAGTAGTTACTAATCAACAGTAACTCAGCAACAGTTACTAAACAACAGTTACTCAGCAACAGGTACAAATCAACAGTTACTCAGCAGCTTTTGTATTAATACAGCTCCTGTGTTATTACAGCTCCTGTTTTATTACAGCTCCTGTGTTAATACAGCTCCTGTTTTATTACAGCTCCTGTTTTATTACAGCTCCTGTTTTATTACAGCTCCTGTGTTATTACAGCTCCTGTTTTATTACAGCTCCCGTGTTATTACAGCTCCTGTGTTATTACAGCTCCTGTGTTATTACAGCTCCTGTGTTATTACAGCTCCTGTTTTATTACAGCTTTTATGTTTATACATTTTCTGTGTTATTACAGCTTTTGTGTTATTACAGCTTCTGTGTTATTACAGCTCCCGTGTTATTACAGCTTCTGTGTTATTACAGCTTTTATGTTTATACATTTTCTGTGTTATTACAGCTCCCGTGTTATTACAGCTTCTGTGTTATTACAGCTTTTATGTTTATACATTTTCTGTGTTATTACAGCTCCCGTGTTATTACAGCTCCTGTGTTATTACAGCTTCCGTGTTATTACAGCTTCCGTGTTATTACAGCTTCTGTGTTATTACAGCTCCCGTGTTATTACAGCTCCCGTGTTATTACAGCTTCTGTGTTATTACAGCTCCCGTGTTATTACAGCTTCTGTGTTATTACATCTCCCGTGTTATTACAGCTCCCGTGTTATTACAGCTTCTGTGTTATTACAGCTCCTGTGTTATTACAGCTTCTGTGTTATTAAAGCTTTTATGTTTATACATTTTCTGTTTTATTACAGCTCCCGTGTTATTACAGCTCCTGTGTTATTACAGCCCCTGTGTTATTACAGCTTCTGTGTTAATTTTTCATCTGTGTTACTACTTCTTCTGTGTTTAACTGCATTTCTGTATTTATTGCGGCATAAATCTTCTACAAACAGACATAGGGGCAGACGGTTAAACGGAGGAAAAATATTTAATCCTGATAAGTACAAAAAAATGGTCAAAACTCAGCTAGGACAGTCATGGCATATAAACACTTTTAATCATGATATTCACGAACAAAGATGATTTTAAATAAACGTGTGAACGATGCATAACTACATTGTAGTACAGGTTCAATGTATATATACACACCCTTCATCTTAAATCTATTTATAGAACAAACTTTAAACTGCACTTATCCTAGATACCGTGGTGAAACAAATACAAGACCACACCGATTTATATTTTGATGTAATTTTTGTTATGATTAGTAATAAATGGTATTCATCAACATGTCATTTTACCGCCCCCGCGACATTTTTACGTAAACTGACGCAAATAAAAAAAGTGGACGTTTAACGTTAGTTACATGTGCAACGCCTTATTTTAACGTTTATTGAAAAAAAAACTTATTGTCATTTATAAAGAAGTGGCACAGTGGTTTATTTCAATGTTAAATGAACGAGTTTCATAAATGTTACAGTATAAACCAACAGACTGCCAAGGTAACATAGAAGTTGTAATGGAGTAGGTTGGATTGAATGTATGACGATGAATCGTTGGCTTTGTCTCGATTCCCAGACAAGGTTCCAGCTCTGGAAGAACGTTGGAACTGGAACTTGAACTGAAAAATGGAACTGTTGTTAGCATAACCTATCTGAACTCGTTACAAGAGAGGTGAGATCTTTCTAACGAAAAATCATTTAATCTTCCTCAGAAACCATGCAAACATGCCTCTATTTGAGAACAGCAAAGACCCCCTAATAAGACGTGGTCTTGTTGAATACTGGGACTCTGTTAATTTTCACAAGAAATGGTCCAAGGGAAGCAACTCGTACAAAGTATTCGAAAATAATCAAAGTTGTCTTACCACTGGGTTTTTATGATACATGTATATCAAAATAAAAATACTTCATGTTCCATTCCTATATATTTTTCTCTAATTTCCCTCTTTGAAACATTTTGTTTTACATGTGTAAAAATATTTGCAGTTTACAAATGCTTATACTGATAAATGATATAACGAAACAAGAGGATTTTTCTTAAAAAAAAAAAAAAAAAGATGGACGGTCGTGGTGTATAAATTAGTGTCGAGAAATAGGAAACAAATAAATAGTTCTTGATAATGATTGATCATAAGTTTTTAAAAACTTTTTTAAAACTTTTTTTTTGTCGAAAATCCAGTTCTTGAGAAATATAGAAAAAGCAAACTAGCAGATCATTTTTCGACTGCTCCTTTCGACTTTTAACTCGACCAATCAAAACTTCTTGTATCAGTCAGTATTAAGTGCGCTTTACCTTTAAATAGACCGGAAATTAAATCGAAAACAAACGGCCAACGGTCGAAAATGACAACGCAACTGCTTTTGTTTCGTTTTATTTGATCAAAGGGGATTGCAGGCTATCATAAGTAACAAAGATATTTATTATCTTCTGATGACCCGTGTTGTCCTGTCACCTGCAGGTTATCACACTTCACCTGGAATAATATCGCATGTTCTCTCGGTCATTTCTGTGACACTTTCTGACGGTTTTCGGAATTGCATTCGGCAATTTTCGTATAACCTGAAAGAGATTTGCAAACGAAGTTATCTCAGTTCAGCGAGACAGAGAAAATATCGTGGCGCGAAGTTTACAGAAGGGAGAGATCTTATTCTAACAATTCATTTATACAGTTAAAATGCTAAAGAAAATTTTAGTATTTTCGTTGCTAGGTGAGTGAGTAGTTTCTGTCAATTATGCTTGGTTCGGTTTCCTCCATGTTTGGTTACATAAAAATTTGTAAGTAGGGTAATGTTGGACTAAATTTCATTATTCTTCATTAAATATTGATGTCATATATAATTAGTTTAAGTAAGTTTAACGTCATCTAACTGTCAACGTCATATCTGGTGGGCAGTTCAACCAACCTTTGCCTTTCTTGTGAAGATCAAGTACTAGACTCCCACTCTCAAGAAGACAAAGCTAACTTTCTCACATGGTAATTGTCGGTAGCAGTGGTTCGAACCCTTGACCAGCCATCAGTGAGAGATTATGTGATTTGAAGCCAATGGTTTAAACCACTCTACGAATCTGATGTCATTTTTAGCTTCTAACTAACCATGGCCAAACAACTTAGACATAAAAATTGCAAAAGTCCGGGGAGAAAAAATCCACAGCATTTTCTTTCTCGCTAAAAATTTAGGTTCGATACTTGTTAAACAGAAGAGGACCGAGGGGAGACCACAGCGATTAGCGTTTCTAAGAAACAGTCTTCATTTTGGCTGCCCCGTTATTTCGAGAGTATATTTAACGAAATGATTTACAAATCTGATTTTGCATAAACAATTTCAAATGTAATAATATAATCAAATGAATACTTTCTATTTTGTGTTCCTAGGTCTCATCCTAGCCGAAAAGAGGCGTTTCCTGTTTAACACAGATCAAAACCCGTTTCCAAACTCTCCATTTGGAGGTAACCTCCTTCGAATTGTTAAGTTCAGTACTTTTAGCAAAATGGAAGTGTTTTAAAATGCCGGAATAGAAACGTATAAATTTGAGTTTTCAAAACTTTATGCTGACAGAAAACTTACTGCGATAACTTAGATATGTATACATTACTGAAAAGTACCGGCTCCACGAGAAAAACAACTTTTAAACTATATTTTCATAGAATATTAAACAAAATATGACATTGGATTATATACTGTCATGATCGAATTTTTGATTTTCAGGGGGAGGAAATGGTGGCGTCAGTTCACCATTCGGAAGTGGATCAGGTCTGAATTTGTAGATTTCATCTATTTATAGATCAAATTAATTGTTACCTTAATCTGGCATATGCAAAGTTATTAATAAATTTTAAACTTGCAAATACTTTTGTCGTTCTCTCGCTCAAAATTGAATTAAAACCTATCAATACACCAATGTTTTTTTGAATTTTACCGGAAGTAGTATTTGTTTATCAAATTTCACAGGAGGTGAAGGAATGGGTTCACCATTTGGCGCCGGTGGAGTGACTGGTTCAAGGACAGTTTATTCACCATGTGTTCCGACACACTCGCTCTGTACTCTACAATGTGTGAACGGGTACGTGAAGGGACCAGGAGGCTGCGACTTCTGTATGTGTAACACCAACACACAAACTTTCACAACTAGTGGTCCTGCCCAAACTGACCCGGCCAAAGGTTTGTTTTTGCTTTATTCATTTTTTAATGTTCTGTTAAAGTGTTGACATTTTATCTGAGACTAAGGGGCGGGGCGGGGGAATTATGGCTGGTTTAATACAACACAATTTGAAGTAGTTTAAACAACTCTGGCTATCTAAAAATTACTAGTATTAAAAATGATCACATGATCTTTATGTAATCGATATGTAATTGTTGAAAATTCTTAGGATTTAAGGTCGTTTACGGTTTAAACATGTAATATTCTATCATTAATTTTGTAAAATACATCTGAAAGATGTGGTCTGACAAAATGTGATTTTTATTTTACTGCCACCACTGAGAATGTTATCTATGGCTCAGCCAGATATTGTCATTTTTTCACCGATCACATATTTTACTCATTTTAATGCATTTCTGTATTTTCATTAGTATTATCATCCACGGCGCCGGTTACTCAAGTATCTACAAACATTCCAACATCGTCGGAAAACACGACAGCTGATACGTGTCTGGCGGCAAAATTGAGTTGTTCTTCATCTTGTGGAGACAATGGCTACCTTGTCGATCCTAGCGACTGTACATTCTGTCTGTGTAAACAAGCTTTGAAATGAAACTTTGATTTGAAATTTCTATGACATATAAAAAAATCTTATTCTGTTTTCGTTCTTTGTTGAATTTTGAATACACTTACAAGCATTTTCAAACGATCAACGGTCTCTGTAACAATAGCAAACTATTTTTAGATACAAAAAAGCGGTAAGAATACTGGCATTTATAACACGTTTTCCCAATCAAATTGATTTAAACATACTGCAACTATTTTGTAAGATATTATAATTATACTATCTTACATAGGTTTGGAAAGTTTTGATGAACATATTCGCCCCTGAACTTTATTACTAAATGGTCCAAGGGAAGCAACTCGTACAACGTAACACTCGGTGAATACATACGTAAGATATCGGCCTTTAATGCCTTTCCTCATGAACTATCATGTTTGTTTCCTTCATCAAAACAACGTATTAACTTTGCCATCTGTTTATGCATTTTATCTACGGAACCATGATGCACAATACACTCATGAGATTTGGAAAATCAGCTTAATGAGTAACACATACATCTATATATGTCGCGAGTTCGATGAAGCCAATTGAAAAATACGCTAACTGTCATTGAAACTTGAAAAGAAAAGTTGATATTTCATTTATGCATAAAAGAAAGAGAAACAAATGGACAGACTAACAGGCAACAACAAGCAAGAGCAAAATATCTTGCCCAGCTTATACATAGCAAACAAATGATATAGCAAACAAGTGATATAACAAACAAGTGATATAGCAAACATAGCAAACAACTGATATAAAAAAACAAGTGATATAACAAACAAGTGATATAGCAAACATAGCAAACAACTGATATAAAAAAACAAGTGATATAGCAAACAAGTGATATAGCAAACATAGCAAACAACTGATATAAAAAAAACAAGTGATATAACAAACAAGTGATATAGCAAACATAGCAAAGAACTGATATAAAAAAAACAAGTGATATAACAAACAAGTGATATAGCAAACATAGCAAACAACTGATATAAAAAAAACAAGTGATATAGCAAACAAGTGATATAGCAAACATAGCAAACAACTGATATATAAAAAAACAAGTGATATAACAAACAAGTGATATAGCAAACATAGCAAACAACTGATATATAAAAAAAACAAGTGATATAGCAAACAAGTGATATAACAAACAAGAACCCCTTCACCGCAAAATGACGTAATCACTTACTGGTTTCTACAAGCTATTTCGTGTATATAATTTTGAATATTAAATTTAGATCTTTAATGAAAGCCATACATTTGGGTTAATATTTCCGCGCATTCAATACAGATTATTTTCTTTTATTTTTTTAGTTCGTCTGTAGATCTACATGAAGTATTTGCTTTCGTACCTAAGAAATATTAACAAGAGAAATGGAGTAGTCTGTTGAAGACACTTTTTTGTAATTAATCAATCAAGGTTTGACGAGGTCATATTTGTTTCAAATACTGATGAGAATATTTATCATTACTCTATTTTGGTAAATATTTTTTAATTTACCGTTAAAAAGTGCTTGTTTATCGGAATTTACACTTTTCAACATCAAGCCGTCACAGCGCATGTTGTTTACAACGTGGGGTACCCTAAGGGAAAATTTAATGCGTATATTACCTGTCTGGCTCCTTTCGGCGGATCAATATCCAATCAAAAAGGAGAAAAAAATCTGGAAGGGTGATATAAAATCTTGGCAGGTATTTATCCACATATATCACTGAAAAACCCAAATAACATATAATATTATATGTACTGCCTAAAATATACAACCAGCATCTACATAGCTTCACTTGTATTTTCACATATTTGTATTGTAAAAAAATCTGGTGAATATACAATAAATAAATGTACAAATTTTGTATATGGAGTTCACATGACAAATGTTTATTTTTGTAATGCAATTTAACCATTATATACATTTTTATACTAGATACGTGTAATATAACAGCCAACAAAATATTACGCATTTACTTCTTGCTTCAAATTGACTATTTTTATTTATGGTCATTTTTTAAAATTTGTTATCATAAAGATTTCCTATTTCAAGGAGACGACTTTTATGTTAAGTACTTCCGACATATTTTGACATTTTTATTTGGAACTATTTTCTTGGCGGATATATATTAACAAATTTTCTCAGCATTGTATTTATGGTTGTTCTTTTTTTTTAGTCATGCGATAAAAAGATTCTGTCACTCGTTACTTCTACTCAAATTGTCCAGGAATAATGTTATTAAGCTCGCCAGACTGAGGCTCGATTAATAACATTTTCCTGAACTCGTTAAATAAAATTATGTATGTCATGATCAGATGCTATGTGGGCGAAACTCAAAAAGGAGAAAAGTTGAATAAGGAAATGGGCGAAAGTCAAGAAAGACGATGGGCAAATGTCGAAAAAATAAAATGGAGAATATCGATTAGGAAGAAGAGCGAATATCAAATGAATGACATATAAGGAGATTTGCGAATATCCGATAGGGATATGGCGTATAAGGTGATGGGCGGAAGTCGATTAAAGAAATGGCGAATGTAAACAAACAAACAAACAAACCAAAAAATAGCAACAAAAGCCAGCAACAAAACAACAACAACAACAAGAAAGGAAAGGAGAGTTAACATCTCGCACCAACGTTTTGTACAATAAGATTGAAAATTAGTCCTAGGCCAAGAAAGGCATTGGTGTAACTTGATTGCTTTTTATTTCAAAGTATTCTATTGTACGTTACAGGTCTTGTGGATTTGATCATAAAATAGCTTCAAATTGTTCAAATACGTCTAGGATTATCTGGTCGCGACAGACAAGCAAAACAATACACATAATTCGCAAACTACAGAACTGAATGAAATAAACATATATTTTAAATAAAGATTGCCATTATTTAACAAAAAACCGGATTTGACATTTCTATCTACAACTTGAAAAAACTAACAAGATCTTCAAACACACACGTATATCTTAATTCAATCTGAATTTGACTTTTAACAATTATATTACCAGTAAATGGGCAATAGAAAATTTCCAAAAGGTCAGGAACATGGAAGAACGGTTTGGTGACGTCTTGACGAGAGATAGGATGCAGGTGTCTGCGGTATTAACTGATTAGTAAAGGTAAAAGTGACAAGACCTTCAGGTCAATGTTACTGGAAACCCGCCATACTCTGTTCATTTCCTTTATTATTTAAGTATTCATAACAACTAGTGTGTGTGTGTGAGTTATACAAACAGCTCAAGATGTTCCTCCTACGTAGTTTGGCGCTGGCCTTTTATTTCGTCAGTGGTAAATGTTTCATCATATTTTATGCGATGTTGTATATAATATCAAATTTGATTGATGCTTTTTTTAGTAATAATAGAAATATAGTGTGTTCTGTTACATTTAAGAAATAACTGCTTATTTTGTACGCCATGTTTAAAACACAACAACAGTTTATTTTTTAGATAGTAATGCTTGAAATATTTAGTCATTTAAGATTGAAAGAAAATTTATTGAAATTCTTTTGTATGAAATTATCTATAAAAAATAAAAAGAAATCAAGAAAAAAAATAGAAATTTGAACGAGCCAAAATCTGGAACTGAAAATAAATGAGGTGCGCTGTACAGACCAATTTATTATAACACAACATTTCCTCTGGTCTTATTTCAGGAAAGTAACCACATATATACAGCAAGCTTGTCATTTCTTCGATGATAAAAATACATACCCTGTACTCCCATGCATTGTACTGTGTTCTATAACATAAAATAATAAAATATATTATTCAATTACAGCCATAGACGGACAGTTGTTTCAAAGACGTTATCTCATGAACAACGGTAAGTAGCTTTGTATTGTCATTAAGCTCCAAACATTACTCCCCTGAAAATATACAGTTCAATAGTTCTCTTGTTCCTCATACATTATTCTCCCTGAAAATATAATGGTTAATGGCTCTCTTGTTCTTTAAAAATTCCCCCTGAAATGAACTGTACATTAGATCGCTCGTTCTACAAACATTATCACCCCACTCACCCCTAGAAAATATTTTGTTCATTAGTTCGCTCGTACTACAAACATTTCCCCCCCTTGAAATATCCTGTATATTAGTTTGCTTATTCTTGAAAAATACCACCCTCCCCCCCCCCCCCTCCCCGCTGGAAATATAGTTATATAAGTTTGCTTGTTCTTAAAATAATACCCCACCCCCTGTAAATATACTGTATATTAGTTTCCTTGTTTTTCAAAGATTATTCCCCCTTAAAATATTTTGTTCATCATTTTGTTTGTTCTTTAAACATTTACCACCTGAATATAAACTGATTAAGTTGCTTGTTATGTTTAAAGCTATACTAGGAGGGAAAAGCGCAATTTGTTCCGGAAACATTTCTCTCTTTTACCAGGCATTAACTCTGGGACAAAGATTTATGCTTCAGTTTGCCTAGCCCTGCAAATTTGAATCAACAATTTATGAAAGAAATTTACTCTTCAGTGCCATGCATTATGAAATGATTACGTAACTATCAAATAAAATGAAATAATATAAAAAAATATTTGCGCAGGAAAATCTTACGTTTCCTTTTTTCCCGCCTTTATCACCTGTATACCTATCTTTTAGGTATCGAATAGAGATTTGGTGTTCTCTTTAAGCATAAAATGCTTTTATTTGATGTAAGTATTTTATGCATGTAACAATGTCTTAAAACCACTTGCGTCGGCTGTCGACACCCGTCAAGTCCAACCTAGCATCTCATCAGATAGTCTCACCCGAAACTTTTAACGTACTTTCGTTGTCTGTGTTTGGAATTTTCAGTGTTAAATCATTCTGCATTCGACAAAATAGTTGCCATGGTAGTATTATTTGATATTGTGCCTTAGCATTTATTTTTATATATATATGTGTTTTGCGTCAGGTTACTGTGTCTAGAAACCCTTTTAGATAGGGATTTATTATTTCGAAAATAGTTATATACTAACCGCCTACAAGTCAATCTATAATTCCGACAGAACCTATGATAGGATTAACGTCGCATTTGCAGCCACTCTTTTGTAATTAGAGAATCAGTTTTTGCGAAACGATTGTGCATATATTATTTTTTCAAATACAGCCAGGGCAAACTCTTCTTCAGCCAGGAGAAGAGGTCTCTAAGGTAAGGATTGAAACAATGAAATATGCGTCATTTTTTATATCAATATTGTTAAACTAATTTCTCCTTTAATAAGCACTTATTTCTATTCAGTTCACAAAGTTGTTTCTATTTTTTTTCGGGATTTGAGCCGTCGGCTCCAGTAAGTATTTAAAAAAATGAATTAGTTATGAACATATTTCAAATTAGAAATAGTTTCTTCACTGTATTTTTTCAGGGCCCGGTGGTGACCCGTCTCATCAAGGAGGTCATTCAATCCCTTTTCCATTTCAAGGGGGCGGAATTGTTATACCAAAAACAACAACAACACCGACAACAACAACAACTACGGCAACAAAGACAACACTCGCGCCATCTGTCGGTCAAACAGTCGCCTCGTCAAATACCGGCACAACCATAAAAGCGACAACGACGACAATAGATTATTGTGACGTTGCTAAGCAACTCTGCCAAGCTAATTGCCCGGATGGGTATTTAGTTGATCCAGGCGACTGCACGTTCTGTGTTTGTAAGAAGGACGTGCTTTCAGGATAGATGTTCAATAAAGAGCTTCCTTCTAGTACTGAAATCGACCTTCACATGTAGTAGTACTATTAAACTGGTTACAGGACGCAGCACTTGTGTTGTATATTTTAACTTAAAAAGCTTCTCTTGCAGAAAAGGGAATTTACCAATTATCTTTTCTGAAGCGTACATTGTCAGTGTCAGTCGATGCTTAACAAAATAATATTTGGTACGAATTAACATTAGCCTTTTTTCAATAAAGAAAATAAAGCAGGGTCTATTACAATATTGCACTTCACCTTCAACCACCTGGAATTTCATTTTCTTGGTCATAGCTTAATGTCGATTTTTCTCTTTCATTAAAAACTTTGCGTTTCTTTTTAACAAAACTGACTAAATGAATGATTTAATGTTAAATGAATGAATGAATGAATGAATGAATGAATGAATGAATGAATGAATTAATTAATTAATTAAAAACAACAAACAACGAACTAAATAATTAAAAACACACAGCTCAAAATTGGATGCAGTTGTGCAACCGTTGCTGGAAACAGAATTTCATTTCTTGTGAATACATTCGGTTCATCCTTGTCTTTCCATCCGTCCTTTCAGCACGTCTGTCCTCCGTTCATCTTATCTTCTACCATCAATGAGAGGTGGCCCTTTCTCTCGGATATTTCGCCAGGAAAGAGGTCTTTTGAGACAGAGTAAGACAACGGTTCATTAATAATTCATTTTGTTAGATATTACAGGACATATCTGATTCTACTGTATGTTGACAAAAAAAAAAAAAATCAGTCTAATTATAGAAAATAGTTCGTCAAAAATCAGTATCTTTTATTCACGATTTCCTCAAAAATTCTGATTAGGATCCAGGAAGCCGTTATTTTGCGGAAGTTGGAACAATTTGTTAAGCAAAAATGTTACTAACAACAACACATTTTTCTTTGAGAAGGGAGACAACTGAGATGTACAAAAATACCTCTACCTTTTCTTTTTCAAGGGAGACAACTTAAATGTATATAATTAGCTTTCATTCGAGTGCGTGGTTTCTTCACCTATGATATGTAGATATAATTAAAATCACTTATAACGACAATTTATTTCACTTTTCACCAAACATTCCATTCTAGCCCACAACAGAATGGCCCAGCCTTATAGCATTGCCGCCGTTATCTCCAGCTTTTGTTTGGTTTGTTTGTCCTTATCTAGAAAGTCGTGAGCCTTGTTCCTTTACACCTATCATCTCAAAAACATTAATTGTCAGAGAGTCTATTTAACAAACTTCAACACCTTGTGTTGGCAAAATTTTCAGGGGACATTCGAAAATGTGAAAATGGACTGATTTAGTGTTATTCCTTTGAGATTTTGAAAAAAGGAGCAGAAACCATGCATGTTTTCGGATTTATCTACCTTTGCACTGTTTACTGTAAGTACACCGTTCTTATCCCTTTGTTTAAATTAAATTTGGACATTATCTTTATCAAATAGAACGACAATAGTGTTAAATACCAGATGACAGCATTCTAGCTTAAAGATTGTCTGTTGATAAAAATACTTATATATAGCCACGCAGTTTATAACCAGACCACATTGTCTCTTTATCTACACAGGTATACAAAACTGAAAATGACTTTTTTTTCATATAACAAAACACATTATACTTTCAACCACTAAGCCAGTTACGAAAAAGTTTGGAATTTTTCGTAAGCTTAAATATATAGTCTGCGTTAAGTTATATATAAAACGATATCTTCTCATTGCCTGGTTAAATGGTTAATCTAAAATATCGAACTTTTTTTTGAATGATCGATAGCCGCCTTCAGAATAGTAAACGCAGCCATCCTGCCTGGTTTATTATATTTCCTGTCCAACTGTCCACCAAAAAACGATTCAATTATACGTACCAACAAGCACTAACCCAGTATTTTTTGTACTTAGAAGTCGAATATGAATTATTTACTTCGTGTACATGAAAGGAACGGCCTACTTTTGAAGCACATATGATCTTAATAGTTATTATTAACATTGTTAACATTTTGATTTTTTTAATTGAAATTTTATGTTAAAAAGCAGTGGAAGTTTAAAAAATACGCGTACCTTGATTAAAAAATATCAAATACTTATTTCATATCAAAGGCATTCAATACCAATGTCAGTAGAAAACATTATCTTGTGAAAACAAAAGTGCTTCGTAGTTTGGGCGCCGAACCTGAAAAACCAAGACTCAAATCTGCAACCCCCGTGTGTACTTAGGCAAAAATGCTTAAACCAGAATTATCATATATGTTACTCAGTCGCGGGGGAGGGGGTAATGGTTTGTTGTCTAGTGGTACCGAACAGGACACAGTCGCGAGTTCGCCCCTCATCCTCTCCCCCCCCCCCACTCCCCCCCCCCCCCCCCCCACACACACACACACAAACACACACTCTTTATTCTGTGCTATACACATTAGATCAGCATGCAAGTAAAGGGCGTTACATATACATAAATAAATTTACAATCATGTAAAAAGTTCTTTTGATTAATTGCATATCAATGTTTTTGTTAGAAATCGGGGTTCCCATAAAAAATCTTTGGTTAACTAAAATACTAAAATAATTCAAAAACAAACACTGTGAAAGTAGGATGCGCTTACTTTAGGAGAAATTAGTATAAAGTGATTTACATCTTTTAAAGGCGAGTCTAAAGTAGATCTCCAGTTTTTAGTAAAATAATAAAAGTTTTATCCTAAGTTGAATAAGAATTAAAAAGGAACAGGAGTAGACGAAATATAATCGTTTTAAATATTTATTCCGTAATTCTAAAGATATCTTAATATGGAATACTTTAGATTGCAGGAGGTTTCTGACAGGTGACACTTTGATAGACTTGGTGAGATAGTCATACGGAAAAGACTTAAGACTGAATTTTATTTCCCTAGAACTCGATTCCCGGAGCAATACCGACGCCTGGGATTTATTCAGAACACTTTGCTTGTAGTTTATCTAAATCTCCCTTCTATGCTCCCCCTTTTCAAATCCCCTACTGGGTTATATAGTAAAAACTAGTAAATACGTGCATAATTAAACCGCTGGTCATAGTTTTATTATGAATTTTTATTTCGACAGTTCCCATAAATAACTTGCCAAAGCTTTTTCTGCAATCTATGGTAACACACAACAATCTTTTATTTCAGATTTAGCGAGTGTGTCTGCACAGTTCTTTCAGCCTTTTAGCGGTGGATGTCCTCCGTTCATGTGTCCTCTTCAGTGCCCCAATGGCTATGCTGTAAATTCAAACGGTTGCAAAATATGTCAGTGTTTAACTTCCGGCGGAAGTGGCGCGAATGTTAATTCTGTGAACAGCGGTAAGAATGAACAAGAAGCTGATTTTGTATAAGGTTGCCATATAAATTTCGAATGGTTGTTGCGAGATGTTTTTCGTCCCCGCTATCTAAGGTTTCATTTTTAAACACAACAACAAAAATAGAAGAAAAAGAAAGGTTTATTTTACCTATCCTACACACGGTACACAGAAGCAAAGAAGATCGAACGGCATCTGAACACGGAATTTATACTATGTCTTAATCTCTGTAGCGTCGTGAAAGAATATAAAACATTTATACGTTTATACTCGAAAACCCTGCTCTTTTTAAACTACTTATTCTATTCTTAGAGTTAAAAGTTAGCTTATAAGAGATACCTTTCTCGTGTTTGACCTTGACCTCTTCTTTTCAGCGTCTGTTATGAATCCTGGAGGAGACCCATTTCACCAAGGCGGAGCTCAGATGTCAATTGGCGGAGTTACACACAGTAACCCCACCTCTTTAACTTACCACAAACCTTGTATAAATGACACCACGTGCATT
The DNA here is from genome assembly GCA_012932295.1 of Cyclina sinensis. Classification (NCBI taxonomy): domain Eukaryota; kingdom Metazoa; phylum Mollusca; class Bivalvia; order Venerida; family Veneridae; genus Cyclina; species Cyclina sinensis. Next base: position 24,784,424 of record JAAONU010000010.1, read on the forward strand.
CTGAAGTGTTCTAACGGATATTATAATGGACCTGACGGATGCCAGTTCTGCCTTTGCGCGGCAATACAAACAGGTATTCAAATATAGGAATCACTTACACGTATTTATCTCTTTAAAATATAGATTAATGTCCCAGGTGCTATATGCCTTTAGGGAAACTCCATTTCAGTAAACACGCCTTCTTCTGCATGCTAATTGTATCGCACTATTTCACGTGACACCAGTGTAATGTTTTCCGTGAAAGACTATTTGAAGAGCGAAGATGATCAGTGTTCCAGTGGTAACGCGCTGGACTTGTAAACTAGGGGTCGCGAGTTCAATCTCCCGCCCCTCAACTAACACTCATAATTATTGTCTTTTTGATGGATGTTTAACCTAGATCCTAAATATCAGTGCTATACACAGAGCATGGAAAAGAATCAGGGGTGTCTCTGGAATAGAATGCGTTCTGTATCTTGCACATAAAATCACTATTCTCTTCAAGGGGCGTCGGTCATATGGGCATCCGGTACCGATGATAAATAAACATTTGAATAGCAAGTATAAGGACTAGTTTGTATAACCTCTGTCTCCAACGAGTCTGATCAATTTATGATAAAATGCATGTGTAAACTTATATTACACATTACAGCTAATCCCACATCTTCAAGTGCATACAACAACCCGTGCCCTGGTTCGGCTCAATCTTGTGATATGGTATGTATAAATGGTTATGAAACCGAAAGTAGCGGCTGTCAACACTGCAAGTGTACACTGTCCCCCGATACAGGTAAGCTGGTCTATAATAATAAACTGCTGAGCCATTAAATATGCTGCGATATCTACCAGAAATGTATCAATATTGACTGAGGTGACAGCATAAACTTAGACAAAACGTAAATGCTTTAAAAACTTAAAATTTAAAAACTGACAAATTACTTGTGAGCACAAAAGGAAAGCTAAAAGTTGTATCAAAAGGTTTTATTGAGCGTTGTTTTGTTACATTACTTATCCACCTTTAAGTTACACTCACATCAAGTCAAAAAAACAAAAACAAATTCAACAACAACAACAAAAAAACCTCTTAATTGTGCCATAATTGTTTGCATGACAAACTTGCATTGTAAAGTTTGGTAATATTATACAAGGACGGTCAGTTAACACATAACAGCTTTTAACTCTATTTCTCTCATAACAGGAACAACTGTGCCACCTCCTGTCTCAACAACACTGTCAGAGGGAGAATGTTTGCAGAAGATCACCGAATGTCAGCTGAAATATCCATTTGGTTTCATGACTGACGACTCTTGTGTCATGTGTATTAGTAAAGACGAGATTTATCCACGTGCGTAGCTTATTAAAGGTTTCCTCTAATTTAATATGTAAACTATCGTATATCTACTCTCCGTCAATGAAAAGATACCAACCTAGTTACTGATTTATTCTGATTTATTAAATTAACCCCCCCCCCCCGATTCATTAGAGTATTTCTTCTTTTTTGAACATTCAAAATAAATAAGGATGACTAATTCACGTTTACATTAAAATCTCTATAATATTTGTCGAAGAGTAGCTATGACCAATATTTGGTATTAAACCAGATTTATAAGTTTTATATGAGAAAATGCACCTAACAGTGAAACACTACAGCTCAGGACATATAAACTAGATTGATCAAACACCTTTTTAGACCTTTAATCAGATTTAGTCCTATGTCCTATTGTAATTTGCATTTTCCCCTCATTTTAACCTGTTACTCCAGACACGTTTTCATCAAAAGGAAGCAGTTTATACAAAATGTGTGAATATTTTGGTAGGGAATTGTTTTTTACATGGTGTGTTGAAACATCGTAAGTTCATTTTGAAGAATATTTTCAAACCGTGTTATTTTAATCCCATGTACTTACATGTACGTATATTTTGTTTTGAACTTTTTTCTCTTTATTTACAGCGATAATCACCGAGGAACATCAACCAATGATCCGGCTGACCAATCCGTGTATTCAGGGCTTGGATATCTGCCGTATATTTTGTGCAACTGGATACCGGAGGGGACCGAGATCGTGTCAGTATTGTGCTTGTAACGGCTAAGAACAACAGTCGAACTTAAATTTTAAAAATTGAAATTCCAGAGACAGTTCAAAGAATTTTTCTATTTTTTTTCAAAGCTATTTTGATACTTTTTTTCGACGAGAAAGAAATTCAGCATTAAACAGTTGAAAACGAGTTTGCGTTATTCACGTGTACTGCATTTTGTTCTTAGTTTGCTGGAGATACCATCTTTTACAATATTATTTTTTGCAGGAATTTCAAGATTTAGAAATAATTTTCATATGACAAAAAAAGGACACTTGTAGTCATCTTCCCTCATAGGTCTTTATTGATCATTTAGCCTCAACCCACAGGGACACTATCATTAAATAAACTGTCAGATCTATTTGTGGTATAGAAGTATTCCCTCTATTTTATGATCTACATGAACAAAATTGGCAGTCACGTGGTCCCATCACGTAACCATTGAGACACTTGAGTCCACATATCACACTGCCCTGCACACACGGGTTCGGTAACGTCACCGAGAAACTATAAGGTTCGTCATAAACTGGCACTGGAAAAAAAGAAAGTATCAGATTACGTGCACTTCGATAAAATATAACTTTTGACCAAGTTTATTGCAAAGTAAGTTTAAACTTATTATAAGGCCGACAATATTTAGTGACCTGATTTTCTTTACGACGGCAGTCGGATACGAAGATTTGGCTTAAGCAAACTTTACAGCAGTCGAATACAAAAGTTAAACCTGATTTTACTTTATGGCATTCGAATACACATGTTAGACCTGAATTTACTTAACGACAGTCGAGTATAAAGGTTACACCTGTATAAACTTTACGACAGTTGAGAACAAAGGTTAGACCTGAATATACCTTATTACAGTTGGGTACAAATGTTAGACCTGAATATATTTTACGACAGCCGAAAGCAAAAGTTAGACTTGAATATACTTTACGGCAGTCGACTACAAAGGTTAGACCTAAATATACTTTACGGCAGTCGACTACAAAGGTTAGACCTGAATATACTTAACGGCAGTCGACTACAAAGGTTAGACCTGAATATACTTTACGGCAATCGACTACAATGGTTAGACCTGAATATACTTCATGGCAGTCGAGTATGAAAAGTTTGACCTGATTTTACTTTACGACAGTGTAATACAATGGTTTGACCTGAGTATACTTTACGACAGTATAATACAATGGTTTGACCTGAGTTTACTTTACGACAGTGTAATACAATGGTTTGACCTGAGTATACTTTACGACAGTATAATACAATGGTTTGACCTGAGTTTACTTTACGACAGTGTAATACAATGGTTTGACCTGAGTATACCTTCAGACAGTATAGTACAAAGGTGGGACCTGAATATACTTTACGACAGTCGAATACAAAGGTAAGACCTGAGAATACTTAACTACAGTCTTGTGCAAAGTTTAGACCTAAGATTTTTTCAACGGCAGTCGGGAACAAAAGTCAATGACATAAATTCATCCTTTTTGAGGTTATCGCAATAACTATTACTGATCTTGTACTGCTTGCTCATATATCTCCAATGAACACATACCGTCACCGTCAGTTAGTTTCTGGCACGAGCAATATAGGCAATCATTTGGATGACTGATGAACCCATGTTCACATTTCTGGTTACAAATAACCTGCAATGTAATTCGGTTTGCCTCAATAGATATTTGACAGTTTTACTAATTCAATATATGATTTGGTTTTCCTCAAAACGTATTTGACATATTAAATGTTTCCAGATATAGTTTGGTTTCCTCAGTAAATATTTGACATATTTACTGTTTCCAGAAATGTATAATAAAGTTTTACCGACGACCCTTAAATTATCATTTAATTGTTACCGAAGTGTTGCTAATTATCAAGTTTAAGTTCTAAGCAAAATCTTTGCTGAAAGCCAATGAATTACAAGATAATATCTTTGAAAAGTTCCGCTGTCTAATGTTCTATAGGGCGTTCTAAAATATATATTGTGATACGTGGTAATACATATTTGATAAATTATACCGCTGGAATATATTACCTTTGCCATAATGCATGACTCCGAGGTCGCAGTAAGATCGAGGTAATGCGGAACGGTGGAATTCTTTGTTAATTTTCCGCGACCTTAAATCAAGTACAGAAAAAGTAAAACATTTAAAAGAGAAGAACAAAGTTCTCTTCGCATCGGCCTTTTTTTGCTTTTGTTATTGTGGGACTAGATTCTGTCGCGTAGGAAACTTACACTATTCGGTTTTCTCTATCGACGACACTGAACTTCATCAAGCCACTTGCTGTACATTATCAATTTTGACTCGTAATATTTCCTTAAATCAGTAATCCTAATTCCTTTCATTTTATTTTCTTATGGAAAAAAAGTAAACAAAAAAATGAAAAAAAAAACACCAAAAAACAAACAAACAAACAAAAAGCACACAACAACAACAAAGCCAGGAGCAATCAAATTTCTTCAATTTAGCTGTTTTGTTTTCCTCAAGAGAACGATTTTACAACTATTTTCGAAAAAGCACTACACAGAAAATCAGGCATCAACGGAATTTCATATTTGTGTTGTAGAGATAGAGTAACAGCTTTATTTCAGGTCAACGATTAGAATGTTGTCCCTGACCTTTGACCTATCCTTCTCCCCTGTCGGTATAAGGGATAGTGAAATCTTCAGTAAGCAACGAACAACAGTTAACTTGGCTACAGAATTTTCTCTTCTATCGATGCAAAATAAACAAGTTGAAGCCAACGAACACACTCGGGCAAGTTAAAAAAAAAGAACGAAAACTATAAATGTTGAAATGTTTAGAGTATGACATTGTTTACCAGGTGCCGTTGTGGTTAATCTTGGTCCCTTGGCTATGTTAGTCGCACATAAACAATATTGGCAACCTCCTGGCCCTGAATAAAATAAGATTTCCTTAGCATTTCATGTTAAGATCGTTTCAAAGGGTACTGCTTTGTAAACAGTCCTCGATGACATTTCAGAATTACATCACATGCAAACACAAATTATTTCTTGCAATTTAAGCAAATTGGCGTATTTCTTTCCTCAGAGTCAAATAATTGATTTCAAAAGAAGCGCACTTGAAAAAGACAAGTCAATATTACACTAACTTTGTTAAACATGGAAACAGAATAAAAAGTTTTCGAATAAATATACCAACGTGGGCTTGTGAAAGTCATAGGTGGAAACTTCATTTTGATTACTAAATAGAGTGAGAGGATTTAACAATTTACTTCAAATATCGAAGCGACGAAATTAAATCATGTGAATAATTGTCATTTACCTATACGTTCAATTCTTTTTTTTAAATTTCAATTATTTTCAGCATGATCATTTTACAATTTTTATCCCGCCCCCGTTTTTATTTGCTGGCGAGGATTACCTTTGACATAATTTCCTTCACAAGTTTTATCACACGTTTTCTGCGATGAGATACAAGGGTCGTTGAAATTCCCAATTTGTTCTGATGGGCTCCTTGTTGTGGGCACCGCTGTTGGTTGAGTAACTGTATACAAATGTACAGATCCCTTAGAAGACAGGGGAAATCGGGTCGTCGCTAGAGAACTGAGACTTGCACTGGTTGTTCGTTCTGAAAGGTTAAAAGAAATCTTGGTCACATCAAATCTGATCTCGGTAAAGATGGGTCAGAGATAGCAAAGGTTAAAGACATCCAAATTCAACGCGGCAAATAAAACTCTCGTTGTGTGTTTGTTCATATTTGGTAACATATTATGATAGGCTTGTTTCATTTATTTTGACACCACTCCGAAAGAAGAAGAAGAGAAAGAAACAAAGAAAGAAAGAAAATCGTTTTAATTCCTGTCTAGCCATTCTGCTGAAAAAGTTCGGCACAATAGATCGTGTTTACAAATATTTCCAACTTTAAATAAACGTCTGTTATACCTGAATTGGTTACTGTTGTAGGAACCAGTATAGATGGCTGTCTTGTAGCGTTCGTTGTTTGACAGTCACAGTACTGGCAGCCATTTGTACCTTCCAGGAACCCGTATGTACATTGCAACCTACAGTGACGCACCGCAGGGTTACAGGGTCTGTCCAAAAATATTCCTCCGTTGATCGATGAAGATGGTTGCAGAAAATTTTGAGCTGAAAACAAAACACTCTGTTTTTCTTCAACATAATATTTCTGATGGACACAAAACTTTTGTCATCAAACATTAAACGAATGTGATATTTCTTAATAAAGCACGACAATTAAATTACTTATTTAGTAAATGTTAGTTAATGTTAAATTTTGCACCTTAATTACATCAGGGCGTAATGATTTGCATTTAACATTATTCTTAATGAAAAGAACATATCTATTGTCCTAATTAGTAATTCGAAATACATATGTGTTTAAATAAGGAAATTGAATCTTTTTACATGAGATATTTATTTTTTACTTCTTCAATTTCTTGTTCTGATCTTATTTTTGGTTTCATGTTAATTTTATCAATCCTACCTGCTGTAAGCGAAGGTAACACTGATGATAGAGTTATCTAAGCACAACATGCATATAAAACAACCTTGAGGGGATTTCACGTATCCGTTAACACAGATCAACGGGCAAAATAAAGAGCACATACTTGTAAAGTTTTGGTTCCAGAATAAAAAACGACGCTCCCTTAACTTCGCTTCAGGTCCATTCTGCCAATCTGGAATTGTTGAACAAAGGGGGAGAACTCAGAGAAGAATATCATTACATAAAATTATGAAGGCTGCTTTAAAATAATACGACAAAGAATAGCTAAAAAACTGAGCACAAGTTTTATCTTCGGGCTTAATTCCACCGTTTTCATAATTTCTCTTTGGTCTGGATAACTATAACAGCGTTGATAGGCTGAACTGCGTAAGCCACAGTTAACATTAATTTTGTACAATATTGTTTATCTGCCCTGAGTTTATCGTTAGTTACATGCCAGGTAGATTAAGTACCTAACGTCAAGTGACTATAAATTAGATATTGATACCGAACGAATGAGATATTGCGAGAAAATCAGAACCTCCCAAACAGCTTAATATTTTGTCTCGATTATATACATTGTATATGAAAATACCAAACATGTCGTTGCCACGTGAGAAATCACGTGACTGAAATACTAAGATGGAAGTCTAACGCCTACAATTCAAAATGAATTGTTACACTGAATAGTTGTGGGGTTACTGAATGACAATTTGCTGAAATGGAGACCATAATCAGACTGGGCGGATCAAATTCTTGGTCTGCGCAGGTAACAATAATAAATACAAATGCCTTCAATGGGGTCAATGTAAAAAGAATAAATGTACTGTTTATTTCAATCGAACAGTTAAATCCTCGCGCTTTCGCATGAATATAGAAACATATAATCTAATAACATTGGTGAACAAAAATGATAAATGAATTTTCTTTAAGCCATTTTCACATGCTCCTATCATATTTTAAAACGTTTTTGTTTTGATAATGGAATTTGAATTTTTTTTATCGGCTGTACTGTTACTTATCACCATTGAGCGACGCCCCCACCCCTCCAGCCCGAAGTGTTAAATTACTTTAGGCTGTATGGGTTAGTGCAAGATAATTAGGAATCCCACTCCAGAGACACTATTGGATACTTTACAGGCTCACTGATTCATGGGACCTCGTTTTTAGGTCTCATCTTGAACGCCAATTAGCATCGTAAGTGGAGGAGCGGTCCTTTGACGGCTACAAACCATGTTACGACTGTCAACCCCTACTACTTTGTATAATGAGGGCATACTAGCCTCAACGTAAAGGCAATCATTCGAAGTATTGTCTTAAAATAAAGTTCTTTGAATTTATCTGCAACAAAATGCAATCCATTGTAAAAGTGTTTGATATGAAGCTGAGACCATAAAAAAAAACAATTGGATAAAAAAAATTTCACTCATAGCACAGACTCCTACACTGTTCTGCATGTGTAGTGTCACAGCTACCTGCCTCATTCCTTTGATCCGTCGAAGGATTATGTTTAAGCTGTTAAGAAAGGCGTTTCAACAAAAGGTCTGTCAACAGCAAGTATAAACAAACTGTTATTTAATCTCTTTCGCAAACTTGTTTTATCTGAATTTACTATCAAATTGATCATTATTACGTCATAAGGTCAAAAGGTCAGTGTAAATTCATACAGTGATAAAAACAAGAAGATACACCCGCATTTATAGAATAAATTTGTTTAAAACTACCAAGAAACTGTTCTATTACTCAAATTTAAACAAAACAATTCAATTTAAATGACACCCACCTTGTGATGAGACGGTGCGACATATGGTTGCCATAGCAACGATGAAAATCACATTCCGCCATAGAAGCATTCTTTTTTTAAATGCCAAATGTACAAAATGTGAATGGAAAGAGAAAATGCATAATCACTCCCCCAGACATATTTTCAGCACTATCGCACGTCGTTGTAAACATTATCATGTTTCATGAGTACCGCAACAGGTGCTCCTATTCAACTGACAGTGACATTCAGTGCGAGGTGAAAAGCCACTACATTTTAATGAACTACTTTTTTACGGACTATTTTTTGTGTGTTTAAAACAAAGTTTCTCAAAGAGTTTTTAGTTTAGGTACAGCTGTTTTTTAAAGTGAAATACCTAGCATGTGTTTGCACAGTCCAAGTATACATTGATAACTCGCAGAGTCATTTGTAATTTTCACATCGAAACGCTCAAACTAAACTGAACCCTCCCAGGTCTAAAAGAACTCAATGACTGCCGAAATGAAATAACTCCTTGATAAAGATTGAATAATGTTTTGACATTTGATCTTGTGTGGGATTGCCACTGGAAGTGAATGCGTAGGTGTCCTAAACTTTCCATGTTAGTAAGTTCAGAATATCAAAGCAAAAACAGAAATATTAACCGCATGAACTACAATTCATAATGTCTGTCTGGACAAAAATGAACCTTTGCTTTTCAAAGCTTAGCTGTTTTTCAGCTTATTTTCGAAAAAAAAAAAATCCGAGGTTTGATCATAATGTAGAACATATGAGTGCATAAAAATATAAGTCTTTATTGAAATACATGTATATATGATCTAACGTTCATTCAATGTCCATTCTTTTACAACCGTGCTGAACGCACAGGCTTTCAATTTCACTTAAAAATTCGTGTTCAAAAAGGCCAAAATAAATGATAGCCACGATAAATACTGAAAACAATGGCTGTCCAGAAAACACGTTAATAAGAAGTAACATTAATAATTTTCAGGTTTAAGATGTATATGAATGAAAATATATGTTTCAGTAAAATGTAACAGGTTGACAAAAATCGTGGCTTGACCTCGACTTGAACCCATAGCCTTCCTCTTACAGGGCGGACACTCTATCAAGTGAGCTACCAAGCTATACGGTTCTGCCTTATCGATTTATCACCTATAAACCTGTACCCGGCTACATATTCCCCCTCCAATTCGTCCAGAATTCTCAGAGCATATTGTAAACACATTCTCGAGGTGCCGAAGCAGGAGCCATAATTATAATAACGTAGGTTATTTACGTTGGGTGCCAAATGTAACAGGTGGTGAAAAATCGTGGCTCGACGGAGACTTGAACCAAGGGCCTTCCGCTTATAGGGCGGACACTCTACCAACTGAGCTACCAAGCCACACGGTTCTGCCATATCGATTTTTCACCTATACACCTGTACCCGGCTACATATAAATAACTTTGAAAATTTCAGGATCACTGATATCATTAATATAACTTAAACAGAACAGACTGGCATGTCAAATGATAAGATTGCGCATTAGAAGATTGTCATAGTGTAGTGTAAGGGGAAGACAATCCTAGGCAAACCTGTGGGTACATTGTCCTACTGACAGTGGTAGGCGTTCTTAAAAACGGCAAAACTCCACACAGTAGTTACTAACCTTATTGACATACAAGGATATAACTCTGCGAGGAGACTGACAGCTGAAATGATTGGCAACGAACAGTTTTAAATGGACCTTCTTTAACTCAATACATACTGAAGCAAAAGGGGAAATAACTCTCCAAAAGAGTCTTAGATTTATTCGTGCTATTTGCACGTGTATCAATACCCGGAAACTAAAAATTGGGTCTATAAACTCGCTTATATGTTATTCAGGCTTAATTTGATCGTTGTTTACAAGGTTTCCTTGACTAGGCAAACATTGCCAGTTGAAAGATTGAAAATATTAAAGAACATTTTTTTCGTTGGTACCTGTAGTAGCTTCATTACAGAAGACAACGGTATGAATGATCAGTACTTTATCAAGGTATAGTAAATCATTTGTGTGAGCTTTTGTCAAATTCGGGTCATCTTTTAATAAGACAGCATTAGGTACTGTACGGTCGACCGGACATACGAACATATTTGTTCTTGTATTCAACGCCACTAGCTAGGACGCGGCGTCGAGTATTTGCAATACTTTCTTACCTTGACCTACCTAAGGGTAGCACTGAAAAGTTTTGTTTATAATTATGTATGTTTATAGACGTTGAAATTATACGAAGGAAGATCTTAAGGATGACAATAGTTCAAATTCAGTAAATTCTAGTGGTGACTCAGAAAACAAAATAAACGTTCGCAAACGAGTAAACAATTGTAGATAGGGTGGTAATGGCTAAACCAATCGAATGATTACAGTCAGTTTTAGAAACTTATGTCATAACCAGGTGGAGAGATAAGTAAAATAATCAAAATCTTATCTTGAATCTATAAATCAACCGAGAGGCAATTATTTTTCATACGATCTTAATATGATACTGTCAAAAAAAGAACCACATCCATCATCGCCATTGCTGAGCCGGCGCCAAAACTTGTCTTCAAAACGACCGTCAAAAGTTATCAAACAGAAACAAGACACACATATATTTCCCCAGGCGTTATGTTTTTTTCTTTTTCATTTTGATTGTCACGTGTACAAAAGATGTATTTTCCAATTGTTTTATTATCTAACGATTGAATGTTACATAAAAGTTCGTGTTTCATGTTAAGTTTTACACCAGTATGATCTTTTACAAGACACGCATATATACGCTGGCTTGAGTGTTTCTATGAGTGTGAACTATATCGACAGGATTTCATACACTATACGGTACGTACTTCATTTGCATATTCATATTTATATAAAATAATGTTGTTTAATTGATTTCTTTATAATCAATTTATTTTGTACGTTTGGAAATCAATTGGTCATTCAATATCTGAGTCAAGCGAGATATTCTACTTACTGGATTGATTTAGCAAGCTTGATTATTTTTTTTAAAAGTCATTAATGAGTATCTGATGATTAATTGATCGATTAAATTATCATGAGTATATTAAAAAAGAATCTACACTGCATAAAGTAAGTTATTCTATTTAAATTTCACCGAGACAACTTGACCAAGAAGTTTATTCAGTCGATCTAAATTTTCTAAAGTTTAAAAAAAGCTTTTTTTATCAGCAGAAATAATTATTTTCTCTCATACAAAAGAATTTCTCCATCAAGTAAGCCCGTGACAACAGTTCAATGCGTTTTTATTTTCGCACTATCTTCAGTCCAAAAAAGAACGTTCCTTTGTTTTCACAATGTATCTATAAATATAGTTCTACGCATGAATTCTTTATTTTAACTTTAAACTTAAAATGAAAGTATGGCCCAAACCTCTACAGCCTTAATGTTTTTTCGACCGACCTTGAACTTGAGATTTGGTTACTCTAACCTGATAGGTTACATACACCTAATATGAATGGAATAGCTATTGGAATAGCAGCTCGCTTACCTAAATTCATTCATTTAACTTATTTTAGGCCCAATATTTCTGCTATATGGAAATAATGAAACGATTTATAGTAAATGTATTATTTTAGATTATTTGTCAGTTTTTATACAATTCCTGTTTTCATCGCAACGCCTTTATTTTTGGTTTCACACAAAGCAATTGAAAACACAGAGAACATGAAAAGCCACCGAATATTGCAAATGTTTATAAAATAGAAAAAAGTATGTCAATAATTTCATGAAGAGAGATTTTCTTTCTTTATTTGTTTTTAGTTTGATGCCATCTTCAACCTCTTTTTGGTCATATCAAATATAACAACTGTTCCTTGGTATACAACCAGTTTATTAACCAATCTTTCCACAAGCGACTGTCTGCTTCCTCACTGGAGAAATGTTTTGATCACACGGTAATTCTGAGGTGGTCATTCGTTTTTGACATTCGAATCGAACCATGTGATTGATCACTTTTAGTTTAAGGCGAAATAAGTAATTTATCAGCAGTGATCTTGATGTTTTCATATCAGAATGACATAAAGTTATGCAAGGTAGAAAATCAATAATGTTCGTACTAATTTAGTTACACGCACGTATGTACCTTCTATGCATCTATAATATTACACACATTCAAATTAATAATTTGATTACAGCGTTAAGAATTTCTTTAAAAGAATAGTTGAGATTTTTTTAACTTTCCCGTATGTCTTTTGTCACGGTTCTTTACGCACGAGACAAAATTTCTTTTTAACCCTAGTGAAAGATATGTTACATCATTACAGGTTGTAAAATCGGGCGTTGATAGAGAAAATAATCGAAGAAACCCAGAAACCGTAGTATGAGAAAGTGCCGAGCCGAAAAAAAGTGACGGAATATAAATAACACTAAAATGTCTGCTCTGGCAAAGAGTATAGCAGGTAAATTTTCTTCCATTGTTTTTTTTTTCAAGAATGATTCCTGAATACGAATTCATATCTAATAACATAAGATGGACATTATTTATAACGCGAAAGACATTAATAGTATGATTTTGTGATTGTTCTGCAATTTCGCCTTTTTCGTAATCCGGTAAAATACTATTCCAGAGCACAAAAGTTTTTCTTACAAGTTTTCCTGTCAGATGTAGTTATGTTCAGAATTGCCGATTTTTTTTGTTGCAGAATGCCCGGATATAGAACGTGTCTGGCATTTAGAACATTCAAACAGCAGTGTCAAGGTCACGACTAAAGATTTTTTGCTGAGTCATAGTGACGTCGGACCTTACATACATATCATCTGTCCGGAAGGCACTCACGTGGTTGGTCCAAATATGATCACGTGTCTGGAAGATGGAGTCTGGGATGACGTCACAGAACCTTCATGCTCAAGTAAATATGTATTTGAAATATTCACATAAATGTAGGCATAACATTGCTTTCTACTACGATGAAGATTTGGAGTAGTAAAAGGTATATCCGGTTCTAGGCAGTCTTAGTTATGTCTTAGTTTCGTGTATGGTCCGATTATTGGTATTTTTTGTTGTCATACATCATACGACTGTCACTGGTGTGGTGTGAGGTGCACACTAATATCGTAGTACAAGGATTTCTTTACATAGGTATGTAAATCTACAAGTACAAGATTGTCTTTACAAAGGTACTTTAATCTACAAATAAAAGGTTTCTTACAAAGGTACGTAAATCTACAAATTAAAAAGGTTTCTTTACAAAGGTACGTAAATCTAGAAATAAAAGTTTATTTACAAAGGTACCTAAATCTACAAATACAAATAAAAAAGTTTCTTTACAAAAGAATGTAAACTGCAAGTCCAAGGGCAAGTGCCTCTAAAGGTATATAAATGTACAAATAAAAGAGTTTCTTTACAAAGTAATTGAAATCTACAAGAATACAGTTTTTTTTAAAGAAAGGTTATAAATCTACGAGTATAAGGGCTTTTTACAAAGATATGTAAATCTACAAGTTAAAGTGTTTCTTTATCGAGGTCATAAATCTAGAAGAGTTGCTTTTACAAAGGTATATAAATCTGACTCAAATTAACTTGCCAGCGATATCTGAAACTGGAGGTGTGCATTAGAACTTGTGACAGAAATTTGCAAAAATCTGTTTTCGTTAACAGATCAATTTGTTACATTCTTAAGCGTCGAGAAATATTATAAGAGTTTGAAGGAGACAAACTTCAGACAAAGAAGTTATAGAAGTAGAATCAACATATAATCGTTTTAAGTAGAATCAATTAGCATAATCGTTTTCAGCGGAGACATTAATGTACTCAGAAACTAAATAAATATCTTCATTTCAAGTATCTATTAAAAACATGTGTCTCTGTGCTTAAAACATACAACAGTTTCAAATGAAATCAAATTTTTCGTATCGATTGTTTCAAAGTTGCGTTCATTGCTTTGATTTTACTCTCTTACATTTCAGCCTCAAGTCTTTATGGCATCGCCCAATCAGACATTGTGTTGATAGGCGTTCTGGCTGGGTGTGGAGCCATAGTAATACTTGCGCTAACAATTATTCTGGCTCACCTGCTTTGCTTTAGAAGGAATGATATACAGTCAGCAAGGTAACTTCAGTCTTTAGCCTAACAATTAAAATTAATTACTGAAATTCAAGTTACTGCCTTACTGGACTATGAATTATCAATAAATAACATGAGGTATTTTCTAACTGATATCTCTGTAACTTCCTCGCTTAACAAACGGCTCAGTTCAATTTACTTAGTTAAAAAAGATTTTCTAAAATTTTAGAATACTTTTATCTCCTGTTCTTAATATACTGCAATAAAATAAAATAAATACCTAAGAACACATGGTACAGTATTGCAGTTTACTCGCAGATTCTTACCACTTATTCTCTTACTTGAATCTCTATCGCTTACTTAACCCATGAATGCCTAGCGTCCACAGGCAAACAGTGCAGACCCTGATCAGACACCTCAATACGCGGCTTGTGATCAGGGTTTCCACTAAATGACTTACTTTCCTAATTAGAATGAAATTTAAAAAAAATAAATATTTATATACCAGAAACACTTTCAATTGAAAGTGGACTCGTCTTACTAACACGGATGGTATAATCCATTGGACATAAATGGGTTAAGTCATTACACTAAACACAAAAAAATCTGGCCATTCAAAAACCCTTTTTTTTATTATACACGTAGTTTTACATTTATAGATCGGTCGACCGATTGGATAGGACATCGGACAGCCCGCTATCAACGCTCCCTTTTGATGACAAGTATTTTCATTCGATATCAGCCCCTACAAGTGCTACACTGAATGGTCGCCCGCTAACACAGTTGTTACATAGCAACGCACAGTCTAGTGCGCGGGCACCCAACTATGACACTAGGTCCCTCTCTAGTTCGGTGATTATGTCATGCAATCCAGAAAGCCATGAATACTCATTACCGAGATATTACTTGCAAACTGCAAGACAAACAGACTACCCTTACTCCTTGTCTCAGGAACCGGAACACGTGTACACTGATCCACATGGGCATGCTCGGTTTACGGCCTCACCGACTGAGGGCAATGTTTTTATAAATGATGCTTTCGCAGAAGAATTTCCGTCACGTGACTATAGAGCTAACTGGGAAAATGAGTAAGATGTGGTTTTTTTCTGCATGTTATTATGCTGTAAAAAGTTTCGAGTCCATTTGAAGGATGTATCAAGAAATATCATTTCCTTTAAAAACGAATTAACGCATTTCAGTTTTAAGGTTATTAAGTATGGATGATTTCTTTAGTTGCTCGTGTTGCTCATAAAAAATGATTTTATCTTATCAAAACTTGCCTCTTTTTGTTGATTGATAATTTCTATTTAATGATATACTTATATTTTCTTTTCTTTTCTTTTCTTTTCAGTATAAATTCCCAACAAGCAAGGTTGCCTTCTTTACACCTTCCATCTACACTTCCGGTATATTCTTCCGACAACAGAACTACTTTTTAGTAATGTGTTAGTGTATGTTGATAAGGAGTTTCCACAAAAAGTGTTTCAAGATATCCCCTGTATATAAGTTTATTTCCTCCGATACTGAAGAGCATAACAGACTAATTTTTTATTATGTGTCTTTTGTATTCATCAGACAGCGAGTGTCCTTCTCTCTAATGGACTACTTTCTTGCACTCCAAAGGTGGATTTATAACCTTACATATGCATTTTATGAAGATGTGTAAGATTCTTGAAAGGACATGGCATAAGTTCAACGTACATAATATTTCAGCCCCTTGCTAACTTGCCATGAAGGTGAACACAAGCAGATAGTTGCTGGGCATATAGAGCTTTAACATAAAAGCACGTTGTCAATTTATAAGAAAATGCGAAATATATGAGAGAACTGAATTACAAAATTAACAAATACAAAATTTCACTTGCTAGTTTTCAGTTTTGGTTAAACTTCATTTTGCTGTCTCTGTTTGACAAGGGGATAACAAAAACAAAAGCTTTAGAAACAAATTTTATCTGAATTCATAATGTTTTTCATTTAGAAATCTCCATTCATTTAATAAAAACATGCAAAGCTTATTCGGCTGCCATTGTATGAACAAGATATGCCCAAGAAAGGACAGAATCATCACGTGATATATAACAAGAGTTGTTCAATTTTACGTCTATATATGCATCATCCAATCAAAACAGAAGTTCCTGAAATAAAGTAGAAAATAACGTTTTGTAACAGAAATTTCAATATTCTGTTTGACAGAAGAAAAAAGAAACTTGTAGTTTTTTAGCATTATTAAAGATTGTTAACTTAATTCAGTTAAGATTAAAGGAATTTCTTGAATGTGAATATTGTTCTGCAACAGCGAATATTTTGGAAATTGCAAGTAAATGTAATAGACTGAACAAACCTTTGCAGTCGCACACAGTGCATTTACTGCCATCTTGTTGTACAGAAGGTGTCTCGATGCATGTCACTGGACAAACTCTATCATTCGATATAACACATGGATCTTTGACTTTGTGATACCGGATGTTATTTACTTCTATCACATCCGGCGGAAGTGAAGTTGTATGACGAGACGCCATTGTTGGATCAGGCGTTGTTTCCCACTTTACTGCAGAAATGGAAAATGCAAACGTTTATTACTTAAAGTATGCGCTTTTCCTCAACCGAAATTAACAAAATTATTTACAGCCGATTTTAAAAAAGATTCATCTTACTTTTGGTATTTTTAAAATCACGTTTCAGTTTATATTAATCTAAGACATCTTTTTAGAACGAGAGACCAAATACTTACCTCGCAATTTATTTTTCAGACAAAAACAAAAACTTCCTTAACATATCACCTCCGTTGCAAATCCTTGGAAAAAGTATTATGTACGAAAATTCCTCTGATCCGATTTTGACTGGCATAGAACTAACGTTAGAATTTTCTCAATTTGAAGTATTTTCAAATCTAACTACCATAATCGTCTTTGTTGCTGCAGACACAGAAATCACAAGTTATGTCCCCTTTTAATTGTAATACGGAACACTTGACGGAACAAAATCTATCCTCGAGACGACATGGATTGACAGGGGCCACATAATCCACAGGCCGGAAAGCCTCGCAAGTTAACACTGAAAATGTCATGGAAGATTTTATGTAATTCGAACATTATATGATGTTTTAGACATTCATTTTTAGAACAAAGTATTCTCGTAAGTAGGTCTTTAAAAAGTCATAACATTTTTTTAAAAATACTCGGAAAAGGTCTTTATATCGGTAAAAACTGCTTTTCATTCAGTCAAAAGTAACCTGTCAACGCAGCCAATATCCGTAATATGAATGTTAATTACAACTCGGCAAAGTGTAAAAAAATATAAAGAATCAAAAGGGGGAAATGACAGATCAAACTAACCTTCTAAAATAAGAGCAAACACTCTGAGCTTATAATTCATTTTTCTTAAAACTTTACCATCTATAATAATTCTTAAGCACTGAATGTCACAATGAAGTTAAATGCTAACACATATCATTTTCCTAATGAAATGTATCTAACAATTAATGTATCATAATCCACTTTTTTCTTATCAAAAGTTAAGGAAGAGAAGTGATGAATTTCAAAACATTTGTAATTTGTACGAAATATTCCATTCATTAGGTTTAAATCAGTTCCTTATCTTATCAACAAAGTAAGACACGAAGTTCATGCTCTTGTTAGATGACGTCATCGGAAACGTCTATTTATAGATATACTATAATACGCTAAAGAACATCAAATTACCCCAAAGAGTATTCACTGATATCATTTTTAAAGATTGCGTCCTTGCATTCCTTGTTACTGTTTCCTTTCTTTATTTTAGTAAGTGACCTTAGAGACCCTTTAAACTTTTTATGGTCAAGAAATGATTTAATTTCTATTTTCTATATCTTTTATTCATTAGCAAACAATGCATTACTGACTTGATATCGTGAGCAATGATAAGTTTACCTCTTTACCCCTTTTGGACTGTCTAATATTTATTTACTGATGGAAATTCCAGGCGATGAGTCAGTGGCCAATTGAAAGGTTTCGACCTCATTGATGCAGAAACATTTTTGCAGTGATGTCACGATAAGAAGCAACAATAAGAGAAACAATGCGCATTATTTATTTTAAAGTCAATTTTCGCAAGCACAGAGAGGGCAGCCTTGTGAATCAGTTTTGTAGCCATTGTTACATATAATTGCACAGTCAAAGATTCCTGGACATGCAGTCACGTGATCCGTTACTATTGGAATGGTGTTTGTAGTGGGTGGGGCAGACGAAAACTTTCCAGGGGGGTCTGTAGCGTCAACTGAAACACAGTTTAAGAGGTTACAAAATCAAAAAGAACCTTAAAAACATGTACTTACAGACTGGCACACACGTTAAAAGTATCTGGTGGCTATCATGTTTCGATTGTTACAATACATACACATTATTATTATTGAGACAAAGTATCATCACTGTATGATAAAGAAAAAAATGCAAACAAAATTTTAAAATAAATTCTGCAACATCCATGCTCATTTCAAATAAAGGGATAAAAAAATCACTCAGTAACAGTAAATGTAGTCATTAACAGGATATCTGGCTTTTTACTGTTTCAGAATGGACATGTTGATACTTATTACTCGAACACACCATCACAATACCTGTACATCTATTTTCCATAGTAACTATTATTTAAATTACCTGGGGTATCGATCATTGCTCCAGACAAACATTCACATAATGGGCAGCTTTGGTCATCGGTCTTGTAACCATAGTCACACACTTTCGTACAATAAAACGTATCGAAGCATGAACGCATTCTCTTGGTTGTTGTACTTGGCGCATGCGTAATAATTATAGGCCTTGTGATTGGCTGGAAATTTGTTTGAGTGTTTGTTACAGAAGGTTTCAGTGTGGTTGAAACCGTATGTCCGTTCAGTGTCTGTATGTAGGCCACCAGCTCTGTTGAAACAGGTAAAGAAATATGACACACTTATCTTGCAGGTTTGTCTGTTAAATTAACAGTTTCTCACTTCAGAACGAAACAAATTATTGTGCAGCGGAGTTAACGAACATCTTGTTGCAATATTTTCTTTTATTACCCCAACTTATTATCTTGCTAACATGTGTGATTTTCGACGCGCTGAAATCCACTTTAAATATCAATGAACTAGTACACATAAATCAACACTTTTGACGAAACTTTTGAGTAATTTTCACACATCATACTGCTCTATCGCATCGCCCCTCATGAATTATTAAAAAAAGATTTCTTAGAAAAACAATTGAAGAAAAGCGTTATCTGCAAACCATTTCCGCACAGGCATTTAATGCAACCGTTGCTGTCTGCTATTCTTTCGCACCATGGCTGGGGCACGGGGCAAGTTGTTGGTGCTGGACGACAAGACTGACCCTGTTTCTGGGCACTTCCTGTCATTGGTGATTGGCCTCCTGTCAAGCCTGGGAACATTTGAGCCATCTGACCCATGGGATTCATACCCATTGGGCTCATACCACCGCTCATTGGGTTCATGCCACCCATAACGTTCATCCCTGTTTGAAACACTGGTAATTATATAACAAACAAATAACATGTTAGAGTACGAACACATTTGATTTAGTGTTTACTGATGACCACGATGTCGCAACGTTCATATGAAAATATTTCATTCAGTGCTTTTAATAGACATTCAATAACCAAAAAATGGTCTACAAATTCCTAAAATGATCCATTTGAAAATGTACGCAAGGCAGCAAGGACAAGTTTTTAAGTGTTTAGGTTTAATGTTTTATTTATTGTTTCACTCCTTAAACAGTGCTTCGGAACATATGTAATTTCTATGCTGCTGTCATGGAAATATTTCTCTTCAGATGTTTTCTTAAGATGGTCTATATCAAATCACGACTACGAGCAGATGACTCACATTTGACAACCGTCGTGAATTTAATTGACAAAGTCATGAAAATATACACCAATTGTATGCAACACAATGTTCTGCAGTGTATTTTGTACAAAAAATATAGGCACTTTTGATTATAAAACTATACCCCCTGTGTTACAATGACATGCCACACATCCGTTTTCATCAACACTTCTGCCGCACCACGGTGCACAGGAAATCATTCTTGAAGCACATCCGGTAGCGTTTGTGTTATTTCCGGTTCCGGTGCCACCGTTCATTAATGCAGAAAATGGATTTGGAAATTGTGCTGGAAGTATATTAAAATCATCGCAGTAAGCAAATTGAATGTATTCTGTTTAAGTGTATGTGTAATACATTGGCGAAAAACGGAAGGAAACAGACATGTTTGAAACAGTATTGCATTTGTTTCATCTTACATGTGTCTATGGAATGAAACCTGCTTGCAGACAGGTATCATTTTGATGTAGGGTTGTTTGAGGTGTGAGATATACCTTGGGTATTACATTTACTATAAAACCTTTAGCAAAACGTTTGTTTCATCGTATATAAATTAGTTCTGACAACGTCTGTCATTTTATTAACTAATTATAATAAAAATGCAACACTCTCTGTTTGGTTCAAATGCTTATATAAAAAAATAAGATACCAAAATTACATTTCCACTTATAGTGACATAAATACATATTGCACTGGAGAAAGGACATATCATTTTAGTTTGAACGACAATCCGCGTCCTTATCACGGAAGTATTTAAGTAGCTTAACATATAAAAGAGCGAACAGGTTGATATCACGGAATTATATAAGTAGCTTCACATATAAAAGAGCGAACAGGTTGATATCACGGAAGTATATAAGTAGCTTGACATATAAAAGAGCGAACAGGTTGATATCACGGAAGTATATAAGTAGCTTGACATATAAAAGAGCGAACAGGTTGATATCACGGAAGTATATAAGTAGCTTGACATATAAAAGAGCGAACAGGTTGATATCACGGAAGTATATAAGTAGCTTAACATATGAAAGAGCGAACAGGTTGATATCACGGAAGTATATAAGTAGCTTAGCATATAAAAGAGCAAACAGGTAGAAACGGTTAGGTACCATTTTACTTTCATTAGCATTTCTTTATTTTTAACTAAGTTTTTAATAAAGTGTAAAGAATCTTGGTGTAGCACAGTGTTTTCTCTTGGAAGCAATCTGAGGCTTAAAAAAATCTTTCTACATTTTAGCTGAAAAATTAGCACCACTTAGTAACGCGTTCAGTTCCTTGTTTTCAAAATTGTTGATAAAAAGTTAATACTTAACTGAAACAACTGGTAATCTTGAAAATATCTAGTATTGATTGTCCGATATATTTTACTAATATGTCTACTATATTGTTGTGATATGTTCTAGTAATAGAAACAAAACAAAAATTACCAGTCACTGTTCCATATATCAGTAGACATAAAAACACACAACGTAAGGTCGCCATCTTTGTTCTTTATGGTGAACTTTGGACGGTTTTTATCATTGTTTGATAATTGACAATAAGGACATCTTAATCGACACCTGCCCTTTTGTCTTTGGACTTCCGGTCGCCTGATTGCCTTCTTCATGAAACGATTACATACTTAAATCATTTTAACTTTATCTTGGATTAATTCGTGTTATATTTTGTCTTGAAAGATACGTTAAGGCATCTTTCATTTTTTTCTCATCGAAAAATGAAAGGGGAAAAAAAAGCGAAATCGCTCATGAGCGGTGTATTAAAAAAACCAAAGTTTTTTTTGCCTTCTAAATTTCTTAAATTTTAGTAAGGTTATCTTTTGTAAGTACGACTTAGACTTGCTTATTTGATTGTGATTTAGTTGATCAATATATACATTAATGCTCTTTTTTCCTCTGTCTACTTTCCTCTGAGTGTTTTTGGGAGGCTGTGTTTTTGACTGTTTTATTTTTCCTGACAAGCGTTTTTCACTTCTGTTTTTCAAAATATGTTTAATCGTGACCTTAATTTTTTTTTATTTTATGTGGAAACGATATATATCAGGCAAAAAACCCAGAGACTGCGATATATAGGAAGTGAGCAGTAGCAGTAATAGCTGTAGCAGTAAACAAAACGTGAAGTTGGGAGTAAAAGTAACTGCAGTAGCAGTAAGCAAAACGTGAAGTCGACAGTAGCAGAAACAACAGAAGCAGTAAAGAAAACGTGAAGTTGGCAGTAGCAGTAAAAGCAGTAACAGTAAGCAAAACGTGAAGTCGGCAGTAGCAGAAACAACAGAAGCAGTAAAGAAAACGTGAAGTTGGGAGTAGCAGTAACAACAGTAGCAGTAACCAAAACGTGAAGTTGACAGTAGCAGTAACAGCAACTACTGCCAACATCACGTTTGATTTAATTTCTACTGCCAACTTCCTATTAGTGAGACGGCATTTTAGATGCCATGGCAACCAGAATGGTGCAGGAATTCATTTTTCTTATATAATATTGAAAGCCGATCATCCAGCAGGATCATTGCTGTTAAGTGTTATTGCAACTGACCTTATGCTTTAGAGAAGATTTTATTTTTTCCTATAAGATCTATGCAAAATGAAGTGACAGCTAAGGTGGGCCAGTTTTGATCCTGGAGCTATGGCATATATGATATATGTAGAGGTCTACTATATAAATAATGCTTTTAAAAAAAATTCCTAGCTCTTTGCCTAAACAGAACTATTTTTTTCCTTTCAGATGCCATGGCGACCATAGATCTGAATGAAATTTAATTTTTCGTACAATCTAGAAAGAGAACCATCAAATGACCATAGATTTTGAAATCTTTTCCTGTAACAGTTTATACAAAGTGAAGTGACCCCCTACGGCAGGGCTAATTCTGACCACCCGCCTGGTACGATTTTGGCATAGGTCCACTAGATGATTCTACATACCAGAACCTTAGCTTTACGCCTTTCGTTTTCAGACAAAAATATCTTGAATGTTTTTTTTTCTATTCAGCTGTCATGGCAACACGAATTATGCATGTGATTCCATTTATCATATAATTTTAAATGGATTCCATTTATCATATAATTTTAAATGGATACCATCCAAAGAACATTTATGTGAAGGTTTCTTTTGCATTAAGCCAAGTGGTATAGGAGGAGATACTCTATTTGATTAACGTACATTTTCAAGATACGCCTTGAAAAGTTTGATGGGGATTGGTTTCAAGTTGTTAAAATTTAGGAAAATACTAGTTGATAGACATTGTCAACAGCTCATTGTGCAAGATATCCCTATAAGAAATTGGGTTTTAACAAAATACGAAATACTCTTTTCACAAACGTGTTTTATTGATTACAAAAGATATGTAAAAAGGAGTTTACTTTTAAATAATCAAGCAATAACATATCAATATCCTTTCTCAGTGATAAGGTAAGGCCTTTATTTACAATGACTTACAACAGTTTTGCATTTGACAATCAATATAAAAGTAAAGATATTATATTTAAAACTGTCAAACATATACAATATGTGCCAGTTTCAAAAGACCTAAAATACATGTACCAAAAACTTGCTACTAGTGCAAATCTCACAAAATCTCGTGGCAAGTAGATAAAATTTCACAAAATCTATCTTGCATTATATATCAAATATCTTCAAAACTACTCAAATCTTATGATAACAAATTGTATCATGCATTGATTTCAACAAAATGATACCTCACATATCAAATTCGAACGATAACTGTAAAACAAAAGTTTATACAAAGAAAATGCCCCTATCTTCCAATGAATGTGTGAAATACGTCCGTATATCCTCATTCTGTCCAAATTAAAATCAGAATTTCTACAATACATTCAGTATTTTCACAGTAAAACATTCCTTTTTTAGATTTTATGTTTCTAAAATATAATAATGATCATCATCTGTTATGGACAAATGTTAACTTGTCATGTGCTTAAACATTGTTTTTCATTGGCTCATAATGACATTTTAATATGATATATGTTAAATCTTCTCAGTTTTGATCAGTTACAAAGAAACCCAAAAAAAGACGTATTTAATTTCACAGAAAAAAATGTTTGTTCCTTGGAAATTACAGCACATTCTATTTAGTATCAATATTAACAAAGATATTCAGGCATCCATGCCGTTCCGTATCTCAAAACACATTTTTACAATCTTGTAATTACGTTAGAGGAACAAAAAGTATGTGCACTGAATGTCCCACACCAGCAGATACATTTACTTTAAACAAAATACTCTTTTATCATCTATATACAAAATATAAAACAGACAAGAAGCGCCGCAATGCGACGAAAACCAGGTTTTCAACGACCAAGTATTGATGTGACAGGAATTAGGAAGAAATATGGCAGTGAAGTAAAAATGGTGCTGTTATTTTGGTACCAACACAGAAAGTTGGTTTCAATAGTTCAAAATAAAAATAAATCAGATACCTGAGTAGCAATGCCAGGCTGTATTTTCATGTAAGCTACACACACGCCAAGCTGAGTATCAATAGGTCAAAGTGTGCTGAAGTTATTGAGTAGAAGCTGAAAATTCTATTGTAAGCAAGTGACCTTGACCTTGCTCCCAGATATCATAATAGCAATCCCAAGCTGCATCTTAATATAAGCTACCCACACAGCAAGTTTGGTGTCAACAGGTCAACGCAAACTCAAGTTATTAGGTGAAAACTGAATTTCTTTTTTAAAGCAACAGTGACCATGACCTTGTTCACAGACACCTGGGTAGCAATGCCAAGTTGCATCTTGATATCAGCTACCAAAATACTAAATTGAGTGTCAATAGGTCTAAGCAAACTAAAGTTATTGAGCGGAAACTTAATTTCTTTTTTTAGCAACAGTGACCTTGACCATGACCACAGACACCTGGGTAGCAATCCCAAGCTGCCTCTTAATATAAGCTACCCATATACCAAGTTTAGCATCCATAGACCAAAGCAAACTAAAGTTACTGAGCAGAAACTGAATTTCTATTTTTAGCAACAGTGAATTAGACCTTGATCACAGACATCTGGGTAGCAATGACAAGCTGCCTCTTGATATAAGCTACCAATACACCAAGTTTGGGGTCAATAGGTCAAAACAAACTCAAGTTATTGAGCGGAAACTGAATTTCTATTTTTAGCAACAGTGACCTTGACCTTGATCACAGACATCTGGGTAGCAATGCTAAGCTGCCCCTTGATATAAGCTACCCATACACCAAGATTGGGGTCAATAGGTCAAAGCAAACTCAAGTTATTGAGCGGAAACTGAATTTCTATTTTAAACAACAGTGACCTTGACCTTGATCACAGACACCTGGGTAGCAATCCCAAGCTGTCCCTTGATATAAGCTACTCATATACCAAGTTTGGGGTCAATAGGTCAAAGCAAACTCAAGTTATTGAGCGGAAACTGAATTTGTTTTTTTAGCAACAGTGACCTTGACCTTGATCACAGACACCTGGGAAGCAATCCCAAGCTGCCTCTTGATATAAGCTACCCATACACCAAGTTTGGCATCAATAGGCCAAAGTAAACTCAAGTTATTGAGCGGAAACCAAAAGTTGACGCCCGCACGCCCGCCGACTTCAGCATTACAATAACCAGGTTTTCGTTGAAAACCTGGTTAAAAATGGTTTGCAAATATTCAACATTGCATGCAAATCATACGGTAGAATAATTATATTCCCATCTCAGTAATACAACACAGTCCTGCTATCTTCTTTCAGTCAATGGGAGGTAACCTTTACATACAAACTGATCCAAATAAGGTAAAATTGATGTGCATATTATGGTAACCTGTACATATATACATATCAATGAGTCAATGACAATCTACATAATATGACAGTCAGGGGTGTAACCTGTACATATATACATATCAATGAGTCAATGACAATCTACATAATATGACAGTCAGGGGTGTAACCTGTACATATATACATATCAATGAGTCAATGACAATCTACATAATATGACAGTCAGGGGTGTAACCTGTACATATATACATATCAATGAGTCAATGACAATCTACATAATATGACAGTCAGGGGTGTAACCTGTACATATATACATATCAATGAGTCAATGACAATCTACATAATATGACAGTCAGGGGTGTAACCTGTACATATATACATATCAATGAGTCAATGACAATCTACATATATGACAGTCAGGGGTGTAACCTGTACATATATACATATCAATGAGTCAATGACAATCTACATAATATGACAGTCAGGGGTGTAACCTGTACATATATACATATCAATGAGCCAATGACAATATACATATATGACAGTCAGGGGTGTAGCCTGTACATATATACATATCAATGAGTCAATGACAATCTACATATATGACAGTCAGGGGTGTAACCTGTACATATATACATATCAATGAGTCAATGACAATCTACATAATATGAAGTAAAACAACTGCACCTGACCCATTAAGTCTATAAATACCTTCACATAGATATTCTAAACCAGGGGCGGATCCAAAATTTCAGGTTGAGGTGTTGGGGGGCGGGGGGGGGGCGGAAAATGTTCGTCCTAATTTGTGTCCGTTTTCTACCTCATTTTAATGGTTGTGCTTAAGCTAGAGTATACTGATTTTGCAATATCACAAGGGCCTCTGATTAGTCAATTCAATGTTGAACAATAAATTATACATTATTTAAAGACATATTCAAAATAGACCTACAATAATATCTATGGTTCGGGAATTTTAGGAGGGGTAGGGGGGCCTGGATCCGCTAGTATATACAATGATTTTAACACGAAATATCATAATTACAAAAAAAATATAATGGATTTTCAAACAATGGTTTTTCACAAATGAAGATCTATACAACATTTAGCAATAAGTGAGCAGCAATGTTATAATAAGAGTTAACTGCTCTTACTACAAAAATATGATTTCTGAGGTAAATTTATTGCAACTAACATTTTAAACATCACAAAATGGAAAAACAATAACATCGCACGGTATTTCTTTGGTACATATATGCTTTAACAAAAGATTTTTCACTATTTCATGTGTGTTTATTTGGTAAAACTGATAGCTTGTTCGCATAGCAACTGGTTAAAGCTATCACATGTTACAACATTGCTTAACACATCAGATATCATACAACTGTTTCGCAATTAAACGGAAGGTAAATCTCCCAATCTACTAAATCGTATATACAAAAAATACACAGTCAATGCGTAAGTTGTTTACATCACAGGAAAACAGGCATTCGGACATCTATTATAGTATTGACATACAGGTAGTGAATTGAAAATCAGCAAAAAAATGCAAAATTTCTTATCCTCTTCTAATGCAACGTATAAATAAATTACTTCAAGTAGAAACTTTGTCTTACATAAAAAATAAATCTTATTTTGTATTAAATTTCTTAAATACCATAACTATGGCAACAGGTTATGGAAAAAAAATTTTCCCTTACATAAAGTATGTTTTCAGATAAAAGGCAA
Source organism: Cyclina sinensis (assembly GCA_012932295.1). Classification (NCBI taxonomy): domain Eukaryota; kingdom Metazoa; phylum Mollusca; class Bivalvia; order Venerida; family Veneridae; genus Cyclina; species Cyclina sinensis. The sequence goes on from JAAONU010000010.1 coordinate 24,812,053, forward strand.
TGTTGACTAATCATGCAAATAGCAAACATAGTTGTATATGATTTGATACATTGAAAATGTATAGATTTGTTTTAATGACATATCTGGAATTCAAAGATAACAAATACTTTCTTAGCCAATAACCTTAGAGACAACATTTCAACAACTTAAGGCTTGTCACAAAATGTTAAGAAACAACAGTTTTGAAACATTTATGTTCCTTTTAAACATGATATTATAATAAATCTCTTTTATGTAGGAATCTAAAATTTTCAAACATTAATCTAGAGGTATCATTTGTTTGTTACAAGTAATAATAAAATTTAGTATGCCCAAATGCCTGTTTCCCGGTGACCTATGACATATACATGTGTCTTGTATAACAAATACGGAAAATACAGTTAATATGTATTTTTTTTCTATTACAACAAATGTTCCAAATGACATACATATTTACATAAATATACTTTGTTCACAGCTAACATCACTTTTAAATATTGTGTTTTTTATCACCTCTTTATTAGACTAACTTCAATAATTTACAACTCTGCATTCAAGTCTTCAATGTCTAGTTCCTACAACTCCACATTCAAGTCTTTAATGTCTGGTTCCTACAACCCCACATTTAAGTCCTTAATGTCTGGTTCCTACAACGCCACATTCAAGTCTTTAATGTCTGGTTCCTACAACTCCACATTTAAGTCTTTGATGACTAGTTTCATTATCCCAGTAAAATTGTTCACCACTTCACAAGTTCAAAATTCTTCATTACTTCAAACTTTACTAATTTATAAATTTGTATCATTTACTCTTTCACCTATCTATTCATACAATTATGACATTTACTCATACCAGCCATATGTTTTAAGGATATCTCATGTAATTTTTTAATTCAAACATTTTACAAGTTTGGTTCTATCCAGGGAGGTAATCAGAAACATTCATGATTAAGAACCGTAAGTATTAAGGAATGAAACATTTCGTTTTTTACACTTACACGCTAACTTTGATCAGGGCCGGATCCAGAAATTTCTGACTGGGGGGGCTTGGGGGAAGGTACGGAAGGGGGTAACCCCCTTCCGTAGGGGGGGTTTGGGGGGGCATCCCCCAAGAAAATTTTTAACAAAAGGTGGAGTAAATGGCTCATTTTGGTGCATTTTAGGCATATAAATATAATGAAATTTGTGTGAGAATTTAAAAGAAATATACTGGTATTCTTTGAAATGTTCAACTAAAGCAAAAAAACTTTTTTTCATTTTATATTTATAAAGTCCCCTGAAACAAATAATTTATCAATAAATTAATTGGCATAACAAATAACATTGTCATCACATTATCCAATCTCCTCGCAGTGATCTCCCCATCATTCTTTGGAAAGATCTCTGCAGACACGGGTTAACCTTAGCTGGATTTCAGCTGGTTAGTTTAGTAACAGTTGGAATTGCATTGATTAAACATGCCTGGCTGTAATGAAATTTTTTTTAAAAATGTAACTTGAAAAAAAGTTTAAAATTTTGTTTATTTACTTTCGACCATCATCACGTGACATGACTGTCGGCAGTGATTACTGTACTGAAAGTATAGAAGGGAAGTAACCGCTGTGTGGAGTTTGCACCATTCGGAACACCTCGGGCGACTTCAATTAGTCTTTATACCAAGTTTTCGGAAAAAGCCAAGTGGTTACCACTTTAGTTTGCACAATATCATCAGGCAACTGATCATGGTCAGCAGACGCTCATTTAACAACTTTATCAAATACGTCAAGGTTACTAGACGCTTGAAAACTATACATCATGATCAGTCTGGAGAACTCTCGGATAATCCGTGCCACCGAATATACGGTATATTGTGTAATATACACGGCTATAAAGTTGCGAACTCGTTATCAGTTGTTACGCAATATTGCATGACCATTGCAAATTGAAAGGTTGACTGTGTTTCTGTTACGAGGTGAAAAGAGCTGAAAAAAATGTTTTAGAGTCTTTAAAAATAAGCCCTTTTATTTTTTTTACAAACGGGCCAGCTGGGGGGGCTTGGGCCCTTTAAGCCCCCCCCGGTAAATCCGTGCCTGTTGATTGACATTCACATCGTTCATCATACTCTAAAATTTGACTGGTGTAAACATGTAAATTTAGTAATCATTAATTGGTTTCCTAATTTCTCGAATTAAATGTCTTAAGTCAAGATACTTTATTTCTTGTACAGTGATTCAAAAATCAGATTTCTTCATAACAATTGGCAAATACGGGTCTTGAGCATATGTAACAAATCGAATATAATCATAATTTTCAAACTGAACTTACATTCGTCATGTGCCAAATATAACTGTTAAACCTAATTAAAGTTGTCTAGTTTTCATTGGAATGACACTGCTAACAACAACACTGTTAATTTGAACTGATGACATTTTATGTAGATTCTACTTCAAATGCATGCACTTGACAGTTACACGTGCCTATTGATTTGTGACATCCCGAACAGTTTATAAATTGTGTGACATTGTGTGACATTTAGTGACCTCCTAACAAAGGATTTTCAGTTTTGTATTGGATGATGATTTTGTTGCCGTCTCTTTCATCAAAGAACAATATACAGGCAGTACGTAAGTGGTAGATTTTCCTGAAAAAAGTAAGTAAGATATTCATAGAAAATGTATTTTAACAGAATACAAATTTTAAAAAAAAAGTTAAAATCTGCATTTGTTTAAAACAATGAGATTTTACCATTCAAGCTGAACTCTGTCAGCACTATGGTTTAGAGGCCACAGGGGAGAACTGAAACTTCAAATTACAGTACAACTTGCTCTTAATGACATATAATTATAACGACATTCGTAGCATACCAACATATATGTCCAGTTCCGATTTATTCACATTCAGTATTCATAACTTGCCATATCTAACAACCTCCCATAACCAACATTACCAACTAGTCCCAATGAGTGTCGTTACAGACAAGTTTTACTGTATAATTCTATCTTTAACATGGAAACCTATCTCTGGGTTTCACAAGAATGAAGAAGTAAAGTCACATTTCCAACATAGACATTTCATATAGATGTAATAATACGTATGGATTATGGACACATAAAGAATTTTAGGTTGTGAATTCAATTTTTTTTTTAATCACATTTGTCTTGTTCAAAAGTAACTGAGATTCATTCATAATATCTCAGATTAGTAATTTAACTATAAACATGCTATTCCTTTACAATAAATAAGGTAAAGATATGCACTTCTAATCAAGAACAAAATGCAAAGAGGTATTACCTGAGACAGAAAGGGTATCAGCTCTTGCAGATGTTTAATACAGCATTGCCGTGTTATCTGTGGGTTCTGGTACTACATGCCAGGTTCCATGTGGACCGTTGGTGGTTTAGCACTCATTTCCGCAGTATAATAATCATGTCCATAGTTTCCAGGCACCGTTTAAGTTTGGTAAAATTAAGTTTACCAACCTGTAACAGTCAAAGTCATATCAGGTGATCAATTTACCTAACAATCATTCCTGTGAAGAACCAGTAATTGACTCCTATTATCCATCGGAAACTGCCAACTTTGGTAATGTTCCATTGCGGAGCTCAAACCCAGGGCCATAAATCATGAGAAGCAACTGTAAGTAAACCATGGAAAAACAAACCATCCTCTGGATCAATAACTGGAGTATGAACTTATTGAGCTGATTGGCATTTTAAGATAAAATCAAAGCAAGACAATGGTTAACAAGATTTACAAAAGGAAAACAAAATGTAACAATTACTTTAACAAGATGTTCAAATATTAAAAGATTACAGAACAGGCTATACATTAAAAATGAAAATTATAATATGCTACAGCACATAATTAATCTCAACACCAGACAGCAAAGTAATTCTGCAAGCTTCAATCTTGAATTTGGCTCTCTGTCTGTAGACTTCCTGCTGGTCTTTGATCACAGAGTACTTAGACGATTTATAGGCGGAATGTATCTTGTAGTGTAATTCTGCAAGATGCAAGTCAGATGTCCTTAAAAAAGAGATTTTGTTTATGAAATAAATTTTAAGTTTGAATGATTATACCGTCGAACATATTACGGTGTTGATTTCAGATGGGCAGTAATTTATTTGTGAAGGCCCAAGGCCATGCCTTTCCTTTTCAAAATTTGCTGTTAATATAGATAAAAAGAATAACAGAAGCACTGTATACATTCTGCAGTATTAAAGAATAACTCTGAATTCATATTACTGTAAACATTTACATAAAATTAAAATCTTGGTATGATTGGATTAAGGGGCAAAATGCTGAAATAAAACACTGGAATTTACAAGCATCAAATCTTACCAGATACGTGAGTCTCAAGTGACATGAGATCCCTTTCTGGGTAAGTACGGCTGTCAGAGAATCTAGCTGTCTCTTCTCATTTGGCTCTAACATCCCCTAGCATGCTAACTCTATATCCAGTATACACCAGATCCTCTCTGTCAGTTTACCTCATCATTACGTTTTCCATTTATACAGTTCGACAGCCCGGAATGTATGTCAACACTACTTTTTATCAGATTCTGGGTTGCTAACATCTGTAAAGTAGTGTACAATTTGATAAAATCAGCACTACTTTTTAAATTCAACTGTATGTCTACACTAGTTTTTATCAGATTCTGGGTTGCTTACCTCTGTAAAATAGAGCACAATTTGATATAAAATCAGCACTACTTTTTAAATTCAAATAATATATACAATATTGCACAGGTGTGGTCCGAATTTTACAGGAACATGTTACAAGTTCCGTGAACGTTTACAATCTTGGTTCTAAAATCAGAGAATCTATACTCTTTGTTCATGATCATGGTCACCACAGAATTAAGAAGGGATCTCAGCACTACAAAACAAGAACACAATTTTCTATATACAGGAACATTAATAAGAACTAGAACTGTGTCCATAGGACACGGATGCCCCCACTATGCATAAGTGCTCATAAACAAGAGCATGTATATTCTGTATGTAAGATTTAGGTGGGGAACAATTTTTTTCTGTAGTTGCAAATGAATTGAGGTGTTTTGTATATTATTAATGCTGTCCTTTTATTTCAAAATTAGATATTTTATACTGAAACAAGGGCTGTCGGATGGACAGCACGCTTGACTATTCTTAGTGCTTGAAGGTATAATAAAAGCCTGAAATAAAAGATTTTTCAAAGTCTTAAAAGGGGAATAACTAATAAAAATGCTTAACAGAGTTATGGGCCTTGATGGAATGACACAGTCTACGGCCAAGTTTGAACCAAGTATCTGCAGTAGAAAGGGAAGAAATAGTGAAAATGAGAAGCTTTCCCTGAAACTTTAACCCGATAGCCATGCCGCAAGTACAATAGACCTCCTTATTCTTTGAATAGTCGACATAAAAATGTTGTAAATATTTATGTACCATGAGGAATCACATTAGCGAAGACGAAGAAAGAGACATACAAGTAATTACATGTTGCTGATATTAAAGTAAGCAGGTAAAATTTAAAAAATGTTACACATGAAAGTTAACTACAGATTAAAGTATAGAAACCCCAGGTGTGTCAGGTCCCGTAAAAACATTACCCTTCTTTTACTATCATCTACACATTAAGGTTGTTCATCCCTGAAAGTTTAAGCAACATCTGCCATCCGGTTTATGAAGTGTTGCGTTCACAAATTTATATGACTATATGGTATATAGTGAAAAAATCAACAAAGGGCCATAATTCCGTTAAATTTGGTCGAAGCAAAAATTCCTTTCTTTACTTCCATCTACACATTAAGGTTGTTTATCCCTGAAAGTTTAAGCAAAATCTGCCATCCGGTTTAAGAGGAGCTGCGTTCACAAAATTTCGGGACATATGTACGTACAGACGTACGGACTGACGGACAAGTGCAACGCTATATGCTCCCACTTTGTGGGAGCCTAAAAATTGTAAAAAAGCTTCAATCCTATCACCTTGTATTTTCACAGATTAATTGAAAAGCTTGCTTATTACGTTCATTTAAAATCTTGAAAGGCACAACCCATGCTCCAACAGAGATTAAACCATAAACTGTCAGAATCCAGGGCAAACACTTTTAACAAGCTCACAAGGCCCAAAAATACATCTTAAGTCACTCACCAACCAGCTTTACAGTGGGAGAAGAATTTACATTCTTAATTCTGGTGCAGATATCAGCTTGCAATTCTTCAAGATCTCAACATACATAGAACACTGGCTTGTTTTTCGCAACTGGTCCTTGGTAACGTACAGAAAAACACTAAATGAACATACAATGTCATAATATATAATATAAGGGTGGTCTGGTTTGTATGCATTTCAACTTTCTATCAATGGCAAAGGTTTGTGAGATGGGAGTTTCTTTCTCGAAATGATATTTTTTCAAAGATTCACGTATAGTTTGATGCATGCATTTTATCATTTCTTATCATTATTATTACTATTGCTTTTTTGTAATGTTCTGGCTGATTTCATGAGTTAGGATTTTTTATATGTTTTGTATTTTGTCTAAAAAGTAGATTTAAAATTAATAAACCCTCAGTTTTCGGTCTCTAAGATCTAAGGCAAGTACTTATGTCAACACCCTTCTATCATTTATGCTGCTTAAGAAAACAATATCAATATTATTTTACTCAACAATTTTGATACAAACATTTAAAATGCAACTTACAGATTTATTATATGAAATAACAGCTATATTGGATTGGAGCTCTCCACCAAAACCTGTTGATATCTGAGACTTCCTAAATGGAAAAAAAAAACAAGTGCCGGTCGAACCGATGCTCCCCGAATAGGTTTTGGACACAGAATAGTGTGTCCATAAAGTCTTTGCCGAATTCAGCATAAAGATATCATGATATTGGTAGTTGCTGAAAAAGGTTAAAACTGTTTAAATATGCAATGAAGAATGTAAGACAGTTACCATTTTATTCTTTAGTTTTCTATCACTCAGACTGTGGCGGTCCTATCCAGACAGTGTCATGGTCACTGAAGTACCGGTAGGCTGGTGACAGGTAAACCAGAGGTTCTGTCTTCAAGTTTGTATATGCTTGGTCAAGAGTAGAACAAGTCTTGCAGGTTGGAGAGTCCACTATGCTGTGTAAGGATTTACTTTGTAGAGTGACACAGCTGAAGTCCCAAAGAATGATCAGGCGTTGATCAGGTGGAATACGAGATATCGTATGATCTATACGCCTGGATATTGCATTCTTATTTCCATCTGGTCAGGTGCACAGTAAACCAACACGAGATACAGTGTTTGCTGTTAAATTTCCATCCTCACCAATAGAAGGTCAGCATGCACTGATGTTGAAGCTTCGAGGCATGTTGACTCAAAGTTGGTGTTCACATAGGCAAGAACTCCTCCAGCTCGTTTATGTGATCTGTCCTGCCGAAATGGACGCATACCTTGTATCTCTGGTGTTTTGTTTCTCTTAAGTCATGTCTCAGTGAAACAAAGTAGATCAGCTAAGCTAAAGTCATGACTGGCCCTGATATTCTGTACATGTTTTACAACTGATCGCACATTCTGAAGCGCAATAGAAAGAAGGTTTGATGGCTTTGTGATGACTGGGTGTTGTGGAATTTTGAACATTTTGTTGTTCATCTTATGAAGTGTGTCAGTACTGTCTTTGTTGGCTCTGATCTTCTTTTTATCAAACTTGGTTATAAAGAATTCACCGAGATATGTAACACGACTGAGTGCTACATAACACTGTCCATCACTGAATCGACCTACTATACTTTCAACACACTTGGACAATGTCATACCTTGAGTTTTGTGCATTGTACATGCCTAGTATAGACAAAGTGGGAACTGTGGAACTCTGATGACTCCACATGTTCTGGTTCGAATATGCACTTCATTTTTGAATATAGGAGTTCCACCTGGGTATTTTCAGGCTATTTGAGGGAATTTTAAGCGACTTTGCTGACCACATTTTTGTTGAAAAAAAATAAAGGGCAGTAACTCAAAAGTTATGAAGCGGAGGATTAAAGGTTTTATGCATTTTACTTCTTCTCAATAAGATCTATCTACCCACGATGTTTCTTGTTGATACCTCTTGTAGTTTCAGAGTTATGTCCCGGACAAAGTTCAAAGTATAAAAAATGAAAAAAGGGCAATAACTCCGAAATTAGACAAGGCAGACTTAAGGTTCATATGCACTGCTATTCAACTTAGTGAGATCTATCTACCTACAAAGTTTCTTGTTGATACCTCTTGTAGTTGTAGAGTTATGTCCCGGACAAAGTTCAAAGGGTAAAAATGAAAAAAGGGCAATAACTAAAAAATAAGGCAAGGTAGAGTTTCGGTTCATATGCACTGCACTTCTACTCAATGAGATCTATCTACCTACAAAGTTTTTTGTTGATACCTCTTGTAGTTTCAGAGTTATGTCCCGGACAAAGTTCAAAGTATAAAAAAATGAAAAAAAGGCAATAACTCCGAAACTAGACAAGGCAGAGTTACGGTTCATATGCACTGCACCTCTACTCAATGAGATCTATCTACCTACAAAGTTTTTTGTTGATACCTCTTGTAGTTTCAGAGTTATGTCCTGGACAAAGTTCAAAAAAAAAGAAGAAAAAAAAAGGCAATAACTCCGAAATTAGACAAGGCAGAGTTACGGTTCATATGCACTGCACTTCAACACAATGAGATCTATCTACCTACAAAGTTTCTGGTTGATACTTCTTGTAGTTTCAGAGTTATGTCCCGGACAAGTAAATGCGGACGGACAGACGGACGGACAAAGCGGCAACTATATGTTCTCCTTTCGGAAGGTATAAAAACATGTTTTGAAAATAGTATTTATTTTCCATAACATGTAACTAGATTGAATTTCCCAGAAAATAAGATTCATTCCAATAGTACTAAAAACTTTCTCAAAAAACTTTGTGCTATCTTAGCACAAAGACCATTAAACTACATTCTATTATATTTTCCTTTCTGCAACTTTCAAATAATCAACCAACATTACACTCAAATTTCGCACAGCCGAAGGAATAAGATTTAAACAAGCATGCCAGTTTGTGCACTTCAACTTACCTTTGAATAATTCACTATGTTTATTAGTGCCTCATTGCCCAAGATGTTTCCCTCTGATTCAATGAGAAGCTTTAGGATAAAGTCTGCTATAGCCTTTGTCTGGTTCTTGTCTATTTTTAGGTATCCCATTTCTGTTTTAGTGCTGCTTTTGTCACTAGAAAATGTTAAAGAAAACAAAATTGATTTAATAACACACCATGACTTTGTTTTATTGCATTTTTTTTTCATTTCAATCTGACTTGATTTTTAAAGTTAAAATGCTCATTATGCAAGGGAGATAACTATTCATCATACCATTACAAAGCGAAAATAACCTTCATTGGAAAAAATCAATGAGCATAGAATTATGATATTACAGACTTCTTGATACAACTTAAAGCTGCTTGTTCACAGACTTTGGGTCAAAATTAATATTTCTCAAAAAGCTGTTCAAAGTGACTATAGCATAATAATACCAAAAACTACATCAAATATAACGAACATTAGTCTTCTTACTTTATCAAGTAGTTGGTAAACACTTCACGTTGACAGTATGGGTTGGACATCTTAAGGATAACACAGAACTGAAGATTCTAGACTGAAACTATACATGTTGCTGTCTCCAAATTAGATCTGGAATATATTAAAAGATATCAATGGTTCAGTTTCACATAAATTAAAACATAAAACAAAATGAAATTCATGCTATTTAATGAAGAATCAATTTGTGAGCTTTCAATGGTTACAAAACAGTTGCTATTAAATAAAGAAACAAATATCTCATTATCACATTTCCCTTTTGATATGTGCTTTTTACTTAATTCTCTCAAGAAATCAGTGTCTTTCTTTCCATAATAAGTAGGACTTATTTCAACTCTGATAATGTTTACCACAAATTGATTTTAAGATATTTTGTCAATTTTGTATATATGTTTTTTGCATTCTTAAAACTGAGAACATTACACCGTCTTCACGTCTTTCGATATAACACAAATAAAACCGCACACCAATGATTTCTTCAAAATTATGGGAGATCAATTCGCTTTTTACAATTTTAGACAAACAAAGGCATAATTAAATCTAAACAAAAATATTACCTGCATGAAAGTCTGCATCTGAAAGTCTGGTTCTATGGCTGAATAGAGGAGTTCACTTTCATGTAGTATCAACATTCTAAAACTGGTTCAATTCTCCTGATTACAAAGGAAGTACAGATCTGTTATCTTCATATTCTTCAAATCATTCTAAGCATTAACATGTGTTCATTTGCACTTGGCTATTATATAAACAAACGTCAGGGGTTGAACATTGATCAGAAATGTCTATATTATGATTGACCAGATGTTAAATAATGTTCTAGCTCTATTCTTTATACAAGTAAAACATTATTCTAGCTCTATTCTGTAGACACGTAAGGCTTTTGAAATTCAGGCAGTCTAAGCAGGAACTAACTTTAACTTGTACAAACGGAATATTATTTACACAAACCAAATATTTTTATCATTCTTTTTCCTGACCATTTTCTTATTTCAATGATATATTTTAGCTTGCACTAAGGTTATAATGGTTTGGTTTATTAGGGTTTAATGCCATTTTAACAGCTAAGGTCATATTCCGGCGGTCAGTCCACCTAACCAGTGTTCCTGGGTATCCAACCAGTTTACTAACCAGTTTCTCCGCAAATGACTACTTCCTCACTTGCTTCAGAGGTGAGGGACAAATGTTCTATAGATGAAAATATCATGGAGAAATTTTGCCGGCCCTAATGGGGATTGAACTGGGATCGTCAAGTTTGAAAATCCAATGGTCTACCGATTGAGCTAACCTGGCCGGCTGCTAAGGTTATACATACCAAATTAAAACACTGCAACATCAAGTCAAGCTATCATTAACTTACCTTGTGGATTAATCATGAATGGCCATTTTCTACCTATCTTCACCAGGACAGCATTAATGTGATGATTTCATTTTTGTCACATATTCCCACACTGGGCTGGTTAAGTTAAATAATCATCCCAAACATAGTTTTCACTGTATCTGAAAGTTAATAACAAAATATAAATACCAACTTTTTGAACAGGGAAACAATCTCACAAGTCATACAGCAGATTGCTGATCTGTAAATAAACAGAATCCTAATCTAGTACAGTTTATAATCTAAATCAGTCAAATACTCTGCTCTGAAAACAATATTCAATCAGTTTATTGACAGGAAGTTAAGCTATCGCAAATGACAAAAGGTAAAAAAGGTAAAATAATAATAAAACAGGAGATGTTTGTGAAACACTTATGCCCCCCTGGCAGTATACATTATGGGCAATGTACATGGAAATGAAATTTACCTTTTGAACTTAAAATCAATAGGGGTTATCTACAGGTACTATCTGAGATGCATCAACCTTTCAAGTATGACACGTCTTAGCTAAAACTAGACCTAGATTTTCTTATGATAAATCTGTATACCAAATTTTATTTCAGTATGTGCAACATCTGCAAAGAAAATGAACGGAAACTGCAAATAATAGGAGTATTTCCGAAGTCCAAGGGGCATAACTCTGTCAAAAATTGCTCAATCGTACCAAAAACTGAACTTGATCTAGATATTCTTATGATTAATCTGTATACTAAATTTCATTTCGGTATGTGCAATCTCTGCGAAGAAAATGAACGGAAACTGCAAAAAAATGGAATTTTTCTAAGTCCAAGGGGCATAACTTTGTCAAAAATTGCTTGATCAAACCCAAAACAGAACTTGACCTAGATGTTCTTATGATAAATCTGTTTACCAAAATTTATTTCAGTATGTGCAATCTCTGCGAAGAAAATGAACGGAAACTGTTGACTGTTGGTGGAAATACAGACAGACCAACAGACAGCAGCAAAGCAATATGCCCTCCCTTTTTCAAAGGTCGGCATAAAGAACAAGCGCTGTGTTCAAAAAAATGTCATGCCCCCGGCACGGCCTCAAAATTCTAAAAGTTTTGTGACAGACAGACAGACCAAAAACAATATGCCCTCCCTCTTGGGGCATAGAAACAAATGGTGCATAGAAAGAGCTAAAATGGTCAATAGAAAATCAAAACAAAGCAAATGTTTTCACAATAATTGTTTTTAAATTGACAGCAGCATTAAAGAGCTTTACATTAAATTCTGAATGAGTATTTTAAGTATGCATTTTTTTTCTTACCACTTTTTGAAAAGTAGGGAACCTTGACCACTGGCAATGATACTGCGCATACTTTAAGGTCACTATATATCACCATCATTTGTCACAAAATAATTTCACTCCATAATTTTTGAAGAAAGGACATCTTCCTACAGAACGATTAATGTCAATGGATCTAGCTGAAGTACAAAGAAGAATCTCATATATTTTTCACATCAAAACAGTTAAGTGATGTAAATATGACAAGATACATATCTGAAATCTGAATTTGAGAAATTTTACCCAAAGTACTGTTTTCTTAAAGTTGATCAATTTATGCACTATATAAAACATACAAGACACTCTTTAATACAAATCAATTCACAGAGTAAGCAGAATAAGCTTTTACATCTACTTTGTTCTCCTCCGCTTAAATGTGAACTATCTTCCTAGATAAAACAGACTTTTGAATATATAGGATGCTGGAAGTAGAGAGTACTATTTCAAATGTTAAAATTTGTTAAATTGGTCAAAAAAGTAAAAACTGGTGTAAATACTCACTTAATTCAAAATGTTAAACACGAGTAGTTAAAGCACTGTTGTTGCATGTCAATTGTAACAGGGTCACTTTTTAGGGTCTTGTATTTATGGTAAAAACAAGTGGGCAATGATGGCCCTAAATCGCTCACCTGAGTCTCATTGCTCATGTTACAAATATCATTATTGGTTTTTATAGGTGCAAGTTTGAAAGCTTTGCAATAAGTTTGAAGACTCTGGGTGAAATGGTACTTAATTCTTTTAGCAGAAGTAGTTTTACTCTACAGGTCCCAGTGACTTTGACCTTTGACCTACAGTCCCCAAAAACAATAGGGTTCTTCTAATATAATTACCCTATAAAGTTTGAAGGTTCTGGGTGTAATGATACTCCAGTTACTGAGAAGAAATAGTTTTCACTCTACAGGTCCCTGTGACCTTGACTTTTGACCTACTGACCCTAAAAATGATTGTTCTTTTACTGAGTAAAGACAATCATCCTATGAAGTGTGAAGGCACTGGGTAAAATGGTACTCCAGTTACTGAGCAGAAACAGTTTTACTCTACAGGTCCCTGTGAACCTAACCTTTGACCTATGGACTCAAAAACAATAGAGTTCTTCTAATACAATTATCCCTTAAAGTTTGAAGGCTCTGAGTGTAATGGTGCTACAGTTACTCTGCAGAAATAGTTTTCACTCTACAGGTCCCTGTGACCCTGACCTTTGACATACTAGCCCCAAAAACAACATGGTTCTTCTATTTCGTAAAAGCAATCATCCTATGAAGTTTGGAGGCTCTGGGCGAAATGGTAATCCTGTTATTGAGTGGAAATGGTTTTCACTCTAGAGGTCCCTCTGACCTTGACCTTTGACCTACTGACTCAAAACACAAAAGGGATTATTTGTACTCAATAAGGGCAATAACCCTGTGAAGTTTGAAGGCTTTGGGTCAACTGGTACTCAAGTAATTGAAAGGAAACGAAGTGTGAAAGACAGACAGACAAACAGACACCCATGGACAAGGCAAAAACAATATGTCTCCATCAGAAGGGCAGGGTTGGGGTGGAGACATAACAATGAACAATTGAAGGTATAGCCCTTGGTGTTTCAGAGCAGCAGATTTTTTAAGTTTTCCCTATAAAAATCCTTGTGTAAAATCAAATGATCCCCCGGGTGGGGCCAGTTTTAACCCCAGGGTCATGATTTGAACAAACTTGGAAGAGGTCTACTAGACAATGCTGCACACCAAATATCTAAACTCTAGGCAATGTGGTTTCTGACAAGAAGATTTTAAAATCTTTTCCTATATATAATTACTCTATGTAAAACATGTGCGAGGCCTTTTTGACCCAGGGGCTATGATTTGAACAAACTCGGTAGAGGTCCAGTAGAAAATGCTGTACACCAAATATCTAAACTCTAGGCCTTGTGGTATCTGAAAAGAAGATTTTTAAAATTTTTCCTATATAACTCTATATAAAACATGTGACCCCTGGGGCGGGGCCATTTTTGACCCAGGAGCCATGATTTGAACAAACTTGGTAGAAGTCCACTGGACAATACTGCATACCAAATATCTAAACTCTAGGCCTTGCAGTTTTTGATAAGAAAATTTTTTCAAGTTTTTCCTATATAACTCTATGTAAAACATTTGACCCCTGAGGCTTGGCCATTTTTGACCCAGGAGCCATGATTTGAACAAACTTGGTAGAGGTCCACTGGACAATGCTGCATACCAAATATCTAAACTCTAGGCCTTGCAGTTTCTGACAACAAGATTTTTTCAAGTTTTTCCTATATAACTCTATGTAAAACATGTGACTTCCAGGGCTTGGCCATTTTTGACCCAGGATCCATGATTTGAACAAACTTGGTAAAGGTCCACTGGACAATGCTGCACACCAAATATCTAAACTCTAGGCCTTGTAGTTTCTGACAAGAAGATTTTTAAGTTTTCCCTATATAACTCTATGTAAAATCAATTGACCCCTGGGGTGGGTCAGTTTTGCCCCACGGTCATAATTTGAACAAACTTGGTAGAGGTTCACTAGATGATGCTTCATACCAAATATCTAAGCTCCAGGCTCTTTGGTTTCGGAGAAGATTTTTAAAGATCCAACTTTTAAAATCTAATTTTAGCTCCAGTGAACCAGAAATGCAATGGACCAGAACCATTTGAACAATCTTGGTAGAGCTTCATGCAAGGAATATCCAAGGAAAGTTTTATTTAATTTGGCCCTTTGGTTTCAGAGAAGATGTCATTTGGATGAAAAGTTGAAGACGGATGGACGGACGGATGGACGACGGACAAAGACTGATCAGAAAAGCTCATCCTGAGCACTTTGTGCTCAGGTGAGCTAAATACAACACGTTGTTCTCTCTAAGGTATATAGTCCAGCCAGATGATTCATCTGTCAAAACATACTCCCAAATAATACAAATCAAAAGCACTGGAGATACTCAGGTATTCGGCTGATAAAACTAGTCTACATGCAGGTTCTTACCGTCATTTATTGCTGTGTAATATCGGATCATTCCGAAAAAAAAAAACTTCACACAAAGTATATAACTGGAATCTGATGTTCATGAACACTAATTGATATTTCATTAATAGTTTCACACAGACTTCTGAAGTGTATATCAGCCCTGAAAACAACAACAAAGAAACCGAATTAATAAAAG
This sequence comes from Cyclina sinensis, assembly GCA_012932295.1. NCBI lineage: Eukaryota > Metazoa > Mollusca > Bivalvia > Venerida > Veneridae > Cyclina > Cyclina sinensis. Next base: position 24,827,413 of record JAAONU010000010.1, read on the forward strand.
ATCAAAGTCTGGTGCAGGTTTAATGAAAAATAAACATTGTTCCGATACAATGGGTATGCTATGAGAATGCTTTTCTTTAATTACTTCCACAAAACTTATGACAAAAGTTCTACCTACTGTCCTAAACAGTTTTTCATTTATATATAAGTTTTTGGACAATAATTAGCATGTTAGTTGTCGATCTCCCTTGAATACACTGTACTAATAAAATATTAGATAATCAGATTCTACTTAAAAAAAATGTACAGTAATATAAATATAACTTAGGAGAAACAGATCTAACATGGTAGATTATGTAGTAAAAACATGAATAGTCTGACTTACTTGGCCAGTTAGTGGAAGGAACTGCAAACCTCAAAGTTGACTGAATACTGGCGGCTGACTCTTTTTTCTATGTCGGTGCAGTAGGAACTAGAAATAACAATAAACTTTTTATCATCAGGTGGAATTGATTAAATGTAAGACATATATTTGATAAAATTGAAACATTTCGACACTGAGGCAGAAAAAGAAAATAATCCAAACACTTTGAAACCAAGAATATAAACGCAGCGTTAAATAGAAATCTGACAATTATGAAGCCTTACTAGTTTTACTGGATGTGTTAGTGAGAATATGAAACTAACCCCAGTTGCACAACCTGCCTCACTGATATCTGAATATCTGCCCAAGAACTATCTGTCTAACTACGTATTTATTGTTGTTACCAGTTGCCCAAATAACTGACAGTCCTGAAGAGTGTACATGTAGCTATACTTTAATTAACATCAGGGGCATAGTCCAAGAGACAAAAGGGCTCTCTACGTTCTTTTATAAGCCCGGTGCATAGCACTAATATAATAGTCAACTGTATAATATATCAGCCGAAAGACAATCAAGTAGTGTGTATCAGACTCCAAACACCTGAAATACAAGTCAAGCACCTTAACACTTCACCACGGATCCACACATTTGCTATGAATAGTTTACCAGGCAACATCTCGTGATAAGAAAATATTAACAAAATGACTACAAGTAACATATTAATATAAGTATGAACACTTAAACATGTACAAATGTACTCGTCAAATGGCTTCGTAAACAATCAATAATCAATACATGTTATTTAGGAAAAGAATGCAAATACTGTTAAGAATTTACATCTTGTATTTTGAACGCATTCCTGCACAGGAAACTGTACCTAGAATGTTTGCTGAACGGGCATGCAACTCTTTCATGGCACATGCAACCTTTAATGGTAGGTACTCTCCCTTGGAATTAATCCCTGGCTGTATTCAGCCAAATCAGCATAACATTCACAAAAACAATACTATTATTGCAGAATATACTGAGTAATATCTCTTTTCATATTGGAAATATGTATACAAATTTAAAAAGCCACATAAATGCCGGTAAAGCTACGAAATATTTTCCCTTGAGAACAAGAATGGGTGGAGTAAGAGCCACCAACTGCCTTGACACGCTCAATATTTTCAGATAAAAAATAAAACAGAACCCTAGCATAATAAAAGGAGGTTTGCTTATATTATTACCAATACAGTGTAGCTGACCACAGGCTCAGTGCAACCAAAAAATGAACTGGAAAAGTTTGCTTACAATCGGCAACCAACATCGTGTTTTGACCTTTTTGCGAAGATAAAATTCTGACCAATGTTGTTGTCATCTACCTTGGGTCCGTATCCGGCACCTACAAGAAGATTGTCCTGTAAATCATGTTTTAAGATGACAGAGAAAAAATGGTTTTATTGTAACAACAAAATGTTTGCACTTAAAGAAATGATAATCCTAAGTATGATTTTAATTTATCGAAAGGACCGACTGACCAACTGACGTGACCATATGGAATGTAAACAAAATCAATGGTTTTTATTACAAAATATAAAAAAAACATTGTAAGTGATTTATTGGTTTTAAGATAGTTAAATGCCCTCTAACAGTAAAACCATATCTCGAGTTGACAATTTACCTAACAATCGTTCCTCGGAAGAACCAGAATTAGACATTTACTGGGGCTCGAACCCATGACCATCAAAAAGTGAGAGGTAAAGCAATCTGAAGACAGGCAATTTTTCAACCATTGTCCTGGGAGATGTCCTGTAAGAAAATAAATTGGAAGCATGAATAAATAAAGGTAGTGAGAGAAAACAAAAATAGGCAGAACATGTTTTAGGCTTTTATGGAGTATGAAGCCAAAGCCTTAAAATGTCTATAATATAAAAAATTTTTTTTTCAAGTTCCTTTATATTTTGTTTCAGTTAACCATATGTGACCCTCTCTTGAATAATTCTGGTAAAGGTAAACATTATCATTTATCAAGTAAATAATACATACCAGGGCTTTAATTTACATTGTAAATGTAAATTAAAGCCCTGTACATACTAAGTATCATAAGTCTGTTTAATGGTTTCTGACAAGTACATCTTTAAAGAGTTTGTCTAAAATTGTCTACAGATGTTAAACACTGACTGCTGAATACAGTTTAATTTATATCAACTAACCTATGTTATGTTGGATTTTATTCTTATATATCTCCTATGTTTGCAAAGATGGAATGACTTCTGGATAAAATAGAAAATAAAAACAAACAACTAAACAAACAGAAATCTACAGCTGATAATAAAATCAAACTTACCTGTATTGGCAAATATCCTAATTCCATAAATCTGTTTGTTCATCACAGCACCAACTAAACAGTTCCTGCTAATAAATGTTTGTTTATATCTGTATTACAGTGGTTATATGCAGTTAAATTATTTATACACAAAAAAATATGTCAAAACTATTTACACATGTGTAGAAATTTCAGCATAATGACGTCATATGATTGAACAGTTTTGTTTATTTAATGTTCTCCTTTGATTGTTTTAAACTGAAATGTTTTGCTGCCAAAACTGTCCTCCTCCAGTTCCTTCAGCATCCTAAACTGTGATGATGTTTTTATTTTGTGTATCTGTCTTCTAAATTCTTCCCCAGGTTTTATTTCACAGTCCTTTATTTCTACTAAAACAGATTGGGGTAGTTCTTGTATCAGGTCAACTAGCTGACGCAATGATGAAGCCGCCATTGTCACTTCGTACAACACAACATGTGTATTTCCAGGTAGGTTGCTGTCTGCTGCAGGATAATTTCTTAACTTCAACACAGGATCTGGGTCATATAACCACGCTAGCTTACACTTCTCTAGTATGGCAAGGTTGATTTCTATTTCTGTCACAGGTATTCCACACAGTGATAACGTTCTAAGTTGTGAGTGTTGAAGTAATTCCAGTCTGCTCTCAGGACAGGGAGGCCACCCGTGGTCAGTACAGTGTAAGATCTCCAGCTTAATCTTTCGTAAACACTTTGTCCTGGATCTAGATATATAATTATAGAACTCTGTCAACTCGCTGTGACTGAGTGAACACAAGCTGATATCTATCACTTCTAACTTGTTTAAACTTGTGACTTCCTTACACGGTAAACGAGACAAGTCTGAACTTGAACTAGATAAATATAAACATTTAACAGACGTTTTCAGTAGTACAGCAATATCATTGTCAAAGTCTCCACGGTACAATACTTTCTCCAGGTTGTCTAGACGAGTCAATGAGAAATAATCAATAACTTCACGTGTACTCTTGTAAGGTGTCTCATCCATGTCTATATAAACTGACTTAATATTTTGTTGATTTCGTGTTGTCAGGAGGCGGAGATTTTTGCGGTATTGTTCTTGTTTACATCTGTAACTAATAAAAACATCTTCAATACACAAACTGGCTTGATTTTCTTGTGACATTTCTTTACAACAAGAAACCCATAGGTCCTGGTATTCTTTTAGTGGATGATAATATACCCTTTCTACTGAACTCCTATATTTATGGGTTATTTCATCATCATTTAAGATTTTAACCAACTCCTGTGAAATCAAAGATAACATGTCTGCATTGATGCCGCTAATAAACAGAAGAATTTTTGATATTTCCAGAATGTCTTTAATACATTTACATTTTGATTTCACAGTTTCTAATACTGAAGATTGATCAATAGAGGAACTCATGTATAGTGCCGCGAAATATTCCTGTATTGATTTATGTGAGAAAAATATTTTTCGTGTCTGTTTACACAATTTAGTATCATCTTTAGTTTGTGTTACAAGTCCTGTTTTAAGGCAGAAATCTAAACTCTCTTTCAGATATTGCTTTGCTACAGAGACGTGAAATACAAGAATATTTTCCTCTTTTGTTTCCCGGAATAACGTATGAAAAGCAAGCTCTCCTAAAGACATGAGAAGCGAGTAAAACTTTACACAGTTTTCAAGTTCACTGAAACAATGAGAGATATCGCCTTGGGGATATGCTGGCATATGTGGAAGCTCTTTGTTCGTGTATTTCACTACAGTTCTTGCAAGCATCAGTTCGACAATATTGCTGTATAATTCAGAGAGAGTATTTCCTAGATTTTTGTTGTCACACCATAGACATAGCATGAACATTAGCAGTATTGGAATTACTGCTAATTCCGGCACACGTTTTTTTTCCAGATCTGAATTAAAGTTATCTACTTTCTTTCTCAAGATGTCTTTATCTTTCTCGCCACTAACATGTGATATAAACGACTCTTTTAATTTGTCCTCTGATGTCTGGTTAAGCCCAGTAATTTCAAGTTTCTGTTCAATCTGGCTTGCGTTTATGCCACCCACGCTTAATTTCCAAGGTCGGGTGGTAGTCAGCACTGTAGTAGTTTCTCGGGCGGCCCTGTGTGGGATAAATTTATCCGCCCTTGTACAGTTGTTTGCAGGGTGTTCCCATTCGTCTAGACCATCCAGTATTACCAAACATCTTTCTTTATTCAGGACATTTTCTAAATCCGTCTTATTATATCCTGTATGCCCAAATCTTGGAAAGAGCTGGTTGAAAATCATATCTTCAACTGAACATTCGCTGGAACTGTCTCTTAGTAACACTAGAAAAACGAAATCGAATCCGCTCAAAATTTCAATTTCTTCGTCTGAGAAGTGGTTTTTATCCTCGTCCTGTGGATCCTTAGATTGACACCATGTTAACGCCAGTCTCTTGCTAAAAGATGTTTTGCCTAAACCTGCATCTGCCATTAAATAAATTTCTTTGTAAGAGTTTCGATGCTTCTTGTTTTCCTCGTATTTGTACAATATATTGCAGAATGGAACCTTTGTTTTTTCTTCTTTCCCACCACCAATATTTCTTTTGACGTTCACAGAATGTATATCTGGCATAACATAGAATTTTAGGAGAGAGATATCTTCCTCTTCAATCATTGGCGACAATTGAATGGTAGCGTACTGTTGTCTGTAGGTGGCCTTCAAATCGTTCCTTAGATCTAAAATGTATGAAAAAAAGAATTATAAGCTTGATGTGTTGAACAATCTATCATACACTAAACGATTTGCAATTCAAGCTCTGAATAAGTTATAAAAGAGTTATGTAAAAACAACAACAACTTCAACATGACTAACCTACATCATTAATAGTTTAATACATGTACTTCATTATTAAATATGTTGAGAAAACGCTTTACGAATATATACATGAATAAAGGTCATACACTCAAGCAGACGGATTATTTGAAAGCTGTCATTATGGTTATTTCAACTATAAAAACACTGGCACTGTATAGACTCTTACCACAGGAACTTGTAACTGTCGGAACACACATTCCTGCTAGACTATGAAGCAAAATATACTTATGTGATACACAATTTTCTAAGTGTAGGCTAAAGCTCACATATGAAAATATTTTCACAAGTGCGAAGAAGCGCTAGCGACGACAGAAAATACCATTATTAATGTTATTTAACGTCTTTTGCACAATCAGTACTTTGATATTTGTGGCTTCTAATGTCCCATTGGCTTCTTCAAATAACAGTATATCCTAGTATGATTTCACAAATGTAAACTTTAACTGATTTAACTAATTTCGGCTTGCGAACCTCTTTTTATTTTTTATTTTACATTCGATGGCGGCAATTTCAAAAATCTGACACCCACAAGGGAAAGAAAATATCTTGCCGGGACTGAAACAATCGTCCATCTCGCCCCCACCTACCCCTCTCCCCTCCCCCCTACCGCACCCCACCAACCCTTTACGTTTAGGCTTTTACCACTAGGCTACGGAGGTAGTAAGTACGCCATGTCTATAACATAGAACACCCTTTCACATTTGTTTCATGGTTTCAGGTCCCTGTGTATAGTTGAAATGTTACAATAAATCGTGTCAATTTCAGTATATCCCCTGTCTATACAAGATATATGTGTCGGCTATGATATGCTCGACAAAAATTGAACATTGACTTCTTAAAAATGAAAACAATTATATGGAGTTGACATAGTTATCGAAAAATGACATAAAGAGATCGGACGATTGTTGACGTTATGTTTCATAGAATAAAATCAACCATATAGAACTAACATCAGTGGTTATTATATATTGTATTTTCTAGAAAAGTCTAGAAACGTTCTCTAGAAATATTTCATCAGTCTGTTTCTATTCATAAATAATAGTGTCTAAACTCTGGTTTTCAACCTGACAACGAGAACCGACATTGCCAGATCTTGCAGGCTATTTAATAATTTATGCAAGATAAGTACCAAAAGTCCAAGGCAAGTGAATTCTAACACTGTGTTTTAATACACATCTTGAACCGTTTGGGTAGTAAGGAAAGAATCATTTGAATTGATACTTTTCACAATTCTGTTGCGTTTTCGGTTGTTCAATTTTAACAGGTTTTGGACCAGAAACACACATTGACAAACTTTCTTTCTACATACGATACCAAGCATAACAACCTAATTTACCTGCACTCAATAGATTTGTCCCTAGTGCGACTAGATGTTAAAGATAATGCAATGAAAGTGCGGGGAAAAATCTCAACTGTAACACGAATATTACAGAAATTTAGAAATTAATATTTGTATAAAATCTCTGTCAGTAGATTTAATCAGCGGATAGAAATAACAGTCAAATCAACCCATTAAAATCACAAATATACAAACATATTTAGAGTTTGTTTCTTTTTTTCAGTCTTCCTTATACAGGATCGTCTTTATTTCCTTGTTTCCGACACTCTTTCTAACTTTGCTATTTCAGTATCTTTCATAATTGTTAAAAACTCCATCCATCCGTAGTGAATGAACGAATAAACTAACAAATAAATGACTAAGTGTAAGAAATTGTATCCATTTTCCATTACTAAATTGGTCTAGTACACTTTTCTTGTGACGGATTCGCTCGGCATTGTATATATACATTCACATATATACGTATATATTTAAAGCGACTGACTCACAGAATTTTGCTGAATTGTTTTTTCTTTAAAATTTAAGAGAACTAGTCTTAATTTACTATGAAAAAAAAGCATAATATTATGCTTCTATACACCATGAAAACTGAAAAAAAGTTTCGACTTAACCAGGATTCGAACCCACGACCTTTCGGTTAGTAAAATATAGAACGACGATCTAGACCACTTAGCCACAGCGCCTAACTTTAGCATTGCGTCAAAATTAATGTTATAACTAAAGTATTTACCCCGTGACTAACATGACTAACGTGGTATTTTTTTTTACCGATAAAAGTGTGTAAAACTTTATATTTTGATGTTTTTCTCCGTATCAAAAAATGAATCGGTAACTTAGTTTAAATATGTTCTTCACAATTGCAGCAAAAATTTCATTTCTTTTTTTTCCATCGTCGGCCCATCTGTGAGTCAGTCGCTTTAATACATATACATATATATATATATATTTCCAAATTCACCTTACTGTTCCACATTGCCGCTCTACATCGCAACGCAGGAACGACAACACTTGAAAAACAAATAGTCTAACTCTGCTCAGAGTTACTTACCTTGTATCAATTATGGGGTCTCGCGGAAAGAAAAGGTAAGTGAAGAAAGATTGAATAGCATAACAGAAATTACCATGTTTTCGCCTCTAATAAAGTACACGGACGCTTTATTATTCCGTTCAGCTTGAACACATTTTGTCTTCTACAAATTATTTGCTAATAAATAGCAACCAATAAAAACTGAAAGCGGAATGCTACCATTCGGTGCCTGCGCCCACCACTCCGTTTCACCTCCTTCCACCTTCACCTCCCCCTCCCCGACATCGCCCCCCCACACACACACAAAGAAAATGAAAAAAAAAATGATTGTGTATTCACTGATCATTCAAGAGGAAAAATAATAAACAGATTACCAATATTTAACAGACCGATATCTGAAAATAGTAAAAAATGCTAAGTCTGTAGAGAGAAATATAAAAACGAAAGGAATTAATTTAACAGTGAAAAATCAAGGCACTGAAGGCACTGAATTTGTTTTGGATACGGAACCAGTAATCAGCGTTGCCAATATAAAATTTGTCTTCCTTCCATTTTGCAGAAAGGTTTTTTAAAAGTGTTCATATCTGGCTGATCCTATAAGAGACTGAATACTCCTCTACATACTGCAAAACTTTTATGCACCTGTATACTCGGTATTGAACTTTGAATACTGCCATTGTCCTAACGAAAAAAACTCACACATGTCACTTTTTCATTAGAGTATTATGTAGTTTCATGTTAATACATGATATTGCCTTGAAGTTATGAACAATAATAAAATATAATAAATTAAAACGGACATTAATTGTTAAATTATGCATAAGAACGTCATGGTTCGTTGCACTTTCTCTTTGAGATTTATCAAAGTGAGAAATTGTAAGTTGATATATCCAATACTTTTAAGAGATTCACCGACCATAAATTAAGGATGTAAAATCACAAAGGGCAATTACTGCAAAATTATTCATAAGAAAGTTGTGGTTGTTGGACAGTGTGATCTCCTCGGTAAGATATATCCATCTTTGTAAGCAAGTATGATAAAGTACAAAGGGGAATTACCCTAAAATTATGCAAAAGAGATTTATATTTATTCAATAAGATCTATCCATCTGTCGTTTCATCAAAGTTCCAAGTTGATACCGCCAATACTCTTTGAATTATGTCCTCGACAAATAACCCAACCAGGCAGTTAGCTGGTCAAGTTTATTCAAGTATGCCCCCTCCCCTTCCTTACCTGTGTGGGAGGTTGGCGGGTAGGGTATAATGAAATTGGAAATGAATCCAAGTAGTTATTGTCTAAGATCAGGTGTATGAAATTGAAATACTAGACATTTAATGTGAGTGTACAAATCAGTATCTATAAGTAACCAAATTGCAGCCAGAGAATATTGTATTTAATGGTTTTTAGGTCAGCCAATACATTACTACGTGTGCTTAAGTAATAAATCTGATATTTATATTACCTAGAGACTCTCAGTTTTACAGATATGTAAATAATTATAATTATTTGCCTGAGAGGAATTTCTTTTATGAAGCTCCTAAAAATAGCATTACTGATGCCACAAAATAAGGTCGTACGAGAAAATCCGGAAATCATGTGGAAAGGCTATAAGCAGTACCGTAACAATATGTTGTTACACCATTTTTAATTTAAATTATGTTAATTTAAAAATTCATGTATTTTTAACAGAATTAAAAGTCCAGCAAGCCTTTATTTAAAATCCCTTATACAATTTTATCATTGCATCAGAGTCGATAAAACCTTAACATCATTTTATAAGAGAAGACAAAACCCTTACCATCATTTGATCAGACTGGACAAACCTCTTATACCATTTTATCAGAGTGGACAAAACCCCTTATATCATTTTTAGCAGAGTGGGCAATATCCCTTACATCATTTTATCAGATGGACAAAACGCCTAACATCATTTCATCAGAGAAGACAAAACTCCTTACATCATTTTATCATAATAGACAAAACAGCTAACATCATTTCGTAAGACTGTACAAAAAAGTACATCATTTCATCAGACTGGACAAAACCCCTAACATCATTTTATCAGAGAATACAAATCCTCTAACATCATTACATCATAGCGAAACAAACACTACCATCATTTTATTAGAGCGGACAAACCCCTAACATCATTTTATCAGAGTAGAAGGAACCACTAACATCATTTGATAAGACTTGACAAAACCCCTGACATCATTTTATCAGTGTGGACAAAACCTCTCACATCATTTCATCAGAGTGGACAAAACTCCTGTCATCATTTTATCAGATAAGACAAAACCCCTAACATTTTTTATAAGAGTGGACCAAACCCCAAACATCATTTTATCAGAGTGGACAAAACTGCTTACATCATTTCATAGACTGGACAAAACCTCGTACATCATTTCATCAGACTGGACAAAACCCCTTACATCATTTCATCAGACTGGACAAAACCCCTTACATCATTTCATCAGAATGGGCAAAACCCCTTACATCATTTCATCATAGCGAAAAAAAAGCCTAACATTATTTCATTAGAGTAGACAAACCCCTTACATCAATTCAATATACTGGACAAAACCCCTTACATCATTCTATAAGAGTAGACAAAACCCCTTACATCATTTTATCAGAGTGGACAAAACGCTTTCATCATATTATCAGATCGGACAAAGTCCCTTACATCATTAAATATAGTGGACAAAACCCCTAACATCATTTTATCAGAGTGGACAAAATCTTTCATCACATTATCAGAGTGGACAAAACTCCTTACATCATTTAAACAGAATGGACAAAATTCTTACATCATTTTATTATAGTGGTCAAAACCCCTAACATCATTTTTTTCAGAGTGGACAAAAACCCTTTCATCATTTTATTATAGTTGACAAAACCCCTAACATCATTTTATCGGAGTGGACAATACCTCTCACATAATTTTTTCAGAGTAGACAAAACCCCTTACATCATTTCATCTGAGTGGACAAAACTTCTTACTACATTACATCATAGCGAAAAAACCCTAACATTATTTTATTAGAGTAGTCAAACCCTAAGATCATATAATCAGAGTGTATAAACCACTAACATCATTTCATCAGAGTAAACAAACCCGTACATCATTTCATCAGAGTGGACAAACCCCCAAACATCATTTGATAGAGGGAACAAATCCCATACATCATTTTATTAATGTAGACAAACCTCTAACTTCATTTCATCAGAGTGGACAAAATTCCTTACATCATTTTATCAGGGTGGACAAACCCCAAATATTATTTTATTAGAGTGAAAAAACCCCTAGGATTATTTTAAAGAGTGGACGAACCCCCTTACATCATTCTATCAGAGTGGACAAAATCCCGTTCATCATTTTATCAGAGTG
>JAAONU010000010.1:26255202-26285938 GCA_012932295.1 Cyclina sinensis
GAGTTTATTTCAGTTAAGTTAAAATATGGAAATCGACAAAGATTTGGAAAAACCCAAATATAAGAACTGGGTGCGAGGAGCAAGGGTCTGGTATATTTGCAAGAGGTTTAGAGACTTTTGTCGGTGATCATGTCAAAAACCATCGTGATCAAACTATACAAAAAATAACAAGTGCCTTGCCACATGGATCATTGACTCAGTGTAATTTATGTACACGAGAAAACTTGCTTCCAGACCATGCAGCATCTGGACAATGTTCTAAAACTACATGTAAACAGAAACCTTATAGTAGCTGCTATGGTAGCAAACAAAGAGGCCGGAGGATCTGCCCAAGTGGAATATGCAGTAAGCTTTATGATGAGATTGTGGAATCTCACCAGTATAGAAACCCCATGTGGCAAAATACAGATCCAAGTACTTGGTGTTCTGATCCCGTTGGTTGGAGTTATGCCAAGTGTTTTCAAACGACACCGAATCAAGGGACCTGTTCATCTGAGACTGATGCATCTGGACTTCTTAGCATTATTATCAACGGCAAGTTTTTCCAGAATGAAGTCAGTGATAGTCTGGATACATATCCGAACGTGTTTGACTCCGTAAGTAGTTTTTTTTCTGTTAAACATCGCAAATAGAATCGCATATTCAATCTGAAATATGACACAATGTTATTAATTTTGCCTTACATTATTTTGCCTCGTAAACAAAATACTTATTGTTTTAAAGAATGCATTGAAGTAATAAATAATTGAACTGATATCAATCAACGTTCTCGTGATATAGTGATGTGAAATAAATGTTATGTAAAAAATATAATTTGTTGCTTCCCAGAGGAAGATGTGCTCATGAGCGATATTAATCTATTTAGGCAAGACGCATAAGAAATGAAATCATGCATTGTGCAAAAATGGAACTAGAAGAGAATGAGTTGCAACACTACATCGTCACCTTTATTGCCGTTTTAACAGATCAGAAAAGGCTGCTTAATGATCCTGTAGCCATTCAGTCTGTCGAAAAATTAGATAAGGTATGTAATATAAACATTTAGGTTGAATAGAAAGAACAAAATAAACAAATCGTTTGTTTTTTTCCTTGACAAGTACTCTTCGTCCAGCAAGATAAGCTAGGAAAGTGTTTTTTATTTATAATACGTTTTCATTTTTTAAACATTTGAAACGTGATTTACAAAACAATTAACCTCTATAAGAATGGGCAAATGCACTAATATCACGACGACTTTTCTTGGCGAAAAAGATAACCTAATGTCGAAAGACTTATTTTGTATTTTAAGAATAACATGAGTAGCGTGAGTGTTCACTTTTCTTCGTTATGAAATCAAAATAATTTTTTATGCATACTATTTACATGTCATGAGTTCTTTTAAGGTTTTGTACTACACTTCTAGTTACATAAATCTGGTATACCAGATTTTTAATTGCTGAAAGAGTACCAATATTATGTTTAAAAAAATGAACAGAAAAAATATGGTTGCTCGAATTGCAGTCAGTTTGGTCCACAGTATATAATTGTACGTGAAAATAAGGAAAAAGACATAACGAAAAGCCTTTCAGTGTTTCTTACTCCGATATTATTTACTAGAGGTTTTTTTTACTTTTTCAGTTAAAGAATAATCAGATAACAATCAGTCTAACTGAAGAAATCAACTTGATACAAGTCCGAAAAGAAGCCCTTCTGACTTCAGAGAAATTAGAAAAAAAGAAAAAAAACATTCTTGAAAATCTTGAAATAAAGAAGCAGGCTTCCATTGCTGAAATAGAGGGCGCAAAGTCAGAATGCAAGTTAAAAAGCGGGCGGCTCTTGAAGATTTAGAGGAAGCAAAGTCGGAAATGAAGGACAAAAAACAGGAGGCTCTTGGTGAAATAGCTAGTGCAATGTCAGATATGCAAGTCAAAAAGGAGGTCACCCTTAATGAACTTCAAAAGGCAGAGACAGAGGCTTCAGAACGTATTGCTGCTTTGCACGAAGCTGTACGCAAGGCAGAAGAAGCAATAACACAACTTACTGCAAAACAGCAACAAATGAAAAAGGCAAGTTTTACATTTATCTTTTTACCGTAGTCCTGTTGCCCATTAAATTATGGATTGAAACAGAGATCCAACTAATGTTTGCATATTTCTTTGAAGTTTTGAACGATTGCTTCTTTTGATATTTTTCATCAAGCCACTTGAAATCACACACAGGTTGTTTAAACAGCCCTATCAGTCAAGCCGCTTAACCCAGTATTGTCTCGGAAAGAAAGAGAAAAACACATTAGTTTTGTTAAAGATCATGGACTGTTCATTGGAGGTGGTGATTGTAGCAGGCAAATTAACATTGAAAGCTGTTAAAAACAAATTATACTTATTTTTTTTTATTTTACCCGTTTGTTTAACTATTTTCAACTATTTTGAATAGGACCTATCACTTACCTTATCAAAATTTAAAGTACATGTTCAAGGATGAATGCTGATTAATTCGTCATAGTACTTAATTATATCTATTAGACAGTAGCAGTTAATGATTGCATGAGCACCAAAGGTTGGAGTTTTCCTTAAACAACCATTTAAAGGGACATCGAATCATATCCATACACTCTTTAATACAGAATCAAGTTAATTTTGTCCATTAATTTATTTGTAGTACTTAATGAATGTATTTATATAGAAAAATGCGAAAATGGTTAGGCGAGAGCATTAGTTGAAATAAAACAACAACAAAAAACAAAGCTCGCTTTTTGAGCCACCATCGTATGGCTAGTTGTATGATCTTTTCTACTGTTATACACTGTTGTTGTGTGTGTGATCAAGTGACACATTTCATGATGTGCATGGAATTGAGCTGTGTTGGTACCATGCTTTACAGCTTTTCTTTTCAGTACGAATTCGATTCGTTAGAAGAATTAACGTGTAAATATGCATGCTTCAATCATACATAAGCGTTACTTGTGCCTCAGTCATATTCATAAGTAACACATTAAAGAATAATGTTTTATCCGTAGTAAAATAGAAAAAAAATATGATTAAAAATCACAATGACCATCGAGGGAAGACGTGACATTCAAAGCAAATTGCCCCTCTAGTGTTGAATATTTTTATGAAAAAAAATACATAAAAGTTACCAATAACTTGTTTTCATTGCCATATATTTGAATTTCTCTTTGATTTTTCTTGCAGAAGCCAACAATCAAATTAGAAACATCTACAGGTAAAGCATTGTAATATATATAATTTCCCCCAGAAGTCTGATTTTTGTGACGTTAAACGTCTCACGTAAACTTCACCCCTTGTTAACGTTAATAAAACTAGCTTAACACTTCTGGTTTAGTACAATAACACAGACTATTAAAACGTCTAACGCATAAAAAAGACGTAGGGCAAATGTGATTTGTAAGTGTTTTTGTTTGTTTCTTTTCCTGCATAAAAAATTACATTATACAATTTACTTGAAGTAGTACACAACATGTTACAAAGGAACATTGTTTCCAATGTTTGTTGACGTCATATCAAGAAAACATAAAAATGCTGAAAATAACATATCCTGTACTGTTAAGTGGTGAAGTCAGTTTCTCTTATGTGCTTGGTACAAAATATGATGAAGTGTTCAACAGTCAAATAAATTGCATGTTTATGAATTTTTGCAAACCGTTGGGGCTGATAAAGAAGTCCTTTAACTGTTAGTTTATTTATTGTCTTAAACAGTCATCGGTAAGGAAATATATAGATAATTTAAATATAAAGTTTTGAACAAACTTTAATGTCGAACGAAAGATTTAAACGCTAATCGAAATCTCAAGGCAAAACTTAAATTTCAATCTAGCATACTGCAATGTGTCGGAGGGAGACAAGGGAACTTTAATGAGGATCCAGAATTACGAAAAATGAGGACGGCACTTGACAAAGCCAGGACGGAGCTGGTGAAAAACATGAACCCTGATAAAATCATAGATGCTGCCGGACAATGTGGTCTTTTTGTGTACGTAGAGGCAAGGGACCTTAAGGTAAATATTGAAACAAGCTACACGTTTCCAAAGTACATTATTTAATTCCAAGTATAGTCATCTCAAGAGGACATATTACATGTTAGACTAAAACAAATTAAATCTGTATCTTGCAAGCATACAATCGATTTTTGTACAAAATCGTTTACTCAGTGGTATGCAATCGTACAAATCATTAAGTCCTACATCAGCGGTTCACATTGAATCAAGAAATACTTAGTTATACACCAGCACGTAAAATCAAACACTTAGATCAACTGCGAAATGAACAAGTCAGTTTAAAGTATTTATAGTACAACCAAAGCACCTAGTGTTATAGCAAATATCTATCATGGTACTGACACTTACTTCCAAAAGGTATAACAACAAATCAATCTATAAAACACGCGTCATATCTCTCAAAAGTTCGCGTTCTACAAGTTTACACAATTACACTTAAAACTCATAGTTTTCTTAAAGTTTTCTTAATCATGTCAGAGCGTTTTAATATGAACAAGTTCCCAAAAGTTTTACAAATCCTTACAATATTCACTATTTCCGAGCAAGAGTCAGAATTTCATCAACTGATTTAACTATACACCGTGTTATTAACATGTATGCGAATATGAATTCTCATATAAACCCAACTGAAATGAATTACAGTTTTAACTGTATCCGAATAAAGAAAATATTGTTTGTTAAAATGTTCAGATTTGAAGCTTGTAGCATTGTGGATCTAATAAAGACCGGTTTTAAACAATTGTAAATTTGTTCCATATGCATACTGGTAAGTCGTTACAGAAAGTACTTATAAATTTATGAAATTGATGACTCATATTCAAGATAAGAGTTTGTGTCTTTCATTCTTAAAATGGTAAGTTAGTATCTGATGATATCGATCTTTAGTTGTAATGCAATAAAGTTTAAAGTAAATATATTAATCTAGTTCAGTTATGTAAAAAGTACTGACATCGTTCCTTATTCATATAGCCATAAACTCGTAAATCATAAAATACGTATTTAAAATCTGCAGAAGATGCCAAGCATTAACGCTGGTGCACAAACTTATTTTGTTACAAGAGAAACGAAATATCATTGTATGCAGATGAAATAGTCTGAGGTCGATGCGTCACTAAACACCATGACATGATATTTACACACCAACTCGTTAAATTACTATCCTGCACGCTCAAACAAAGTGACAGTAGCATAATGTGAAACATGTTGTTTGCACTTTTTCTAGAAGATTGACAATTGATTTTCCTTTTCTTAAAAAATAAATGATCTTGAAAATCGTTGTTACACAGGAGGCTGGTAATACATCTGAAAAGAACAGAAGGATCACAGATAGTATCAGGGGTAAAGGCATTGAGGGATATAAACAATTCAAGGACTGCCTGGACGAGACAGGACAGTCACAGCTAGTCCATGTACTGGAATGTTTTGAGAGGGGAGAAGAGCCTCCTGAATCTCTATTGAAAAATTTGTTTGAAAAGACGAAACAGGAAGGTAGATATCACGGAATTCCTTATGCACTTTATCGCAATTCTTTTATTTTATCTATAATCTCATGTACGTACGACCGTTAATTGTTTGCTGTATTCCATGTTAAAACTGAATTCATTTCCAATACAAATCCTTCGAAAGCGCTGTCAAAGGTAGGGGCAGGAACAGCAGATTCCTTGGAATCACGCAAATCAATTAACCGTTGTGCTTGAACCCACACTCGCTTTCACAGAAAATAAACTGAAAATAAAATGAACTGCACCGAATTTGATCTATTAATGGCAATATTAACCTGTCTGGAAGCTTTAGATAACTCTAACAACCGAATATCTAAGCGTCGTGCCCATTCATATTTGACGGTATTCTATTCACTCGCCTTCGAGGAGATTTGTCGGTGAAAGCATTAACGATCCAGATTGATTAATACCTGACTGCACAACTTTAGGATCATTTATTTGAGAAAAGTCAGCAAATTATTGTCATTTAATGGGACTCATAAATACTTTAAAGGAGCACCTGACCAAATGAATAGAAATAGATTTCAGGCACAGTGGGCTAGCAACCGTCATCTGCTACACAACTTTTAAGGCGTTCCCCGCTTGAAAAGCGTTCTTGACTTTCCACTTACAGATACATTATAATAAAGCATTTCAAATGAAAAAGAGGTTATTCGATTTGAACGTTCCTTTTCTAATCTGACATCATTATACCCCCGCACATCGAAGTTGTGGGGGGTATGCTGGAATCAGCTTGTCCGTTTGGCCGTCCGTCGGGTTTTCCTTGTCCGCCTAAAAACTTAAGAATCATTTGATCCACAGTCATTTTACTTGGTCTGGAGATTAGCCATGGCCAGTAAATGACCAATATTGATTTTGAGGTCACTGGGTCAAAGGTCAAGATAACAGGGGCCATGACTACAAAAAAACTTGTCCGCCCAATAACTTAAGAATTCTTTGACCCACAGTCTTTATATTTGGTATGAAGGTTGGTCATGAACAGTTAATGTCCCCTATTTATTTTATGCTCATGGTCACAGGAGCTTTGACTAAATAAGTTTGTCCGCCCAATAACTTAAGAATCCTTTGACCCACAGTCTTTATATTTAGTGTGGAGGTTGGCCACGAACAGTAAATGACCCCTTTTTATTTTGAGATCACTGGGTCAAAGGTCAAGGTTACAGGCCTTGGCCGCCCAATAACTTAAGAATCCTTTGTTCCACAGTCATCCTACTTGGTTTGGAGATTGGTTATGGCCAGTAGATGACCCCTATTGATTTTGAGGTCACTGGGTCAAAGGTCAAGGTCACAGGGGCTTTGACTCCAAAAAACTTGTTCGCTCAATAACTTAAGAATCCTTTGACCCACAGTCTTCATATTTGGTGTGGAGGTTGGTCATGACGAGTAAATAACCACATTTATTTTGAGGTCACTGGGTCAAAGGTCACAGGAGTCTTGATTAAAAAAAGTTTTTCCGCCCAATAACCTAAGAATCCTTTGACCCACAGTGTTCATATTTGGTGTGGAGGTTGGTCATGGCCAATAGATGACCCCTTTTTATATTGTGGTCATTGGGTCAAAGGTCATGGTCGTAGGAGCTTTGACTAAAAAACGCTTGTCCGCCCAATTATTTCAGAATTCTTTTGACCATCAGTCTTAGGTCAGTGGGTCAAAGGTCAAGATCACAGGGGCCTTGACTACAACAAACTGGCTTACTACCCTCAAATTTGGCAGGGAGGTTGTTCATGACCTCTAAATGACACCTTATGATTCTGACAAAGCGCTATGCGGGGTATTCACGCCATGACAGGGGCAGTTCTAGTTTCACCTGTATAAAGTTCAGAGAGGCTTATTGATGACACGTCTATAGAATCCGACATCATAAATTTTTGTCGTGATTTTATTACCTGCGGATAATTATATTCCTCAAGATTTGTTCAGATGAGTAGCAGATTGTGCAATTAAGTTCTTACATTATTTCCGAGGTATACTGGTCAAACGGTTGTGGCATTCATAAGAAATATTTGACATTGACAAGTTATGCAATTTCTTATTTGATAAAGCTTATAGTTTTTCTAGACATGAAAATACTAAAACAAGAAATATTTTTATAATTTATGATCTTTTTCAGAAACTACTAGTAAAACAGAAGATAAAGAAAACCCTTACTTCCAAATGAAATCAAGTAAGTTTCTTAAGAAAACTCCTTTCTAGTCTATAGTATATACTTTTATTAACTTATGTGCAATTGTTTGTTGTCTTTACTTGTTTCCCTGTTTGTTCCAGGCCTTACGTTTGAAAATTGAATCATACCAAATCAAAGAAAGGCAAAGTTTAACAAAATATATCTTTTAAAAGGTGAATTGCGTAGGTACAGTACACAATGTCCCTTAAGTGCACGGTTTTCGGATAAAGACAAATACTAAAAGCGCGTTGTAAACAAATGTCCTGTTTCCATAACAGGTGTGGCTATAAACAAAAAAATGTCCTGTTTCCATAACAGTTTTGGCTATAAACAAAAAAATGTGTAATTTTATATATATGACAATATGTCTATGTCAGTATCATTTCTGGTAACATTATTTCAATGTTAAGTTATATTTATTATATAGTTAAATAATTTAGTATATTTCTTCATTGTTAGAACGTTTTGACAATTAATTTACAGCTGTACTGATATGATTATTATTACATTATATCTATGATTTTTAACCTAGGAAAAGCGATATACTTACAACACATAAACCATGTCATCCACGGTGATTTAATATCTTATATTTGCATTTAACTTAAAGATAATGTCATATGGCTCGAGATTTGTATTTAGTATTAAGTAGAAATTGTATTAAGTGAAAGAGACTTAAAACTGATTTTCAAGTCAGTTTGCATTATTATGTTACGGATATGTATACGTCATCAAACTCTGTTTAAATATGAGTGCATTTCTGTGCCTACCATATTTCACCAGGAGGTCGGACGTAAATTGGTTTGACATAATTTTAAGCGAGGCAAAAAGGTTCGATAAAATGGCAGAAACAAATTAAAAATAAAAGTAGGTAAGTGATCGGGTTTTTTTATGTTTTTTTCTCGATATTTTACATTTAATACTGTTGTGCGTTCGAAACACCACATGCAGTCGTTGAAGAACTAATCCCTGCGTCTGATTATAGAAATTAAAACAAAAAGATCAACAGGATAGTGAAAATCTTGAATGTATTAACCGTTACGAATGTAATCTTGTTCACTTGGACTTTATAAACTGCAAATTTTGTCTCATTCGTTTCAAATTTATACCTACATTATAAAAATGAAAATGCATCTAAATCAAAGTAAAACCGGATTCAAGTGAAAAAGTCATATTCACTAGAGGCTGAGCAACAGAATGTTCGTGTTTCCAAAGTGTACGAATTATGTTTGGTTTCATAAAGTAACGGTACTCATTAAATTTGGCTCGCACACATAACCGTTTTGGTTTGGTTTGGTCTGATTTGTTTGGGTTTTACGTCGATTTCAACATCATGTTGGTCATATCTATCTTTCTATCTGTAGATATTGCATCACACCCTTATCACGAATTGTGGGTTTTACGTCGATTTCAACATCATGTTGGTCATATCTATCTTTCTATCTGTAGATATTGCATCACACCCTTATCACGAATTGTGGGTTTACGTCGATTTCAACATCATGTTGGTCATATCTATCTTTCTATCTGTAGATATTGCATCACACCCTTATCATGTATTGTGGGTTTTACGTCGTTTCAACATCATGTTGGTCATATCTATCTTTCTATCTGTAGATATTGCATCACACCCTTATCACGAATTGTAGGTTTTACCTCGATTTCAACATCATGTTGGTCATATCTATCTTTCTATCTGTAGATATTGCATCGCACACTTATCACGTATTCTGTGCAGGTGATCTCGATAGTCAGTCTATCTAATCGGTGTTCCTGGATATTAGTCCACTGCTGGTTCACCGGAGGGGATTTAATGTTTAACCTCCGTCCATCCGTCCACAAAAAAAATGGATCCTGCGATAATTCGAAACGTTTTTATAATATTTTCATGAAACTTGAAACATGGATAGACGGCAATATGGAAATTATACACGTCATCTTATTTATTTCCTATGTTGAGAAATTTGGTTGCTATGGCAACAAATACACTTGAAATATTGCAAAAATTGAGATAAAATTTTAAAGCCCTATAGATATCTAATTTAATCTTGCTACTTGTTTTGATACTAAAAGAACAGTTCACATGCCATGTCCAATAAGTCTGACGTGTGAATTCAGAAAGTTATCCCCCTTTTCCACATTGAAAATTTTCCAAAATTTTAAATTTCCTTGAATATTTCTGGAACCATTCGATGCAGTTGATTAAGACTGTATACAACATTTATTTGTATGATTATAAGTTTACACAGTGCGTTCTATAACACTTTTCTTTATATTGACAAAATCGTGCCACTTTTTACTTAGAAAATATAACAAATTGTTTATTCTCTTGAATGTTTCTCTTCCAATTACTTTTGAACTTTAACAGTACCTATACAAGTTTAG
The DNA here is from genome assembly GCA_012932295.1 of Cyclina sinensis. NCBI lineage: Eukaryota > Metazoa > Mollusca > Bivalvia > Venerida > Veneridae > Cyclina > Cyclina sinensis. Next base: position 26,265,248 of record JAAONU010000010.1, read on the forward strand.
TCAAGTCTTACAGATAACGCAACAACGTGCATTTATAAGTCTGTCCTTTGTATTGAAAAAAAGAGATATTTATTTGTATTACATTTGAACATTTCCTTTATAACATTACACCTACTTGATAGACATGTGATCTTTTGATTATTTTTTGTATAAAACATACATTCATCTATCTTTAAAACATACTATTTATTTCAGCTAACTTATTGTCAATATTTGATCTTTGGTTCTATTTATTGTGTCAACGCCCTTTCCAGTAGACTTTTATTATTTTGCAAAAGTTTTACTTGTCTAACCAGTAAAGACCAATTTTTCCGCAAATGACTGAATACTTATCCAACATGATTTGCTCTGAATCAGAGGTGAGAGACGAACAACTATGAGACACAACGTTCGAGATAAATTGTATAACCAAATACAATCTAATTACAAATGGCATTCACGTTGGCACGGTGGTCTAGTGGTAACACATAGGACTTCAGACTGGGAATACAGGTTCGAATAATGCTTGTGCCGAATTTCGGTGTCTCCCTTCCAATGTAGTACTGGTTTTTTACCTAGGGAGTTGAAGAAAACTGTATCGGTGGTTTACACCTTGCCGTTAATGAATCAGGAAGTCTATTCGTAAAATGAGTTTAGGATATCCCGGACATCTAAGGGTTGTACTTGGGGAAAATTAACTGTATGCCTACATACGGGGTACACTTATACCAGAGACGTACTTTGTTTGGTACACTTAATACCAGAGACGTAATTTGTTTCGGTTTTTAACCAGATGGCAGCCTATTAAAGTGAAGAATGTTTAAGCTGTGGATTCTAAGATAAACGTTTACCTCAAACCGTGACCTTTGACGTATTATCTCCAAACAGGTGTACGAGTCCTCCTCCAGATATAGAAACGTATAAAGCGAAAGTTTCTAGAGTTAATGACAGTTATCATGAAGTGAACACAACTTTTATGCTCAAGTTTCATTCAAAATAACAAGTTATCTTCTCATCGGAATTTTAAAACGATTTACAACTAATAATAATGTAACGTTTCATGATATTTAATTTGTCACTGCTAAGCTATTTATCAAACTGGATTTTCAAACAATTAAAGGGCAATAACTCATCAAGTCTATCCCAAAGAAACTATCATTTGAATCACTTTAGTATGCTTTATGTATCACGAAATGCATCTATCTTTTACGGACAGACTTTCATATAAGTGGAATGTAACAAATTGAGGGTAATAACTTGAGGTCTCTATGGTGATCCTAACAAAAGCTGCACATACACAATCACCTTCATCATCGGATAAACACGACCAAAAATTCCGTTACTCTCTTTACATACATTGTAGTGATAACAGAATAAGGTACCGGTGCTGTAAATCTCCGACGATGCACCGGGTTTTTCATCCAACTTTTATGAGATTCCAACTTAGACAGCTTTGGGCGGACGAACGTGTGGATTAACTAACATTCATTCGGCTAACAAGAATATGGTATAAAATTCACTAAAATATAGCTCCGTAAAATGGTTGCATTGGCACGAATATGTACATACGCTAATATCCCTCTTCCTTCGGCTTGGGATAATCACCAGGACAGACTTCAATAAAGAGTAAATTAGAGAAGTTCTCGGAGAAGAAAGTACCTCATTAAGATAGTACGGTGGTGTTGTATTCAGTTTTTCAGGCTATAGAAGATGCCCGCAAACACTTGAGTACTAACTGACCTTTCAGCAGGTACAGTTAATTTATCGCACCATCATCATTTCGAACAAAACAAATTTTAGGCTATGGAGTTTCCCCTGTGAATTTCTACTCCCAAAAATATGTCATCTGTATCCGGTATGATATAACGGTATGTCTGCGAAGTCATAAGACATTACATATTAACAATATCGGTTCGAAATTGATTTTGTCTCCGACGGAACATAAATTTATGACAAACAACTGTTACTTTTCCCTCAATAACTTTTAACTGGATACCTGTTCTACGTGCATTTTAAGGAAATTCGTTATAATCTAATCTTCAGATGATGCACAACATCAATTACATAAAAACTGTAATTTATTGCTGAAATTTGAAAAAAATACCTTCTTGGATGATTGTTTGCCTTGTAAATATCCGCCATTTTAGAACATTGAACCTTTGAAGTACAGTAATAAATGGTACCTTGCTGTATAAAGGTTTCTTATATATTCCCAATACATTATTTGACATTTTTCTTTGTGGAATTTTATTTAAAATGTCGACGAGATGTCCTGTATATTTATTAATTATGCATGCTGCACTGTACACGACTTTGTTCAGATACTTTGTATTTTCGAAGAAATAGCTGAGTAAAATTGCATCATAGTAGAAGCCTAGTGTTCATTGTATACCACCTTTTCAACTGTCAAACCATTTTTCAGTAGCTATATGAAACCTTTTGAATATATATTTATCCCAAACTACAACCACTTTTCCTTAATAAGTTATAAATTAATATATTAGTGAATTGTTATGTTATGAAGCATTATTCTGTAAAGATTGTGTTCTGTACGTATTATGTCGTCATTGGTTTTGTATGTTTCTGTCTGTCGCCTTGTACGTCTGTATTTCCGAATGTCAGCGGTTTGTGTGCGTGTGTTAAAAATGAATCATGTCAAAATATGGCAGTGATAGCATAATGCTAATATAATACACACTTATTCTAATAAACAATTTACGGCAAAGTGAGGGGTGTTATTTTTCAAACTTTTTCAAGAATTTTACGAATTTCTCAGAGTCACATGCTTTCGAATTTACGCATGACTACCGGGTGCAGGAAAGTTAATTAACGCGTTATGTGTTCGAGACAGAAATTAAAGATCCAGAATAATGCTAGTTACAAAGTTAAATAGCATTAACTTCTGAAGAAAAAATAACCTGATATCGAGAATAATTAAAGCTGGGTGTTACCTATCTATTTAAGTTTATTTATCGTCAGTACCGTTTACGCTTTATGTATTCTAACACATCTGAGTAATAAATTAAAAGGGGTTATAACGACTACTGTAATTCGATCAATCAAAACGCCTGCTAAAGAATATTTCGTAACTTCACTGTATTATTTCTAGAAAGTTTTTACTGTAGTCTTCTTAAGATATTTAACTTTTTTTTTCATTTTTGAAATAAACATTACCGTTCGAACCTGTAATTACTTTCTAACTTTAATTACTCATTTAAAATATTTACTAAAATGGACAGAAACAGCTTGAAAGCAACTATCAGAAACGCAAGAAATATTGCATCAAGATGTGATCACAAGTACAATTAAAGTATTGGGCATAACCCATTGGATGCTTTTTTTAGCAGCCAACTTGTTTTAATGCCCATAAAATAAAGGGATTCAAATCTTCATGTTAAAAGCTTATCGTAAATTTATTTACTTCCCATCACACAGGTAAAATCTTATGATGGGGATAAATATGGTGGCAAAGAGATAACACGCAGTGGTCCTTTTTTAATTGCTCTTCTGTTTTTTATATCATTCCCACGAGATATTATCTACATGAATCAATAAACAATACAAAATCAATGCAATTCATGAATTTAGCCTAACGACCTCGTAGGGTGTCAAATTTGGAAAATCAGTTGTCGGATACAGGATGTTGATTAAGATGTGCGAAACATATTGTTTAGAATATATTGAAGAAATACGTAATAAACTGTATAACACTTGAAGTAACTTACACTCCGTACGGTGTCCCGTTAGGCCAACTTTTTGCTCTGGAGCCTTAGAGGCGACATTACGATAACACCATGCGAAGACAAGAACCTACGATGCGATGCCAAAAACACGCTATAAGTATCGTGCTATCACATCATATATTCGCGACTTATCATTGTGTTATGTTATCGTTATTTTGCCGGCTCATCTCTTAGGGTGAAACAACGAGAAGACAATGCAAAAACGCGACAACGTAATACGAAAGTGCGATTTTTACAGCGCGTTTTCGCATCATGTTTTCTTGCTTAATCACCAAAAAGTCTTGTATGCGAAAGAACGATACAAAAGTGAAGGTACAGTGTCCCTTAGGGCCATCGTAGTTTATATCTAGCACCTTAAAGATGAAAGTGCGATAACGCGATGTAATTAAAAGAAAGTATGATGCAAGGACGGGAAATTACGATGTGACAGCACGAGCACACGACGCAACCGCGCGTCATCACTTCGTATTTTCGTGACCGTGCATCGTGTTTTCCTTACTTAGCCCACTACATCCCGGCAAAATCGCAACAACGAGATACGAATATGCGATATTAATAGTGCGTCCTGCATCACGTTTCGTGTCGTCGTATTGTAATTTTGCGTTTCGTCTTTACGCTTCATGCTATCTAACTTTTGCCGTTAGGAGGCACAGAAAAAACTACGAAGACCCTAACGGGACACCTTACACTACGATAGAAAGCCCGTTAAATCTTAGAAAAATTGGCCAAATTCCTTCGATTTTACATTTAACCAACTCATTTAAATAGCATAAGACGGTTAATAATTGTATTCTTTTGAATGCTTTATTCTCTACTTTCGGTTTTGTCTAGCAAAGAGTTTCACATGCAGTTCTGCCATCAAGATCTATCATTAAAAGTGATGAATACCCCCATATACTGCACTGACACAGTAGTTTCTTATAGTTTGTCTGCCATAATATAAAAAAGTTGGCTGAACATTTCTTTAAATCAAACTTGTGTAAAAAGTTAACTCAACAATTTATGTCAACGATTTGGATAAAAACACAAAACTTAACCATCCTGCTAAAATACCGGTAATCAGCAGAACTCAATACAAACTCTACATGATGAGGATATGCAAATATGGGCTACGTACTAAAGAAGTTTGATTATACTCCAATTAATAATTGCTGACAAACTCTCCGTTAAATTTACACTGGGCATTTTTTTAATATTTTATATGTAAAACGAATCAAGAGACATAACTCAGTGAAACTTTGTTGGACTAGAATGAAACAATAACATGCACAATTAGACTTGGTACTTATGATTCTTGCAAAGTATTACTGAAATCTATAACTCAGTGAAAAAAAACGTGGCAGTGGAATGCGGCGACAACATGCACAACGCTCTTGCACAGTTTTATTAAAATCTTAACAATAGTTGATGAAAAAAAAGTCATGACAAACTGATGTGTAAAAAAATACCAAAAGGATCATAACTCAGTGAATATCATCGGAATGGAACGTGACAAAAATATGCACAACTAGTTTTGGAACTTGTTTCTCGAAAGTACTATTAAAACAGAAAAAAGCATTTGCTGAGAAACACTCCGGAAAAGTCCAGACCGACCGACCAACGCATATGAATCCAGTATAGCCGCCAGGAATTCTTTGTGTGGTATATTAATTTTAGTTTCTTTTTGCCCTTGTCTGACGTTTTACACTCTTGATTTTTTTCGTGACTTAATTCCACTTATCTATCTGACTTTGTAAACGTACCTCATTTAGGTGATAAATATTTAAAACATTTTGTGCCAGTTCTACCAGTGGGATGAGGGGTAGTGTATTAGAAGCAATTATACACTGTTATGATATTTCTTTGTGTGTAGGGGGTGGGAGGGTTGGCTGGGGACGGGGTTGGAAGGCACGGAATTATATTATACCGCTAGTAGTTCTCTTTGTCTAGACTCAGTTATTAAACTTCAAATATTTTCAAGAACAAATAAGTTAATTTAAGCAAATAACGGAATTCTAAAGCTTTAGTGTACAACATTATCAAACATTCTTTATTAAAGGTCAATAGACAGGCATTAAACAATAACACCACATCAAAATAATCATAATGTACCGGTTGAAATGGATTTGCAACAATAATATCAAAACATAGACTTTGATGAGAAAAAAAACGTGTTTTGATTGTCAGCTGTTTCCGTTACGACATCGGTAGTTTCCACCGCTGTTTTTAGATGTTTTTGATAGCAAAAATAACAATAAGTCATAAGTGCATAAACTACTAATGCGGTTACATTTTGGTTTATAAGTTAATAAAACTTCCGTCCCGATAGAATTGGTTAAAGTTTTTCACTGGCAGTGAATGTGATAACTATATGTTCCACCTTCCTTTTTTGTTTCAAAGATTTGATAAAAAAATATGAGTGGTGCATATCTTCTCAATATTTTACATGACTGTTTATGTTTATAATTAGAATAAAAAATCACTCGACTTGTAATTTTGATAAACAACCATAAAAGTAGTTTTTAGTGCTTGATATTATATGTTCTTTTAATATTTTTTCTCTATTTCAGCAACTTCTAGTTGCTGCAAGAGATGTACATTTATAATAAAAAAATCATAGTCAAAGCCTTCTTACTCCGTATCTAAGTAGATATATCATTGACAAATAAACAACACTGTAAAGAGAATTTTTTATGATCAAAAAATCTTCCGGTTAAAGATAACTGGTCAAGTCTGGGCAAAACAAAATTGTTTACCTCATTCATTTTATTTATATGGATAAAAAGAGGATTATGGAGATAAAGTACATGTCAATATTATTATATTTAAATTAAAAGAAAAGTGCAGTTTAAATTAGAAAATGAAAACACGTTCTTAATACACTAAGTCATTCGGTTTTTTTGTGTGTTTTTTTTTCGTTCGTTCTTTTCCTCTGGATGAATGAATGGACATTTGGATATAAAAAATCGAATACTTCTTCATTGATATCGTTCAGCGAGGTAGAAAATCGACGAAGTGTAATAGCAAAATGGTAAAAGTAAAGATTCTTCTCTGCCGAATGAATTGGTTAATATAGTAGAAGTATACTCTTCTGTCGAACAAAATTATTGATGCAGAAGTAAAATCGTCAAAGTAATGCTTCAGAAGGAAAATGTTAGAGAAAAGAAAAGTGATTTCTCACTCCGTCAAGTTTACAAAATGACGACAAAGAGTAAGAACAATAACATTTATATAAGAAAGAAGTAATTATAGAACTCCTTTCAATAGAAATGAAGATCAACTGTCAGAGAAGTTAAAATAAGATAGTAAATCGGAAGACGTTAGTATTAAAAAGTTCCTGTGTATGACTATATTTGTTTTCTGTCAATGAACTAACGTTTCTGTAATTTTGACGATATTATCTCCTATTCTCCCCTATCTATTGTGTTTTATACAAGAATCTAGAGCAGACAGAACTAGTTGTCGTCCATTTGTAGATCTCACTTACTCAGGTAGAAGAATGCAAATAACAATGCTTTAATTGTGTTAAAATTGTGACAATATTAGACAACTAAACATTTTTTATTAATTAGTATGGACGACAAGTTTTGGTTTACTTTCGACCTTTACTTCGATTCCATAATGTACTTGTTGCTCCCTTTGGTATGTTGAAAATTAAACCATTCCGGCTTTAAAATTCTTACTTGCATTGTTTTCTCTGTCAGGCTTCAGTGATTTCAAAATTGTAACGATTCCATACGTCAGATATATGAGGAACAGGTCGGAAAGTCATAGTTCAACGTTGCTGATAACATGTCACAGCAAACGGAACAAATTTTAAGACATAATGCTTATATGTAATGTATGTGTTATCACTTCGAAATCATGCGGAGAAAAATAAAACCTATTCAGTGAATACTACCTGGCTTTTTACCAGTACTTGTACAGAAGATGTAGCATAAGAAAACTCATTGTAAACTCTTGCCCTTGTTGAGATTCGAGCCAACCAGGCCAGGATCAGGTGTTCGACGCTCTGCCACCATATTTCTACTCGTATAAGCTGTCATAATCCCTTCTCCTTTTTTCAAGATTTTTAACCATTTTTTAACTCAGCCAGCTTTAATGCAAAGAATATGTTTTTGTAGAAAGATAAACAGTAATAGCATTAAAGTTTTGTTTTGTTTTGAATTTTGGCTTGCCCAGCCAATTAAATGTACTACTATACTGGAAGGTATATTTTATTTGTATCCTTCTTAAAAGTGTAAAAAGTCGTTGTAAAAAAAACAAAAAAAAACGATATCATAAAGAAATAAAAATAAGCGGTGATTGCAGTGAAGAGTTATCGTCTCCTTTATAATACACCAATACATATCAGGTGAAAATTTGAAAAGTATGAGTCTGTGTCAAAGAGTTTGTTTTCAGTGGTACAGTTAGAAAATGACGGTTTCAAAAACGTGCATCTGTACTACCAAAAAGAGTCTCTGAAATACAGTGATACGCTTTATGCTTTTTACTTATTCAATCTTTAACTTTCTTTTTTAACCTACACTATGTTCATCCGAAATACTTTCTTCTTTGATGCCAAAGAGCTACGCATATTTTAATCCTACCGTCCGTCCGTCCTGTCTCATAACTAAGTAACTAATGGATGGAGAAATTTCATGTTTGTATCATAAGTATGAGATAAGGCAGGCACAGAATTTGTTCCGTTCAGATCAGTTACACCAAAGATATGGTCTTTTGATTAATTTCTATACAACATATAGGGCATATAGACAGACTTACATAGAACAAAACTTAATCATGTCACTTCAGTCAAATATTTATTTCATAAGTAAAGAACGATGCAGGCACAGCGTTTGTTTCTTGGGTAACACCAGAGTTATGCCCCTTTAATTTATTTTCTGAATAACATAAAAGGCATTTAAACCTATAAAGAGGAAACCTATTGTTTTTTTATACTTAGACAATTGCAACTAAGATGAAAGAGCTACAGGTTGTTTTTTCCCCAATCAATCCGAATAAAACAAGAGTTGAGGCCCCTTGAAAATTTAAGTGTACAATCCAACTATACACGCCGTACAGTTTTATTAATGAAATATGCCTTTATCAATAGAGTTGTTACCTTTTTATTTAGAAAACAACAAACAACAAGTGGTTAAAGTTCTCGTGCTAGTAAAAAAACATTAATGAATAGAATACTTTAATTATATATATTTTATATATATATATATATATATATATATATATATATATATATATATATATCTATATATATATTTTTTTTTTTTTTTTTTTTTTTTTTTTTTTTTTTTTTTTTTTTTTTTTTTTTTTTTAAAGAAAATCTGCCACGAACTATTAAATCGATCACAAACAAAGATTTAAATTGTTTAACTATTTCAGGGCCAGGAGACGAAAGACGAAAAAAGCGTGGATTTTTTCATAGACTTCTTTCATCCATGTTTAAATCAAAGCGAAGGAAAGGTAATTTCTTTCTTTCTTATTCTTCTTCTCTCTCTCTCTCTCCCTCTCTCTCTCTCTCTCTCTCTCTCTCTCTCTCTCTCTCTCTCGGTTTTCTCTTTTGCCTCATGTAGTTAAAAATAATGGAATACAAAGGAACATCTACATACTTTACTTAAATCATTGACGAGACACCACATGATGCCTTTTTTTTTCTGTTTCCTTGATAAGATGAAAAAGTCTTAGGAGGTTATCAGATGTAAAAACGTGATACAAAAGTTGATTGTTATTTTCTTCTTGTGCCGCAGACAGAGTACAAAGTGCTTCAGATGAATTATTTGGTAACTAAACGTCTCTCATATTTTTTTAAAAATCACTCGAGCATCTTAGATATAGTATTTTTTTTAATGTTTCTCCGATTTTCAAAACTACTGAATTCCATTTACAAAAATTAATTTTTCACGTGTAAAAAACATTAAGATGTTCTAATAGAGCATGTATGTAAGTATGATATATGGGTGTTGATAGGATAAGCATGTTTTTTAACAAGTCAGTGCTTTACACAAAATGATATACGTCAATTTTTCCCCTTTGCCACATAATTTTTCTAACATAGTAATTCCTTTGAAATTCGTAAAGTTATCGAGCAAGCTATGACGACTATAATCAAAACCGGACTTGCCTATCTATATACCAAGTTTCATCAACTTAACTTATGCGGGTTTTTTTATTTTATCGCGGGCTCCAGGTTCCTGGACACCCGGACGGACATAGGGACAGAAGCACGAAAGGCAATGCCGGAAGGGGACTAAAAACTAATTTGGATTTTTTGAATATGAATGCCTACTAATAAGAATTAACCGGTTGTGTGGTTGAAAATATATTTTGTTTATTAACGTAACACTGCTGAATCACAGCGTTCTAAAATCTCCAGAAAAGCTTGCGAAATTCAGCGGCATACAAACAAAAATCTTTATTTAACTTATGAACGTAAAATGTTAAATGTGCATGTTTGATGCTTTTCTTTGGTGGACTGCTCATGCATGAATGTTTATTAATGATGTTTCTTAAATAACCATAAATACATCAACATCTATCTGATCCCAACAATCATCATCATAGTTATCTCGTTCCCACGACATACGTTACAGTAGTTCAACTCTTAGAAAACGCTGTCGTGCGTTAGTTTTAGAATGTACTGAGCTTTCGGTGCTTGTACTTATCTAGTATACAGCTTACTAGGGATATTTTTTAATCTATACATACTTTTCTGTACCTATATCTGTGTGAGTAAATAAAGTATATGTTCCGTTCTGTTCAGTTCCGAAATACAGAGTTAAGCTGCTGTGAAGCAATATTTGTTAGGAAACAGCCATGAATTTGAACCCAATTTAACAAAAATAAATATAGAAATATTTCCATACAGTTAAGGGAGTCAAATCTTCAAGTTAAAGAATAAAGCAAATTGAGTTGTCTCCCATTATGTAGTTAGAAATTTGAGTCGTAGTGTTCTAAATGTTTCTATTATTTCAACGGTGTTTCTCTTCAGCTAAATGACTATGATTATTTTATGAAATTAAAACTGAACTGATCTTTGCTTCCCTCTGTAAAAGTTTCAGCCCATTTCTTCTTTTCGAGAGCTTGCATCGAAACTTTAAAAACAAAACAAAAGAAATAAAAAAAAACAAAAACAAAAAAAAAAAAAAAAAAAAAAAAACGCGGGATCATGCATCGTTATGTTGGTGACGTAATCTTGTATTCTGACGTAATTTATCTTGTTATTCTGATGTCATTAATCGGACTATAATGTTTTCAAACAAATCACACAGGTCATACTCACTTGCCGATATTTAGGTTGGACATCTACATCTCTTCTACACGGAAGTGTAGACTATAGCACAGGTACCGAATGCAATTTTTTTTATGACAGGGAACAAATTGGAGATAAGATAATGAACATTTAGATGTGGATGTGTCTTTAAGGATGTGCGGGCTTGCTCAGTGGATAAGTTTGTCTCTCTTAATTATTGACCGAAAGGTCATTGGTTCCAATCCTTTAAAAGTTTTTTTTTTTCAGTTTTCCTGGTGTATAGAAGCATAAAGTTATGTTTGTTTCCATAGTGTTTTCTTTTTCATTTTAAAGAAAGTATTGTTAATCTAAACTAGATTTATGTGAGTCAGTTGCTTGAAACATAAATTGGAGTGCTCTACAAGATAAAGTTTTGAAAAGGTATCTCAGCTAGATAACTTTATAATTATGCAGTAACTTTATGATGTGCTTGTTATCGAACATTAAGATATACAGCTATGATTCATGAACCCACAGGAGCTTGAAATTGTGTTCTTTGTCCTTCAAGATTCAAAACTGAATTTCTAGCTTCTATTCTGTATACAGAAAAGAAGATATGTTAACAGTTTCGACTCTTAAATGACTAAAAATACAATTTCAAGCTCCTGTGATAAGCCTGTAGTTATTGGAATTTCTGTGCTATTTATAAATAAAATAAACAAAACAGACAGCTGTCAAAAAGTCAGTCTGCTTTAGTGTATGACCTTAGTAGATATCTACGTCGGTGCATTTCTCTTCGAATGTAGATAGCTGCAATTTTGAAGGTATAAAAGAAATTTATTTTGGTTTCGATATATAATTTGAAATCAAATAAAACACAACGTGTTTAATAATTACCAAACGCATGACTTAAATATTTTTTCTCTATATATTTCAGATCTGAGACGTGATTTGATAATTCTCTACAGACAACAGCATGATACAATTCAGTTGTCGCCACTGATTGAAGAAGAAGACGCACGTCTGCTGGATTTCTATGTAAAGCCAGATATAAACTTAGTAGAATTAAACAGAGCTCATGGCAGAAGAGAAGAAAAGAAAACACCGCTAGACAAATTTCGCAATATATTCTATAAAGATGAGAAGCCTTGTCGTGAAATATATGTAACAGCCGATGCAGGGTTTGGAAAAACTATGTTTAGCAAGAGATTAGTTTTAGCATGGTGCCAAGCTAAAAATCCACTCCAAAACGATGAGCGACGTTTCTTGCCAGAAGAAGTTAACGCCATGAAGGAATTTGATTTCGTTTTCCTTGTGTTGTTAAGAGATGGCTCCAACGAATGTCATATCGATGACTTCATATTCAATCAGCTCATAGAGAAGCGTCTAAAGAATAAATATTGTATGGAAGATCTTGATAACATCCTGTCAGATGAAAGATGTCTGATAATATTGGACGGCCTTGATGAATGGGCACACCCCTCAAATGATTGCACTCGGAAGAAGGAAATTATCCCACACAGAAGAGCGAGAGAAAACAGTGCAGTACTTACTACAACTAGACCATGGAAATTAGCTACAGGTGTTATAAAAGCCAGTCAAGTCGATCAAACATTAGAAATAGCCGAACTTGGCGAGGAGTCAGCAGACATATTGAAAGAGTCAGTTATATCTCATTTAGGTGGAGAGGATGATAAAATTAATGTAGAACAGTTTGATTTAGAAATGAAAGCCAACAAACTCTTAGATCTGGCATGTATTCCAATACTGCTAATGTACATGTTGTGTTTGTTTTGTGACAAAATATGTCTAGGTAATTCTCTGTTGGGATTATATTGTAACATTGTTGAAATGTTGCTTAAAAGAACTGTGAAAAACAAGAAAACAGGCACTGGTCTACCAAATATACCAGAGTACACAGAGGGCGATATCCCGCCATGTTTCCGAGAAAATAAAAAGAGTAGAAAATATTACACACTTCTCAATGCTTTAGGAAAATTAGCGTATGAAACATTACTCACAAGAACAAAAGAAGAAAGTATGTTAGTATTTGATCGAACTGTAGCTAAATTATATCTTCAAAAAGAATGGCTAGATTTCTGTCTAAAGACTGGACTTTTAACACAAAGTAAAGATCGTGAAAAATCATCGGAACAGAAATGTAAAATATCGTTTGCACACAAAACTATTCATGAATATTTTGCGGCTCTATACATGTTCTCTGCATCTGATGTATCTTCAGTACCAAAAACAGTGCTGTCAAAATGTAAAAGTCTCAGGGATATCTTTGAAATGTCAAAAATTCTTGTGTTTATTAGTGGATTCAATGCAGAAGTGTCATCTTTGATTTTACCCGAACTGATGGACATCGTGAATAATGATGAAGCTACACGCGAATATAGAAGTACAGTAGGCAATGATTCCACTAGTAAAGAACCACTGAAACAGTATCAAGACTTGTGTGTTTCATGTTTAAAAGAAATGCCGGATAAAAATAAAGTCAGTTCATGTCTACAAGATGTATTTATTGTTGACAGTTGTAAACAAGATCAATACCGTGAAATTCTGCAACATCTGACCTCAAGAAATAAACGCGATATAAGATCAGTTTATATTGACATGTATTACATGCGTAGGGCAGGTTACATGAATCCCAGAGCTGTTATTGATTTGTTTTCACTTAGTGACCTGGAAAACGTCGAGAAAGTTTACTACGAGGGTGATTATAATGACATAGATATTTTACCTCTGTTGAACGAGTCAATTAAATGTTTATGTTTATGGTGTAGTGAAAGTTCTTTGTCGCGTTCACTGATGCAGAAAGTTAAAAGTTTGCAAAAATTAGAAGCCATACGTATCCAGGGGTTTACAATGAGTCACAGTGAGTGGTCTGAGTTATATAATTATATATTACAGACACGTTGTTTGAAGGAGATTATGCTGGCGGACTTACACTGTACTGACCACGGGCTTGACTGTCCTAAGATAGAACTGGACCTGAGTGGACATTCAGAACTAAGAAAGTTAGTACTGTACGAGATACCTGTGAAAGAACTACATTTCAAGATGGCGTCGTTAGAGTGGTGTTGGCTAGTGAAGTTTTCTGACCGAGAACTTGTGTTAAAGTTTGTAAATAATGAATCAACAGACAGTAAACCAACTCGTACAGATGTTGTGTTGTTGGATGTGACAATGTCTGCTGGAACATTCCGTGATCTTCTTAACGAGATAACAAATCTTCCACAAACTGTCAGTGTATGGATGAAGGACTGTACAATAGAACCAGAGGAAGAATTTAAATGTATGAAAACAGAAATAAAATCATCGCAACAGTTCAAAGTGGTGGATGATGAGGACTGGTTCGAGTTTGAAACAATCAAAGGAGGAATGTAAATATTAAACTTGTTGCCTGCATATTATGCCGAAATGTCTACACGACTGTGTAATAATTTGACATATTTTTGTGTAAATAAAACTGCATAGAGTGACTTGTGTAAATAGACGGTATACATAGTGACTTTTAATTCACTTAACAGTTGGAACAGAGGATGGATACAAATTTATTAATATAACTTGGAAGTTTAAAGTATTTAAATAACAGGTAAGTGCTGCTTTATTTTATTTCATTTTATTAATTCTATTTTATTTTATTTATCTTTCTTGGCATAGATTTAATATAAAAAAATATTTTTGGATTTTATTTCTCATTTCTTTATTTCTATCATTATAATAAAATCACTACTTATATTTATCACTCACTTATTTATTTATTTATTCTATTATTTATTTATTTATTTTTTTTATTTATTTATTTCTGAATCATACATTTTTTGAAAATGTGAAATAAGCAGTTTTAATTTGATTGAAAACAAACATAGAATTTTTGATAAGTCAGTCAGTCAGTCAGTCAGCCAGTCAGTCAGTCAGTCAGATTTTTACAACAGATAAGAGCTACTTTGTTTTGTTTATCTGTCTTATCATAAATTTAATAAAATAGTTAATTTATTATATTTTTATTCATTTTATTATTTTATTTATTTTTTCATTTTCTTTCTATCATTTGTTCATTTAAGAAGAAATCAATGAAACAAGACTGCAGTAAGGTTTACCACTCTTTAATTTATTAATGTTTATTTATTTTTGTTATATAAATGAAATTACTTATTTATTTATTTATTCTGTGATTTATCTTTTTATTTATTTAATTATTTATTCTGTAATTTTCTGAATCATACATTCATAGAATATGTGAAATGAACAATTTTTGGATTTAATTGAAAACAACTAAAGGTAATTCATTCATTCATTTATTCAGTCAGTCATTCATAACAGGCAAGTGCTTTGTTTTGTTAATCTGTCTTACAATTAAATACAAATAGTTATTTTATTTATGTTTCATTTCTTCAGGCAATCTTCTGTTCATTTAAGAAGAAATTAGTATGTGAATTATTAAACACCCTGTAATTTATTCATTTGTCTATTTATTTATTTGATAACTTTCTGATTCATAAAATATTCGAAATGAGCATTTTTAAATTGATCGAAAACAAAAAAATTGTGATAGTCATTAATTCAGTCACTAAGACAGTAAGTCAGTCAGTTTTTTGTTTGTCAGTATGTTGTAATTTACAAACTGGCAAAGCTTCACTGAAGGTATGAGTCACTTAGTCAGTCATTTGCTGAATGATTGTGATAGAGAGTCAATACTTAAGTCAGTCATTTGCTGAATGATTGTGATAGAGAGTCAATACTTAAGTCAGTCATTTGCTGAATGACTGTGATAGAGAGTCAATACTTAAGTCAGTCATTTGCTGAGTGACTGTGATAGAGAGTCAATACTTAAGTCAGTCATTTACTGAATGACTGTGATAGAGAGTCAATACTTAAGTCAGTCATTTACTGAGTGACTGTGATAGAGAGTCAATACTTAAGTCAGTCATTTACTGAATGACTGTGATAGAGAGTCAATACTTAGTCAGTTATTTACTGAATGACTGTGATAGAGAGTCAATACTTAAGTCAGTCATTTGCTGAGTGACTGTGATAGAGAGTCAATACTTAAGTCAGTCATTTACTGAATGACTGTGATAGAGAGTCAATACTTAAGTCAGTCATTTACTGAATGACTGTGATAGAGAGTCAATACTTAAGTCAGTCATTTGCTGAATGACTGTGATAGAGAGTCAATACTTAAGTCAGTCATTTGCTGAATGACTGTGATAGAGAGTCAATACTTAAGTCAGTCATTTACTGAATGACTGTGATAGAGAGTCGATACTTAAGTCAAGCATTGACTAAATGACTGTGATAGAGAGTCAATACTTAAGTCAGTCATTTGCTGAGTGACTGTGATAGAGAGTCAATACTTAAGTCAGTCATTTGCTGAATGACTGTGATAGAGGGTCAATACTTAAGTCAGTCATTTGCTGAATGACTGTGATAGAGAGTCAATATTTAAGTCAGTCATTTAGTCATAGTCCATCAGGTCAGTCTTTAATTTTTGCTAATTCAGTACAGTATTTATGTATATCAATTTATAAACAGAATTTTTGTACAGATGTTAACAAACCAAAGCATGGAAGTTAGCCTTTCATTTAGTGAGAGAGTGAATGGGGAAGTGAGCAAATGAAGAGCCAGCACTATGGTGTGACTGGCTGACTGCTATTTTCTTTATGTACCCTTTGGCTTCAAATCATTCTCTGCAGTGTGCTCACCTATTGGTAATACATATGCATTGTAAGAGATACCGTAAATTATCATTTAAACCATTTGCCAGGCAACCTCACTGGTTGGTGATATGTATGCTGTATATTGATGGTTGGAAGAACAACTTGTCTTTTTTCTATTTCATGAAAAAAATCTTAGGGTAGGTAGGAAAAAAATAAGGACGGGTCCCCTGAACCAATCATATTTGGCCTTATTTTATTGTAACGCCTATGCCCATGTTGACTGTACAGTAGGGTCAGTCTAAAATCTAGATAACCAAGGGAAGGGTTACATCAGCATTCACGTTCAACAGATTGCTTCTGAAATTCATAAATTGAGTATATCATATAGGGATAACTGGTTAAAGGTTGCGTCAAACAAGCCTGGTAGCAGCTGAGCCTGGTAGTGGCCATGTTAAACTCAATACCAGATAGTATAAATCCGGAGCTCTACTCAATGATTAACTATTCTAAAGAGTAAATATCATATAAGGACAAAGCCATTCCTTAAGGTAGTTTTATTTTGTTAATAGGACTTAACAAACAACCATAGATAGGATCAGGCCAACAAGTAATAATGATGAAAATTCTGATTGAAGTCAGATAAAAAAAAATCGTGGAATTTACAGTTTGAAATGTGCCCAAAACTAAACGTAAACAAAATCGTTCTATATTTTGAACTTGTTTAAATATCATAAGTATCTTGTATTTATTAATGCCAAGTTGACTTAAAAAATATTAGAGTTGATCTGATTCAAAGATTTTGAGAGACGAAAAACACGTTTGAACTACTCTGGAGACAGAGGCAAAGTTACAAAAAGTTCAACAGACGCTGGTATTTATTTTGGTATACATGTACATGCAAAAAGTACACAAATATTTTGGTATGCAAATGAGATGAGTAGAGATTAACGCCTTATAAATCCCATAATAAATAAGAATGTGCATCAAATTATCTTACATAAATTTACAAAATCATATTAAACATATAACTGGAGTAATCACAGACGTGCAAAGTACGTTTTAATAATAAATTATTTGATCAGACTTCGATTTTAAAGACTAACCAGTGCAAACCGGAAGTGACAACAAATATGGCGGACATGTGTGCAAATTTCAGTTACCTTACAAAATTATCACGAATAGTTGAAAACAGGAGTGAGTAAGCATGAAATAGTTGCTACAGATAACAAATATAGATATTTTCTGATTGATTTCTAAAGTATGAGAGAGTGACATTTAATAATCTAGCTGTTATATCTTAAAAAAAAAACACTACGAGCCTACGTGTACGAATTATGTCTCCCCCCAAAAATGGGGGAGACATATTGTTTTTCCCCCGGTTGTCCGTCCGTCCGTCCGTCTGTCCGTCCGTCCGTCCGTCCGTCCGTCTGTCTGTCTGTCCGTCACAAAATCGTGTCCGCTCTGTATCTTCCAAAGCCCTTGAAGGATTTTTATGAAACTTGGGTCAGATGTTCACCTCATCAAGGCGACGTGCAGAACCCACTTTGCCAGTGTGGTGTCTCAAGGGCAAGGTCACACTTGGAGGTTAAATGTCAAATGCCACAAAATCGTGTCCTCTCTGTATCTTCCAAAGCCCTTGAAGGATTTTTATGAAACTTGGGTCAGATGTTCACCTCATCAAGGCGACGTGCATAACACACTTTGTGGGTGTGGTGTCTCAAGGTCAAGGTCACACTTGGAGGTTAACTGTCAAATGCCACAAAATTGTGTCCGCTCTGTATCTTCAAAAGCCCTTGAAGGATTTTTATGAAACTTGGGTCAGATGTTCACCTCATCAAGGCGACATGCAGAACCCACTTTGTGGGTGTGGTGTCTCAAGGTCAAGGTCACACTTGGAGGTTAAATGTCAAATGCCACAAAATGTGTCGGCTCTGTATCTTCAATAGCCCTTGAAGGATTTTTATGAAACTTGGGTCAGATGTTCACCTCATCAAGGTGACGTGCAGAACCCACTTTGTGGGTGCGGTGTCTCAAGGTCAAGGTCACACTTGGAGGTTAAATGTCAAATTTTACAATCCTCTGACTCAATACTACCTGCAGCAACTGGCTGGGGGGAGACATATGTTTTTGTTCAATCAAAAACCCATTTCTAGTTTATTATATACATGTGCTTGTGACCTAAATAAGTTTAATGTGGAAATCTTGAACAGTAAGCATGTAAATAGTTATGATGAATGGAAATTTCAAGTTTTTTAAAGAACAGAAAGGAGGCAAACCCTCACAATATGTTTCAGTAAATTCAGAAAATCTTGTCAGATACAACTAACTCAGAGCTCTGGAATTTGGTTCATCTACTTCTACTAAACAACCCAACAATCAATTTCCAATTATGACTGGGTGTTTAATCTGCTTTGGTATGTAGCATTCAGTAGGAGACATCTACAAAGATTTTGTTACAAATTATTTCCCTGGGGTCAGTGTTAGCACTGTCCCAAGGGTCATTTGTTTTTACGACATATTTTGAAAAAAAAAGTCTCTGAAACAAAATTGCCAACATATCTAAAATTTTGCACAAAACATTGACTAGTTGTATTCTAAGATTGGTCAAATTATATCCCCAGGGTAAATAGTGACTCTGCCCATGGGGGTCACTTGTTTTACATTGTATTTTATAGGATAACTTAAATCATTCAGACAGAATCATAGGTCTAAGAAAATATCTTGTCTTGGTTATTTATAAATAGTATTGGGTCAATTGACATGTACTGACATGTAAGTGGAAAATGTGTTTTCCTTTCTCTCCTGTTTGTTTGCCTGAACATTCATCTGAAAGAAAATCTGGAGTCTGGAAAAATCTTTAAAGTAGTGTGTATGTATGTTCTATGTTTTCAAATAAACATCATAGCTCCATACACATAAATAATAAGTGTATTCATCCATCTTTCTGTCTGTTCCAAAAAGCTCATTCTCAGTAACATTGTGGTATGAATTAGGACATACATTGTAAAGTTCAGGCATGTTCTGTTACATTTGTTACTGGAAACGATGTTATAAACCTAAGTTCTATGGTTTTTGCCAATGTTTAGTTCCTCCATCCAAAAGTAAAGAAACAATATTCAAATGTGCTCATTGAGCTCTGTCCACTGTGTTCATCCATTTGGTGTTTTTATCTCTGTTTGTCTCTTTCCTTAACACATTTAGTCTGCAAAGACGTGTATATTTCTTCAGATCTACAGATTCTACAGAAAACATTTTAGTCAATTACAAACTGTATTCATGCAGTATAATGCTGTAATATTATACTCTGTCTTTTTCATCTAAAGGTCAGGTAAATTAATTGTTTGTCATAAATGAAAATGTATTTTAAGTATTCACCACCAGTTACAGTGAACTGACAGTTTATGATATAAAAAAAATACAAACAAAAATTTGAAGCTTTGATTCTTATGTTACATTTGTACCTAGCACATTTTCAGTCTGAGAATTGCCTTTGATTAATGTAAAAGTCTGAGTGACAGTTTTATTCTTTTTTTAATTTTACTTTTTATCTAAAAGAAAATAAAATTATTGCATATTATTATTCTGACAGTATAAGTTGCTAAGAGAGTAAGACATAGATTTCTTGGAACATTCTCCCAACAAGTGCTAATTGCCATATTTTTATTCATAACTTTATCTTTACAAGTCAAATAACTAATATTTCAATGGCCATTTTGGTTGAAATATCTGAATATAAATTTAATTGACTCGGAAATGAAAAATAAAATTTTTGCCTCTCCAAAAATTTTAAAACATGCTCTAAGCCCTTTTTCGCATTTGCCTCTCAATAAGTATTCTTTCTTTCATTCTTTCCTTCTTTCATTCTTTTTTCTTTCTTTTCTTTTTTTTTCTTTCTTCCTTTTTTTCTTTCTTTCCTTCTTTTCTTTTTCCCTTTTTTTTTTCTTTCCTTTTTTCTTTCTTTTTTTTCTTTCTTCTTCTTCTTTTCTTCCTTCTTTCTTCTTTTCTTTTCTTTTTTCTTTCTTCTTTTTCTTTCTTCTTCTTTCTTTTTTTCTTTCATTCTTTCTTTCTTTCTTTTCTTTTCTTTTTCTTTTTT